>VXBU01004976.1:146736-203014 GCA_013400315.1 Bombycilla garrulus
CCCTTCCCTTCCCGTAGCTTTGACATTCTCAGCCTGCCTGTTTCCATCTCTGCTGTCCCACACCTCTGCCCCCCAAAAATGCCAAAAGCTGGACTAATCAGACATCTGGGAGTTTCTCTGTCAGAGAGGGGTTTCTGAGTAATTGGGACAATTGGGAATATGGATTTGTGATTGACAAATCACACACAAACTGGGGAGCCATTTCAAAGGAATATGCACTTATACATAAAAATTGCTAGTAGGTAAGATGGGAAAATGAGCAAAAATGATCCAACCAGCAAAGTGAGCAGCCTTTTGTCTACATGAAACAAGTCTGTAAGTTCATATGAAATTCAAGACTCTCTTTCACAAAACTATTATTATTTTCCCAAAAGTAAATAGAGAGTTTAAATAAATTTGGAGAGAAATGCAGGTTTCCACCTAAAAATAGCAAGCTGTTCTGAAAATCTGAATCCTGGCTTGTCTGGGTTTTGGTACTTGTTGCTCATGTCTCATCTTCCACAGAGCAAAGCCGAGTGCCTGGCTCTATGATATCAGCCTGATATCATCCAAATGGCATTACCAAGTGACATCATAAGTTTAGGAATTGCTGACAGCACACTATAGCCAACTCCGGATGGAGTATTTCCCCCTGGGACAAAACTAATATCAAAACCCAGCAGAGAAGTGTCTGAGTCACTTATGCTATCTCCATCAGAGTTGGAGGTGCAAAAAACATCTCCATCAAACTGTTTGTCTTGCTGCCAGGCTGTGAAACAGATACACATGCTGGATGGGAGCAGTTTAATGATTCCTTCTCCAGATAGAGGTTTTTTTTCTACCAGAAAACACAGCAGTAGAAGCAGAATACGCTGTTGCAGATCCCTGGTGTAGGAGGCCGTGGTTTGACATTGCTCACTGACGGAGATGGGCACATCCACACCTGAACCTGGTCTCAGGTTCTATTTGAGCTGTTTTCAGAAACACAGCAGTTATTGTGTGGTGTTTATGTCAAAACTTGGTTATTGCATGGTGAGTAGTCCTTCTGGCACCACGTCTTCATGGAAAAGCTGCAAAATGAACATTCCTGTTTACCAGTGCCAGATCCTGGTTGTTGCTCTTTGTCTGGGCTCAGTGGACTCACCTTGGTTGTCATTGGCCATGGGGGCTCTCCAGCACACAGTAAAACTTCAAACCAGCCCATTTTCATCCTCCTTAGTTCCTTATGGAGGAGTAAGGTCTGGCTGCTCAGTAGCACAGGAGTTTTTGAGCTTCCCTTGAGCTGGAGCTGCAGAGGACAGGCTGGAGCCACGTACCCATACCAGTTGCTTGGACCCTGAGGAACAGAGCAGCAGAAAGATGTGTCACTGCAGGAAGAAGGGATTGCAAGGGAAAGTGGAGAAATTGTGGATCAAATCATCCTGTTTCAGTTAAGTCTTCTCCAAAGAACATTTCCTAACAAACACTAAACGTTGGAGTGATTTACAATATTTTCATTGTTATAAAAAAAAGTAATTTTGATGTAAAATACCTCAAATTAACCTGCAACATTTCAAGTGCAGGCAGGTTTAGAAGTAGAACCCAGCAGCCCTGCATGCTGATCCCTCTGCCTCCTTCTATATTTGTAGCTTACGTTTAAAACCCACATGGATCTGATTATAGATTTTGCAGAATGTTCTGCTTGTGGCAGCAAAATTATTTTTCTTTTAACTCTTGATGTCCCTCGACTCCAAGAGAAGAAAATTCAGCCATAATATGGAAGAGAATTGAGAAATAATTAAATCCCCCAACATTAACAGTGTTGCAGTTGGAAACCCATCAACACCTTGTAATCAGCCAACCCACAGAAATGTACTTCAAAGAAAAAACAAGCGACATCAGTCAGAAATAGACTCCCACCTTCTGCTCCAACTCCTACCAGAAGCAGCAGAACATGGAGCCAGTGGAGCTGTGCTGAGGTGCGCAGAAAGTTAGGGATGAGGGAGGAACCAGAAAGTCTAAAATCAATACTGAAATAAGTCACAGGCAGGTCCTGAACTTGGAACTATTTTCAGATTGAATATGTGTCCTCTAACTCAACCACACTTCTGAGTTAACAGAGCACCTTTTGTCAGGGAAAGAGCTCTCAGGTGTTGCTTCTACCCACCTGTATTATGAGCATATGAAAATGAGAGATATTTTTGGGTTTGCACAAAGACCCTGGCTGGTAGGATCTGCCCTGGCCAGAAACAAAGCCCAGAAATAGTGTTCTTCTTGAAAAACAGGTGAACACTCCCATCCTATTTTGCTTTCCCATTGTGTCCCTGGTTTCAAAGATCTGCAAACTAAAGTGGGACATGGAAAGTAAAAGCCCTCCATCTGGATTACACTGCTCTGTGCTTGTTTGGACAAAGAAAAGCCACAAATGTGGCTGACATCAGTGGCTGTCAGGATCTGTCAGTGCCTCCTGCTTGATCCCTCCTTTGCTCCCTTCTAGTTGTGGTGGGTTGAAGCAATGACAGGTTGCAGAAGGTCTTGTCAAGTACCTGAGACCTGTATTTTCTCTGGATATTGTGCCCCTACTCAGATACATTTGGCCTCATGGCCTATGGCTTTGACAGTAGGAAAAACAGTAATGGATTAATGATCACATTTCTTTGCAGCTAAACCTGAACCTCAGTCACACATTTAACCTCAGTCTCATTTGAACCTCAGACACCCCTTAAATCTCAGTCACAAGTGCCTGTAGATTATTTTATACTTACTGGGATTCTCATCCCATTTCACTGCAACTGGCAGAAAACAATAAAAGCTGATTATCCCAAACAGCCTTGTTCCGTGACATTATGTAAACTTTTCATGGAAGAGTTGACCTTTGAGCTAACTAAAATGACGAGAGTTTAAACTGTACCAGTTCAGCCCAGTTTCTTTGTTCGTTTTGCCTGCCATGAGATAGGTTTGGCATTTCAGGCCCCATCACTTTGGTATCCAGGAGGAAGACCCATTTCCAGATAGGAAAACGCTCCATTGAGCATGTGGCTCTTTCCCTGACTGCTTTCCTCTCTCGTGCAGCTCTGACGGCGGCGGCGGGGCGTGGGAAGCTGGAGGTGTGCAGGCTACTCCTGGAGCAGGGCGCCGCGGTGGCGCAGCCCAACCGCCGTGGGGTTGTCCCGCTCTTCAGTGCCGTCAGACAGGGCCACTGGCAGGTCAGTGGGGTCCTCACGCCCTGGGGTGGCCGGAGATGGTGGGTCAGGCCATCCCTTCCATCTTGCTGGAATAGACATGGAGAAGACAAGCCCCAGCTCTTCTGGGGAATGATCAGAGTGAAAAGAAGTGATACTGATGCTTCTATCACCCCAAGTTCTGGCTGGTTTACAGACAGCTTTGCTTAAGTCCTGTGTTATCATAGAATCATGGAATGGTTTGGGTTGGAAGAGTTCTTAAGAGACCATCTAATTCCATCCCCTTGCCATAGGCAGGGATACCTTCCACTATCCTAGGTTTTTCCAAGCCCCATCCATCCTGGCCTTGAACAGTTCCAGGGATGGGGCAGCCACAGTTTTTCTTGTTATCTCACCATTTGAGAAGCAAATGGGATGCTTATGACTTAAAAAACCATTTTTTTTGTCCTGACACCTCCCTTTCTTTTCATATCATTAATCATCCATTCAGCAATCCCAGAGGGCACTATGCCTGGAGGGGTGGGAATTTTTTAGAATGTGGGGTCTGCTCTGTTCTTCCTTGGCTCTGGCATCTCCTTAGCTGTCACTCAATGTGTAATCTATGTCCTGGCTTTGTGTGTTGCAGATCGTGGATCTCCTGCTCACGCATGGCGCTGACGTGAACATGGCAGACAAGCAGGGCCGCACTCCACTGATGATGGCTGCATCCGAGGGACACCTGGGCACTGTGGAGTTCCTGCTTGCACAGGGTTAGAGCACGTGTTGGGAGGTGTTGGGGACCAGCTGTGGTACATTCAACCACACCAGCTCCGGCTCAGCTGGACTTTGTGATACCAGGGTGTGGATTGTAATCCAATGGCTGGGAGAGCACCATGTCCAGCTCATTGGAGAACAAGGCTGGAATAGTCATAACCTTAATTGTGGCTGTCTGTTTTGTTGTCTGGTGCTCTCAGACTCAAAACCACCCATTTGAGTTAGCAAATAACATAACCACTGGTGCTTTGAGCAGTGGGTCAAGAATGTGCTCTTAAACAACACTGAAAACGTTCCCCTCAGACAACAAGGAACATAGGATGTGATTGAACTGTCAGCATGGCTGCAGCAAGGCAAGAGCTGAGGACTCATGGTAACACTTCCATTTTTACCTCTTCTGTTGTTGCCCACATTTTTGACACCAGCACCAGCAGGAGGGTAAGGCCCCAGCACGGGCAAGGATTTGGTGAACTTGCTGAAAATAAATCAGAATTATTTTGAAGATAAGCCTCGTCTGCACTCACAGCTTCCCCTGTGCTCAGTCCTTTCAGTGATGACTCTCCTTCACTGAGAGTTACTCAACCCGCAGGAACATGGGTCAGTTTTGCTCATTCCTGCTGTACCTGCTTGAAGTGTGTCAGAACAATAGGCTGCCTGTGAGAACACAATGAGTTCTTATTGCTGCAGTTCCTTAGAGACTTCTTTGTCTTTTATTTTGGACAAATAGCCAATGTTAGTTTGGTTGGATATTAATTTAATTTTTTTTTAGAAATAGCATTTAATTGTTGTGCTGTTATTTGATATTTTTATTCCAGGAAAAATCCCTCTTTGGGAAAGGGATATTTTCCTCATCTCTTAACTGCCTGTGTCTGACCTCTTAGGCAAAAAGTGAGACACTTGAATATTTTTTGTAGTAGTCTTTAAGAACATTTTTTCAATGTAAAATTGACAAGAACAAGTTTTTCTTTGCCTGTCTGTCAGCCAGTTGCGAGATCAGGTTGTGCCAGCCAGGAGACCTCATAGTCTGCTCTCAGCTGGGCAACCTGTGCAGACCAGGGATGTGTCAGCTGGAATGAACAGGAATGTTTAGGAAATTCACATCACTCCCACATTTGCTGAACATTCTAGAAGCAGGGAATCTCATGCTGGGAGGTTTCAAGTTTGCCTCCAGGAGAAAAGCACTGCAGCAGCAATTCATCCCAGCTGCTGGCAGCAGCATCCCGCAGGTAGCTGCAGCTCCTCAGAGAAGCAGAGCTGATACAGATCATCTCTGCACACTCCAGAGCCAGAGCCATGGCTGTGCCATGGCAACAGGAGTTGTCTTCACGCCATGAAGAGGAGTGTTCACTTAAAGCTGCTGTTCAGCTCTCATATCTGTATCCATATGCCATGTGGAGCAATACTGACCCGTTGGTATGGCAGCACCATTTCCTCATCCAAGAAAACGTCAAGTCCCCCTCTCCTTGGCTTGCAGTTGGCAGTAGTGTATCCCACAACATTGTGTTTATATTGGGTAAAGTTCAGGGAGAAATACTGCTGGAAAATGTGTACTTTTAGGTAAAGGGGAGGGGAGTGGAGAAGGGAAAATATGTGCTTTTTTAGGAGAACTGAGCCGAATTGACTTAATTCCCCATGGTGACCTGCTGAAACAGCAAAATGGTCTTCATCTCTGACTCACACAAGCTGGAATAGGGTTGGATTAAGTAAAAAAAAAAAAATTAAAAAAAGGCAGTTAAAAAGATGATGTCTCAGATGAGGGAAGTCATATCCACTGTGCTGCTCAGATGTTTGCCAGGAAAGCCCTCAGAGGAGGGCATGAAAAAGTTCTCAGCTTGGTGTGAATCAACTCATTCACTACAGTTCTCATCAGTGTATTTGAAGTTGCCACAGAGGGTGGGATCTGTGGTGGAAGAAACATTAATAAAGGAATTAATAATTATGTACAGAACTCTCTGAAAACAAGCTGTCATTGCTGAGCAGAGGGTTTGGGATAGACAATGCTGAACAACGGAGAGCTCTGAAGTAAACTGCTGCTTGTTCTTTCAGGTGCCTCCATATCTCTGATGGACAAAGAGGGCTTGACAGCCCTCAGCTGGGCCTGCCTGAAGGGTCACCTGCCCGTGGTGCGTTCCCTGGTGGAGAATGGAGCTGCCACGGACCATGCAGACAAGAACGGCCGCACACCACTGGACCTGGCAGCGTTCTACGGCGATGCTGAGGTGGTGAGTGGCCTGTGACCCAGACAAAATGGGCAGTTGGTGTAAAAGCCATAAAATCGTACAGATCAGCCTGATGTAGCAATGAACCCATGGAGTCCTGGCCTTCTATGTGGGAAAGTTCTTCCACAGAAGCTGATCAGAGAATCCCAGAATGGTTTGGGTTGGAAAGGAGCTTAAGGGCCATCTCATTCCACCCTGTGCCGTGGGCAGGGACACCTTCCTCTATCCCAGCTTGCTCCAAGCCCTGTCCAACCTGGCTTTGAACACTTCAAGGGATGGGGCAGCCACAGCTTCTCTGGGCACCCTGTGCCAGGGCCTCACCACCAATGCAGGGAAGGATTTCTTCCTAATACCCAGTGAAAACCTACTTTTTTTCAATTTAAAGCCCTTGTCATTCCAGACCCTTGTCCAAAGTCCCTCTCCAACCATTTTAGAGCCCCTTTAGGCACTGGAAGGGGCTCTGAGGCTTTCCTGGAGCCTTGCCTTTTCCAGGCTGAACAATCCCAATTCTCCCAGCCTCCTTAACAGAGGTGCTCTAGCCTTTGGAGCACTTCCATGGCCTTCTCTGGACTTGCTCCAACAGGTTGATGTACTTCCTGTGCTTGGGACCCCAGAGCTGGATACAGCCCTCCAGTCTCACTAGAGACTAGAATGGAGTATAGGAACAGAATCCCCTCCCTCGACCAGCTACCCACAATGTACCCTCAGACCCCACGGAGGTGCTTTTAGCCCAGGCAGTGGAGAAGAACAAGCTTCTGCTGATCCTACATCCCCAGCAGTGTGTGGGGGTCTCACCCAGGAACAGAACTGACTATTTGGCTTCTCATTGCAGGTTCAGTTCCTCGTGGACCATGGGGCCATGATCGAGCACGTTGACTACAGTGGGATGCGTCCCCTTGACAGAGCAGTGGGCTGCCGCAACACCTCAGTTGTCGTCACCCTCCTGAAGAAAGGAGCAAAGATAGGTAGGAACAGGGGGACACTGCCATTGGCTCTGTGCTTAGGCAGAACTCAAGCAGTGGGGCTGGCATCCTAAAGAATACAAGTATAACTCAGAGGCAGACTCAGCCCCAGCTGCTGCTTCACACTCCAAAAGCAGACGGCGAGTCAGGACTACTTGGTTCTCTTTGGTAAAATGGGGAATTAATTTTTTTTCCTGTCATATTACTTAGCAAAAGTTAATCAGTAAACAACTATTTATTTGGCAAGGTCTTTCCTCTGGTAATGCTTTTTCTATCTTTATTAGTCTGAGTTGCCAAGTGTACTCTGTCCATGCCTTGCTGTGAGCTGCTGCGTTCACTTGCTCTGTGTATGCTTCCAGACCTCAGTGTACCTGCACTGCGTCACACAGCTGCTCACGTTACGTTTTCCTGTGAAAGGGGATTTTGCTGGTGCATTGGCTTCCTCGCTGCCTGCCTCTCACAGCTGCTTTTTTCCTTTCTTTTTTTTTTTTCACCTTCATCCATTTTTTTTCCCCTCTCTCCTACAACTTCTTGTTTTCTCCTTTCTTTGAAGGTTGTCAGACGTTACCGAGTCGCCCACGAGGTATATCTCATTGCTGTCAGCATCAGCTTCGATCTGATAGCTTTGTCAGCCTTGCTTTCTCCTGTTTGATTTAGCCTGCATGTGTCCCCAACACCTCTAATCTTTTAATTTACCTCACCTTCAAATAATTTTTAATGACTGTTGCAGAGAATAACTTGAACTCAAAAACTAACCTCCTTCCCCCAAAACGTACTGAATCTACTTATAGAATATTGTTGACTTATTCTTCACCCACACTAATGAGCTGTCCTCAAATTTTTACCACCCCTTCCCCCCAGTATTAGTCCTTGAGATACGAGCTGGCTCTGCACGGTGGCCCCTGTGCAGAGCCAGAGTCCCCAGCCCAATGACGCCTTCGGCACCAGCAGCACTTATATACGACCTTTCCTTTGTCATTTTTTCTGCCTTAGTGGATTTTCTCCTCTAGTCTTTCACATCTTGTGAAGCTAGAAATCACAGTCCACTTAACCACAAACTACCTATCAACAGTCAAACTACAGATTCCCTAGTACACTTCCATAGATTTGAACTCAGAAATGCTTTTATATAACCACTGATTTTTCTTTTAAATACAGTTTGTTTCCCCCCTCCCAGCCTGTTCCACATTCAGCACTGCCCTCTTGTGGAAATAGCTCCATCCTTTCCCAGACCGTTGGGATTATACTTAATGAATGACTGCAAAGGAAAACACTGCAATGGGGATGACATTAATTTAGGTATCAGAGGAATTGTCAGCTCAATCCTTTGGAGCACTCTGCCCTTTGACCATGCCAAGTTGTTCTCTCCAGCAGAAATTCCCACCCCAGGGTATTTTTTTCCACCCAGCTTCCTACCACCCTTGCATTGTATGAGTTCTTTACCCATCATGCATCCTGTACACTACAGGTCCAGCAACTTGGGCAATGGCAACCTCCAAACCAGACATCATGATCATCCTGTTGAGCAAGCTGATGGAGGAGGGAGACATGTTTTATAAGGTGAGAAGGGTGGTTTTGGAACATGGAACAGATGCAACTTGCAGCATCACTTGGTGTGAGGTTCTGGCCATGTTAAGTCAATGGTTGGTCCTCCTCAGCCTAAATGGTTCTGTGATTATAATGCTGCTGCCTTAACCCATGGCAAGTGAAAGCTCCCGCTCACAGTGTTCCTTGTATTCTAAACCATTTGGTTTTGGTTAGTGGTGCTGGAGAAGAGGGGACTGATTGCCCAAATCTGTAACGAAGCTGAAGCAAAGCCAAGTTCCTCTGGTTTTGAGCCAGCACTTAATTTCCTCTCTGAAAACAGCCAGACCTAAGTGTTTGTTGGGAGTGCTGCTGCCATTGCATCAGGTCTGGCAGCCTTGTCATTACCTAGTGGCCTCACTCTTGGGGATCAAGGCAGCAGGATAGGATATCCCAGAAAAACTCCTGGAATAAACTTCTTGCTGTGAAAACAGATTTTCAGGACACAGCTGGCTTTGTCATGTCCTTTAGCCCATGGGAGACATTCCACTGTTACAGTTAGAGTGTCTTTTTTGGTCTGTGTTTGTTTTAAGCCAATCTTAAAACCTGGGAATTTGCACACACATAGAAATTGTGCAAGTACAGCAGTGATTCACTGTGAGGCTCTAAGGGTAAAGCAGAACATACGCAAAGCTGGCACTGTAATAGGAGTTATCTGCCTACAGTTATCTGATACAGCTGAGAAATTGGAGTCTACAAGTTTTTAAAACCAGCTATTTGTAGCTGAAAATTTATGTCTGGGTCATGAGGAACTGTGTGTGTCCTAGATCCGATCCTGCCCTCTTTCTCTCACCCTGCTTGTCGGCTGCCCCCCTTCAGGGTGCACATTGTCCCATCCCAAATTAGTGTCCCAAAATAGCAGAGATGAGTCACCTTTGAAGGTGACTGTTGCATACCAATAATTATAAACGGAACCCAGTTAACAGACTTAAATGTAGAGTTTTAAACATCTGAAGTCCAGGGAGATGAATCTCACCCTGTTTGTCCGAGTTCGGAGCCACAGCAGTGCCATAACATTTATCTTTGCTATTGCAGAGGCTTCTCTGAGCCCCAGAGCTCCACCCACAGTCCCACAATTTGTGTTCATTACCCTTCTGAATGTGTATTAAGCTTTGGGTGGAGGGTGTTTTCCAGGAATGGGTAACTGATCACCCAGCTCAAAAGACCATCCAGCCATGAACCAGATGGAGTTGTATCGAGTTAACACAATTTCTCCACGTTTCCTGCTGTAGAGTGACAGCTCTGCATGAAGTGGGAGATCTCAACTTGTGCAAGGCATCTGCCTTTCCAGCTCAGATGTTCCCTTGATCAAATGTTCTGCCCTTCCTTTCTAGGAAGGCGCTAAGTAGTGAAGTTGTGCTTCCTTAGCCACCTAAAACATTGGTGGGGCTGGTGAACAAATTCTCTGCAGGGAAGTAAACTCAACCCAAGGATGAGTGTTGACATGTTTTCCTTCTAATAGAAAGGTAAAGTGAAAGAGGCTGCCCAGCGCTACCAATATGCTCTGAAAAAATTCCCTAGAGAAGGATTTGGAGAAGACCTGAAAACCTTCCGTGAGCTGAAGGTGTCACTGCTTCTCAACCTCTCCCGGTGTCGAAGGAAAATGAATGTAAGTTCCCCCTCTTTTCATGGGCTTAAGCACAACCCAACAGCTTTGTGCCTCTGCAGAGACATGTCCACCCTAGAGTGCTTTGGCCTCTCAAATCTCTCTGTAACCTGGTTGTCCTTCACAGAGCACTGACATTTTATAATTCCAAAGCAATAATGATTTAGTATGCGTTTCAGATGATTAAAAATTCATTGCTATCTTTATAGCTCTTTGAATTTTTTATTACTCCCTTTTGATGATGATGTTCACATCATCACATGGGGGTGGAGGCATTTTCCAGATTTCTGGGGCAGCAGTGAGGAGGAGCTAGGAGATGTGCTCCTCTGAATACTAATTAATTTCAAATGAAGGAGCATATGCTTAGGGGGTTAGCACTTCCCCAGGGCAGTGACTCATCCAGAAACACCTCCACAAGACTCCCTCTTGTCCCAGAACTTCCAGATCCCTGTCACTCTCTCCACTGCAATCTGGCAGCATCCAGTCACCAGCTCGTGCGGATGCCTGTTCTGCCAGCCTTCCCTGGCTTGGAGTGCAGGAGCTTTCACAAATTAAAGTCCCCATAAACTCAAAAAGTGACATCACTGAGGTCATGAGCTAGCAGAGGTTACACTGGAGGGGAAGGAGCTTTTTGGGACACCTTCATTTATTTTTCTGTGTGGGAGAAAGGTGGAAAACATGGGGAGTAAAATCTTAATGCTGGTGAACCAACACAGTTTGGAGAAAAGGTGCGAACCTTCTGTTTAAATCAGCCAATTCACAGCTAATCAACTCTAGCTCTTCTCCTGTGCTTTGAGGACATGATTTTTGGTTTATCATCAACTGGGGGATGCCAGGTTTTGTGATAGAAAATTTCAGACGGTTGTAATTGCTCCTGCAGTTTTTACACCTATAGATGAGACCATAAAGGTACCTGTCTCAGGAGTGCATTCCTAATTCAGTTTGTTGGACAGTAACTCCTCAGTAACTGCTACTGCAGGTACAAACAGAAGTAAAAGGTTCTCCAGCCAGGGCATACCCAGAGGAGGAGCTGGCTTCACAAGTTTTTGAACAAATCAGGAGCAGCGCTATTCAGTTCTTTCTCCCAGAGCTCGAGTCATAGCTCAGTGCAGCAATCCAGAGCAGTGCTTGGCTGTGAAACATCCTCCCCACTTGGAGTTCTCCTTCACAAGTGCTGAGCTTCAGCTGAGCTTACCAGGACATGAAGCATTCAGGACAAGGCAAGGGAGGATGGTGAGAGGGTCTGAACCAGAGCTGATAATCTGGTCTCATGGCACCCAGAGCAGTCCCATCCCACACTGTCACCCTCTCCCTGCTCCCAAACTATCTTCCCAGGTGAGCTGTCATGGAAAACTGAGAAACAGTGGGATTGATAGGAGACCTTTGCCAGCCAAGTTCTCTTTGCAGCTAATGGAGTCCTGTCCTTCACAGGCAATTTTCTTCAGCCCCTTGAAGAATGTCAGTGTGTTCAGGGAAGCAGAAGGGCATGGGAAAGGTTTCCTATTGCTTTCAACTATGGAAAAAAATCGTTCATGAGATAACATTCCAGCCTCTGCATGACCAGATGTTTCCTCAAGACTGTAGGTTGTTGGAGAGGGATTTACATGCACATGTTGGGGACACAATAAGGCCCGCTGGCCTCTGTGGGTGATGACAGCAACTTGTGTTAACCATGCCTGAGTCTTTGGAAATGCCATCATAGCTCCCTGTCTGTAAATTATGTTGAATCCATGTGAAATATTCCAATACCATCAAGTTTTTGCCATGCAATATGAAAAAAAAGGTCCATACTAAGTTTGTTTTCTTCCTATGCTGTATGCATTTTTATTTCTAAATTAATTCAGTTACTTACCTGCACACCTATTCAAATGACAGGATTTTGGAATGGCGGAGGAATTTGCCACTAAAGCACTGGAACTGAAACCGAAATCTTACGAAGCTTACTATGCAAGAGCAAGGGCCAAACGCAGCAGCAGGTGAGGAGGGACAGAGAGAAGGGTGTATGGGGCCAGTCTCTGCGAGCCTGTCATGTCAAGTGTGGGCACCCACCCTGCGAAGCCAGACAGTGCCCCCATGGAAAGAAATGGCCAAGTGAGATCACAAACTTCCTGAACTCCAAAGTAATGCCCTCCCCCACTTGGTGATTTTTGAGTCCAAATGTTTTGAGAGGTTTGTCTCAGTGGAACTTTGGACATCTTAAAACACAGAAGGCCTGTGCACCAAAGTGGGGTGTTCTTCTTCAAAGTACACTTCAGTGTGATTGCAGCTTGGACTCAAAGCAGTCCAATATGACTCATGGCCTGTGTTGTGCAAGAGGGAAGACTCATTGATCACAGTGGTTTCCTCTAGCCTTAAAACCTGTGCATCTCTGTCCTGCAGCCCTTTCTGCCCAGCAGATACTGACCAGCTGGTCAGTGGCTGCAGGCAGGCACTGGCCAGGGAGTCTCTAGCCAGAACTTCTTCCCAGGGCACTGCAAGCAGCTCCTAGTGAGTTGCAGTGCAGGGATCTCCATTGTTCACCTACCTCCGTGAAGGCTAAAAGATGTGAGATTAGATCTATTTGCCATTCCTAATGAGCAGCAGGGCTGCTTGGAAGTCCTCTTCTCAAGGACTGGGCACCCTGCCACTGTATCTCTGTTTAAATGGCAGCCAGAATGTCTCACATGGCAGTGCAGGTATGTGAGCCCCTCTGTGCAAAGATCCCAGCTCAGCAGACACAACCACTGTATGACATTCCATACTGGAGGCAAATGTAGAACTGGGCCCCTGGCCCAGCTGGTGCCCCAGGTCCTGATGTGGGAGGTGAAGCTGTAACCTTCTGTTCTACAGAGGAGCCCTGCAAACTGAGCCGTACGCATACCTCATGCCTTTCCTTTAATGGTTTCCTCTCTGTTGTTCCCAAAATGTTAAGAGAAACCTTAAGACCCATGTTCCTCTCCAGATGATACCAGCTTTCCACATACCAGTGTCCTTTTCTCCCTGGGTCTCTCCAACAGAAACTGACACCACTTTGGCTTTGCTTCTCCCTGTCCCAGTCTATGCCCAGCAGCATGCCTGGGGTCACACAGCTGGTAGAAGAGGCCTTTCCTTATTCCACTTGACCTTTGATTGCTTGTACAAATGATTAAGCCAGTGTTGGGAGGTGCTGGTGGGGATCAAAGATGGGGAGCTTTTCCCCCATCTGGGTGGGTTTTCCCAGGTCTCAGTCATGTTCAAATACATAGTTTTGCTCCAAAGTGAATGGTGTCCCTGTTCAAGGTACTCACAGGACACGTTAACAGTGTCCCTGTTAATGACAACCCCCTTCCCAAGTCCTTATCTCCCTGTTACAACTCCTAGCCTGGACTTTCCCTCAAAAAGGCTTTCCTGGGCTCACAGCCTCTGGCACATTTCTTGATTGCTTCATTCCAAAGAAGTTAGCCAAATCCACTGCAAAATTGGAGAGACAGGCCTTGCCCAGAGCACTGACCTGTGGGAGCCCCTCAGTTCTGGAGCCAGGCCTGACACTGTGTGGTCTTGGCATCAGGCAGAAGTTAAATTTTCACAGGCGTAAGTGGTTGTAGCTCTGTCAGAGCTTGTTTACAGCAGTGGTGAGCTGGGCTTGTGGTGATCAATGTGTTGCTGTCCCCTTTGCTAAAACAGTGGTGAACTTCACGATGATGCTAGGGGAAGTAATTAATTAGCCCCTAACATGCAGAGGCAGAGGCATGTTTGCTAGTCTGGGTTGTGCTATCTCAGGACTGTGTTCCTTTCTTCTTCAGAATTTTCTCTCTGTTTGGATAACATAAATCCAAGGGAGGCCCATAAGGCAGTGTGTGAGATGCAGCAAGCAGTGGCAATCACCGATCTCTCCCTCAGTAACATGCACAAGCCACTTTATTCCCCTGGAATCTCTGAAAACAGATCGATCCAAATCCAGAGTACTTTCAGTTCTCATTTCTGTTCCTTTGTCAAGCAGGCAGTTTTCAGCAGCCCTGGAGGACCTGAACGAGGCCATCAAGCTGTGTCCTAACAACCGTGAGATCCAGCGGCTGCTGATGCGGGTGGAGGAGGAGTGCAGGCAGATGCAGCAGCAGCAACAGCAGCAGCAGCAGCAGCAGCAGCAGCAGCAGCAGCAGCAGCAGCCACCACCACCGCCACTCCCAGCAGAGCCAGAACCAGAAGTCCAGCATGAAGAGCTGTATTCTGTGCAAGATATCTTTGAGGAGGAATACCTCGAGCAGGATGTAGAAAACATTTCCATTGGCCTGCAGACAGAGTCCAGACCAAACCAAGGACTGCCCATCATCCAGAGCCCACCCCCATCTCCAGCTCACAGGGACTCAGCCTATATTTCCGGCTCACCTCTTGGCTCTCATCAGGTCTTTGATTTCAGGTCCAACAGCTCTGTGGGTTCACCGACCAGGCAGGGGTACCAGTCCACATCTCCTGCTCTGTCTCCGACACACCAAAACTCACATTACAGACCCAGTCCTCCACACACATCCCCAGCTCACCAGGGCTCCACTTACCGCTTCAGCCCCCCTCCCGTGGGAAGCCAAGGGAAGGAGTATCAGAGCCCACCACCGTCTCCCCTTCGCAGAGGGCCCCAGTACCGCGCCAGTCCGCCTGCAGAGAGCATGAGCGTTTACCGGTCCCAGTCCGGCTCCCCAGTCCGTTACCAGCAGGATCCCAGTGGGGTCACCCAGCTCCCTGGCAGACCCAAGTCTCCGCTTTCCAAGATGACGCAGAGGTCCTTCCAGATGCCCCAGCTCCCCGTGGCCGTGCCGCAGCCAGGGCTGAGGCTGCAGCCAGCCAAGGCACAGATTGTGAGGAGCAATCAGCCCAGCTCTGCTGTCCATTCCAGCACTGTCATCCCAACTGGTGCATACAGCCAGGTTGCCCACTCGATGGCCAGCAAGTACCAGTCATCATCAGGGGACATGGGGGTGAGCCAGAGCCGGCTGGTCTACCAGGGCTCCATCGGGGGCATCGTGGGGGACAGCAGGCCTGTGCAGCACGTGCAGGCGAGTCTCAGTGCTGGAGCCATCTGTCAGCATGGAGGGCTGGCCAAAGAAGACCTTCCACAGAGACCATCCTCAGCATACAGAGGGGGGATGAGATACAGCCAGACACCTCAGATTGGGCGAAGCCAATCCGCCTCCTACTACCCAGTGTGCCACTCAAAGCTTGACCTGGAGCGTTCTTCCCACCCCGCCAACCAGCTGGGCTCTCCAGATGTGTCTCATCTCATAAGAAGGCCCATCACAGTCAATCCTAGTGAAATCAAGCCTCACCCACCGACTCCAAGGCCTCTACTCCACTCTCAGAGTGTTGGCCTCCGCTTTTCCCCTTCCAGCAATAGCATCTCCTCCACCTCCAACCTGACTCCCAACTTTCGCCCCTCTGCTTCGATTCAGCAAATGGAGATTCCCCTCAAGCCAGCCTATGATCGATCGTGTGATGAGCTGTCTCCAGTCTCGCCCACGCAGGGGGGCTACCCCAGTGAGCCAGCCCGTTCCCGGACCACGCCATTCATGGGAATCATAGATAAAACTGCTCGGACTCAGCAGTACCCCCATCTCCATCAGCAGAACCGGACCTGGGCTGTGTCATCAGTGGACACTGTCATTAGTCCTACGTCTCCTGGCAATCTGCCCCAGCCAGAGTCCTTCAGCCCACCCTCTTCAATCAGCAACATTGCCTTTTATAACAAAACCAACAATGCCCAGAATGGCCATTTGCTAGAGGAAGACTATTACAGCCCCCATGGGATGCTGGCCAATGGGTCCCGGGGAGACCTCCTGGAGAGAGTCACCCAAGCCTCCTCGTACCCCGACGTCAAGGTGGCAAGGACGCTGCCTGTGGCACAGGCCTACCAGGATAACCTGTACAGGCAGCTCTCCAGGGACTCCAGGCAAGGGCAGACGTCCCCAATCAAACCAAAGAGACCATTTGTGGAGTCTAATGTGTAAAAGACAATTGTTGGAGTGAGACCCTCATGTTTTCAGCACACACTTCCAAGCTTGATTTCCATGCATACTATTATAATTATTATTATTACTATTATTATTTTGTTTCTCTTTGATAGCTACATGATCAAGTTTCTCCAGTACTTTATGTGGTGGTCAGACAGCCATGCACATACTCCAGCCCTTTTCTTCCCCAGCTGACTGTGAAGCCAACATCAGCCGAGCCAGTATCATTTGCCCAGTTCCAGCAAAGTTCCAACCAAGATATCTTAGCCCATGGTGTGGGGTGGTCCAGAGATATCTCTACGAAGCAGGAGGTAACCAGCCCTTTTTCCAGAGTAATTGCCTTGGATTTAAATTGGTTTCTTTTGTATCAATGATCTCTTACTCAACTCTGATGGGAATTCATAGGGAATTCCACAGGAGTCTTTCCCAAGGCTGCATCCACAGGTCCTCATGCCAGCCAGGTTGTTTGGCTCTTTGCCCCAGAGAGCAGATTACCCTCGGTGATGTGATTTAACACCAGTAGCTATGCACAGCACCCACAATACCCATCCTGATTCTGCTGGTTTACAGCGCTTTCCTTCCTTATTTAATTTGTCATTGGCCAGAAGGGGTGGGGATCACACAGCACTTTGCTGCTTTCCAAGTACCTACCAGGTGCCCTCATACTGATTTCTTTGCTCTGTGGCATTTTACAAGCATTGAGGAATTAAGGTGGGCTCTTTGTTATGTGTTTTAATCGGCCAAGGGAATTGGCCAGGAGCCTCTTGTGCATGAACTGGGATTGCACTAACATCTTCACACTGTTGGCAGACTGCACCTCACCCTCAGCATGTGCACAGGGCAAGTTATTGTTGGGGACTTCATCTGAGGGGGTATTTATCACTTGCAAGGAAGAGCAAAAATCTGAAAAAAAACCACTTAGGAAGTGGTATTCAAAGAGGAAAATTGCAATTCTTAATTTTTTTTTACATTTTTTTATGATGAGGATGTATAAGATGGCATGATGGTCCCGAAAGAGGAAGGGTCCTTCTGCAGTCCCAGCCCTGCAGCATCCCTTCCCTCTGGCTCAGTCCTGCCAGGGAGCAGGGGTTGTAGCAAGGGCTATGCTCCTCTAAGATCCTCTGTTCCCAAAATCCTGGAAAGGGACACCATGTTCCATATTTGTACATGGTAGAGACCATGTCTTGCTTTTTGAGAAGCTGTAGTTTAGAGAGACCTATTTATAATTTATTTATGTTATCTATTTCAGGACATTTTCCAGTTTGGGTTGGGTTTTTTCTATTATTTTCAGTTTCATAATCGAATGAAAGTCACATCAAGACAGCATGAGAAGCAAGGGCCAGTTCCAAAATCCTTTTTATAGGATTTTCAATAATTTTTCAATTATTTGCTGAAAATTTCTTTTGAGGTGGGGGGAAGTACTTCCTTTACCGATTCCTTTCTTCCTGGTGGGTTTGTAATCTGCCTTTTCTGTTCTGAGGGTGAAGGGTGGAAGGACGGGAGGAAGAGTGATAACGCTGTAGCTTGTTTTAAAGCAAACTAGTGCCTGTTGCCCAATGCCAAACCTCACTCATATCAACTCTTCAGTGCTGAGCAGGGGAGCGATACCTCCAAAGGGCTACTGTGAATCAATTGCAAGACTTCTTGAACCAAATCATGGGCTTCAACCTCCAGTGGTGTGAGTGTGAGCATATCCCGGTGCCACATCACTGCAGCTGCACCCATTCACACCGGCTCAGGACAGGGTCTGGAACTCTTTAAGCAAACCCTGGCTTTGATGGGGCTTTTTTTCTTTCCCTGTGTGTGGCTTAGCATATCTCATTGCTGTTTCATTGCCTGATTTGCTCAGAGCAAGCTGGGACATGCACACCTTGGGCCAGGGGAGGCTTGTGTCTCATAGATACATGGAGAGCATTTGGAAGGGGGGTTCTTCTATGAATTTCAGCAATTTTGGGGTCCTGTCAGGCCATTTGGTCTTTGTCAAAGCCAGTATTTGGATTGAGGTTGGTGTTTTCTTTGCTGAGGTGCAACCCCAGTGCTGACTCATTGTTTTATCCCCAGGCTCTGTGAAATGGGGGGCTGCCTGGGACCCCTTCAATGGGGCAGGTACCCCATGGGGACACCCAGCTCTGTGCATGGTTTCTTTCTTTGCAAATGGGCTGTGATGGCTTTCTTTCTTGCTCTCATTTTTGAAATAACGTGCTCTGTATTGTAAGGAATAGCTGATTTCCCCTCTGCATCCCACACACCCATAGCTGGAAGATGTATCCTGGGTCTGGAGCAGCATCAGTCACTTTGCTTAGTGCTTCACATCCTCCCGATTTCTGCCTGAGTGAGTGGCTTCCAACCTTTAGTTGCTTCTTTGAAAGGAAAAATAACCCAGTTCAGGCCTGTCTCTGTTTTATCTGGCCGAGTGAGACATGCTGTGACCGCAGGTGGCTCCTCTGCCCTGCGATGCCAGCAGGGCGTCCAGGAGTAGTGACAGGAGAACTGCCTGTGCTTTGCTCTCGCTGCTCACTCCCTTGTGCTCCCAGTCATGTCCTTCAAAACATCCCCCCACAGCACTCCTGTTTGTAGCTGTCCAGTTTCTGAAGATATTTTAAAGGAAAAAGAAAACAGCTCACACTTTTAACACAACCACGAAGGTGAAGAAGGCTTGAAACACTGCAGCATGCAGGTTTTTTCACTATTCCACGTGTTACATTTTCCACAGGATTCTTGCACTAATGGTTTTCCATCTGTTCTCTCTGTAAATGGGTGCACTTTACTGTTTGAATTTGTTACTATGATAAATACTGGATATTTAAGCGTGAGTAGTGTTTTCATTAGAAAAATAGCAAAACAGCTCATGTCTCTTAGTGTATTTTTAAAAAAAAAAAAAAAGAGAAAAGAAATGAAGCAATGAATCATAACATTTATAGCACAAGAACTGACTCCTGTATATAAGCATTAACAGATGAGTAATTTTTGAATACAAAATTATTTGCAGTGGTTTTAAAGCACTTCCCCAGCAATTATCTTAGGGACAGTCAAGGCAGGATGGCTGCTGTGGTCACCGGGTGGGTGAGAAGCACATTTCTTCCTGGAAAAGCTGTCTTTGCTCAGTCCCCGATGGCTTCAGAGTCATGATTTGGTCTTTGCATGAGGACAAGCAGAGGTCATTTTGTGTTGCGCTGGCATGGCGCCATTGTGCTTGTGGGAGCACAAGGCCAGATCTCATCCTGAGGGCCCTTCATCCTCTGCTCTTAGATCTTGGTCTGACAAGCCCAGGCCACACTGTGGGATCACAGTCAGTTTCAGACATTGAGCTGTCCTGTATGTCTGTGCTATGTATTTAATTACTTTTTGAGTAATTAAGATGCAGGACGATGCTGGCAGCTGGTGCCTTCAAGCCCTCCCGGCTACAGTGGTACCACTGGCAAGCCCCATCTTTGAGCAAGTGGGATTTTGGGTCCACCGAGTAAAGCAAGTTCTTGATGACATTGAAACTCCAGTTCTCATTCTTGGGGTGCATGGGGGAGACTACGCCAAAAGTGATGCTGAAGCTGACCCCTTTCTTTAGCCAACCTTCCCACCAGGTGTCTCTTATCTTGTGGCTCCTCTGAGACCCCAGGTGTGCCGCTGCAGAGCTGCAATCTTCTCTCCCAGCATCAGGTGTGGGTGTCTGCCCCATCCCTCTGTGGGGGTTCATTGGCTCTCACTTTTCTCCTAGGTCAGGAGGATGCTGTGGTCCCAGGGGTGGGGACACCCACGTGATGGGAGGCTCTGCAGGGTCCCCACAGCCAGGCTGGAAGTGGCGTCAAAGGGTTTTGGACATAGTCTTGAGTGGGCATCAAGTGCGTAGGAAAAGAAGGGTTTTACAAAGAGAGATCTTTTGAGATCCGTCTCCAAAGAAGGCACAGCCTGAGCTGCCTTCTCTGTGTCACTGTTCGGGAGGACTGTGATGGCTCAATCTGAGCAATCTGAAATGTGTGTCTGTCCATCTATCTGTCTGCTGTGGCGCCAGTACCCAGCTGGGTCTGTCCGAGCACTGAACTTCTTGGTTATTTTTCTTTAACTTGCTGTGAAGAAAACCGTGTGGCTGGTGTGAACATGTAAGCATGGATATTCCAGAGTCATGCTGGGATTAGGGTGGGTAATAAACTGGGGGTGATTCAGTCTCCTTTACAAAGGTTGCTGTATATTCAGGTGTACCCAGGAGAAGTCCAGCTAAAAGCGCCAGCTCTGCCTTACCTAGAGAACCAAGCAAGCCAGTGTGCCTGCTCGTCCTCCGCCTTCCTCGCCTGCGGGGGTCCAGAGTGAGCCACTGTGAGCTCCTTGCTGGTTGTACTTTGCTGTACTCTTGGGAATTCAAGGTAACTCTTCTGTGGGTTATCAGTGTTTACCCAAGGGCTTAGGGAAAGAGCTGCTGTACCTGCTGAGACCTCTGCAAATCAATGCCTTCACCCCATGCCGGCTGCACTGCACAGGCTGGTGGGGGGTGTGTTGGACACAAAGCACAATGGTTGAAAGTGAATCTCCGGATTTTTCAGCTTTGTGTGAATAATTGCTGGATTTTCATTCAATCAAACTCTTTTTTCTAATATAAACCACTAAGGGCTCAATTCTTTAGCAAGACGCATTCGTGTCCAACTCTTGACTATACAGCTGGATCTCACCACAGCTGGTACAGAGGTACTGACCCGAGAGGTCACAGCGAGCGTGGCCATCGTGGGGAAAGCCAACAGACACCCAACTCACCAGCCGTATCCCTCCTCCTGCTCATTTTCTAGCTGTCCTGGTACTGGGGAGTCAGCAGCCAGGTCCCATCTGATGGAATCACATCATGTAATTGTGAAAACAGAGGGCTGCTTTGCCAAAAGACTTTGTCCCTTTGGGTGATGCCAGCCAGGGATGGCAGTGGGGAGGCAAGTCAGGGTGGGTAGGTGGGAAGGCCTGGTGCCCATTGAGCTGGGTTGCCACAGGTTTGCCTCGCTGTGCACTGCTCAGCCAGCCACTGAAAGCAGCACTGTGTGCTACATAAAGTCCATTGTTTTACTACACCAATAACCCAGAGACTCGTGTAGACTCTGCCAGTACTGCCGGGCTCATCCCTCTCCAGGCTTTTCTTTACCATAGTGTTGCATTCAGCGTTCCATCTCCTTTCTGTCTTCACATCTGAGAGGATCTGAGTTGGGTACAAACACATCCACTACACCCGCCTTGTGCTTTGTACAACTCCCTGGTTGCCATCCTCTGAGACACTTGCTGGGAAGATCTTTAAGACACTTAAATTTTCCTTTAGCTTTTCTATAATTCTGATGTAAAGGACTTTCTCTCTGTACAGTATATTATCCAATGCATGTTCTGTTCTCTCTGATATATTGAACACCACACAGTTGTGATATTGTGCAGTGGGAAGAGCAGCCCCTGCCAACAGCAGAGGCCTTTGCCTCTCATCTCTAAGGAAAGAAGAAAACATATTTTTTCCTTGCTGTATTTGCTTGAGCAGAGTTTTCTTGTCTGTACATGTGAGCTGTGAGATAGATGTGAAAAAAGTTCAAAAGAATGCATTTCCCACCCCAATGTATACAGATTGTAATCTGTACAATGAAAACTGTATGTATGAAAAAATGTACTTATTTATAAATGGTTAACACTTGGAAATGGTGTCTGGGCTGCTGTTTTTCCCATACTGGGGTCAGTGAAGGAGTGTTCCGATGTTTTTCGGTGTGGAAATGATGGTTGTGAGGGTTGGGTCTCACAGACACTGCATAGGGATGGGAACAGGGACCTGGGAACCACCAGGAGTGGGAGGTGACAGAGGCAGCGCTATTGCTGTCACCAGCAAAAGGCATTTAACAATATAGTGGATAATAATTATAACAGCCAGTGCATGGGCAGACCCTGGAGATGTCCCCATGGGGTCCCTCACATATCCACCACTGAGGTTCTGCAGCGCTGGACAGGACAATCCTGCCCCTAACGCTCACCCATCCTCCCCAGCCCCTCAGGCCGTTCCTCTCCAGCTGCCGTTGACATGTGGGAACTCAAGGCTACCCCAAAAGTGTGATCTGGGGAGCAGAGTCAGGAGGAGGACAAGGTTAGTTGCGAACATTTATTAGGTCGAGAGCATCCACTGAGCAAACACATCATGCATGGGGAGAAAACTTTTCAGACATGAAGCTGCTGAACCTGCACAGGCATAGGGTCACTCCAAACCCCCAGGGATCCCTTTAGGGGAGCATCCCCCACACGTGGCTGTGCTGGAGGGTGAGGGGCTGCCAGTGAGTGGGACATCCCAGAGGTGCCATACATCCCCTCTGCCCATCAGCACTGGGAACAGCCGGTAAGCTTTGGCTGCCCACAGTGCAGAAATCTGTGCTCCCACTCCATCCTCAGAGCAGCGAAGAGCCTGGAGACCACTCCCCGTGCCCCTGTCAGCCCCTGCCCTGCCCACAGCACTGCCAATCCCACAGGGCTGAGACAGGTTCAGGGAGCACCAGGGGCTGGACAGGGCAGAGTTTAGGATGATTAAGGCCAAGCGAGGCTGATTCCAGCTGGCAGCATTGCACCAAGCATGTCCTTCCCCAGCTGTCCTCATCACCCTGGGCTGGGCAGAGATGCAAACCACCAGGGACAGGGTGCACAGGAATATTTCAGACATCACAAAGAGCCCACGCTGGAGACCACAAGCTGCAGATGTCACTGGCTGCCACCACTTGGGCTCTCTCCCTCTGTCAGGGTCTTGAAGTCCATGGACAGGGCCAGCTCCTCTGCTAGTGGTGGGCGCTTCCACTCCTCCCGTGTTAGCACGTAGCCCACCACCAGCCCAAAGGTGACCAGCAGCACCCCTAGAGTGTTGGCCAGGATGCCCTCAGGCACAAAGTGGCTGTAGGAATCACTGTGGGGATGGAGAAGGATCCTCAAGCCTTAAGGCTGACAGGCTGTCTCTGTCCTGGCTGGGACCCTCTCCTCATCCCTATCCTCATCCTCATCCTTTAGGCACACACCGTGGGAAAGGTCCCTTTCTCCAAACCAGAGCAAGAGAGGAGTGTTGATATTTTGCTCACTTTTGGGGGACACACTTGGTGACAGCAGATGAAATTGGTGGCACAGTCCTGTACTGGGACTAAGGCAGCCCAGTACCCTCCCTGCTAGAGTGGCTCCTGGGGTGCCCCATAGCCCTGTCCCCACAGTGCTGGGGCTGAGGGTGACCCCAGTGTGCAGCTGGGCTCATTGCTGTGTCCTCCAGCTGCAAGAGCAGAGGCCTCAGGGACATGAGTGTCCTGAGTGGTTCTGCAAACACCTGGATGCAGGGAAGTGGACTGTGCATTTTATCCACATTCCCAAAGAAAGCTGCTGCAGGATCCAGCCCCTGGTTAAACATCATCTGGTAAGTGACTCAGCAGTAGCAGCTGAAATAAAGGCCTCAAGGGGAGATGTAAGAGCCACAGATTGAGCAGGGACATCCCTCTGCTGGAGGTCTGGGGGGCCACCCCCTCATCCCAGCTCAGTCACCCACCTGATTTTGAAGAGGAGCATCTCAGTAATGCCCAACAAGCAGGAGGTGATGGAGAGGATGAAGAGGGTGATGCCAAAGAAGATGTGCTGAGGCTTGTACCACCCTCTCAGCAAGAAGGAGGCACCGGGGAACATAAAAAAGCCACAGCCCAGGAACCACTGTGGGGACACGGGGATGTTAGAGATGCTGCAAGAGTCCCTTCGCTTCCAGGGGAAGCCAGGAGCTTCCCACCCCTTACCTGCAGGAGGTAGAGCACGAAGGTGGCCATCCCACACCAGGAGTGCAGGCTGTACATGTCAGGGATGCCCTTAGTCCGGTGTGACTCAAAGACAGCAATGATACCTGTGGAGAAGAGCCCATCACCACCAGGGCTGCATCCTGCCCAGTCCACCCAGCCCAGCCCAGCACTCACCCACAAGAGCGATGACCAGTGCCAGGCCATGGAGCAATGCATGCAGTGCCTTGGTGGAGCGCTTGGCTTCGTGCCTGAACACCCGGTATACCAGGAGAGCTGCACAGAGAGGGTATCTGAGCATCCACAGGGATCACCCAGCATCACCCAGGGATGCTGGTACACCTTCCCTGTGTCTTTTGTAACCACTTTGTCCCCTTCATTCCCTGCCCGACCACAGCTCCAGGCTTTGGAGGCTGCAGCTGGGACAGGGCACATGTCCCACCATCCTGCTCACCGTCACCTTGGAGGAACACCATACCCAGCACCATGCAGAGGGGGTGGGCGTTGAACTGGAGGGGGCTGTGCCAGGCCACACCGCCCCGGTAGCGGCCCAGCCAGGCTCCTGTGGTGGCCAGGAGTGTCAGGCCCAGCAGCTGTGATATGGCCACGTACACCGAGAGCCCGGTGGGGCTGGGGGGCGGCGGAGCCCCATCCATGGCAGCCTGCAGGGACAGAGAGGAGAGGGCAGCAAAGCCACAGTGACCTCAAGCGACAACAGGTCCCGGCTGGCCGGACTTAGGGTAAGGTCCTGGTTCGAGCAGCGTCCGGCTCCACCCTCACCTGCCACAGAGCCGGACGCTTCCTGGTCTCGCTGCGTCACCCACACCTGGAGGTGGCTCCCAGTTGCCACGCCACACCCATCCCCGTGCTCCTGTACCTCCTGCCTGCTCCTGGACTCCTGTCTAATCCTCCTGTCCCTGCCTGCCTGGTCCTGTCCTTCTTCCCAACCTTCCTGCTCCTGCCACCCTGCTCCGGTCCTTGTTCCCAATCCTCCTGCTCCTGCCTTTGCCCCATTCCTCCCCCATTCCTCCTGCCCCAGCCCTCTTGCGACAACCCCCATCCACACCCCTCCATCCTTGTCCTTCTGTGCCTGTTCCTGCCTCCATCCTTTTCATCTTCATCCCTCCAACACTGTCCCTCCCTCGATCCCATCCCACCCACTCCATGCCTATCCCACATCCCAGCTTCACCCCCTCCCCAGCACCCCCCAAACCCTGAGAGGAAGGCAGTACAGGGGCAAGCAAGGGACCCCCTCCATGATAAAAGCAATGGCCCTTGGGGACGTGGGGCTGAGTCAACATCTATGCTGGTGGGGGGGGGACAAACACGTGGTGTCACCCAACCGCAGCTACACCAGAGACCCTTCCCATGGCCCCCACAACTCACCTGTGCTATGCTTTGTGCTGAGTCAATGGATCAGAGCCAGCTCCACCACTGTCACAGCCACCTCTCCTCTTCCCTGTCTCCTAGAGCCAGCAGGTCCTAGTCCTCAGGTCCAATGTCTGCCCTCTGCCGTGGCCCCTCTACACAGTCTCTGGGGAGGAGCCCCCTGCCAGTTGTGGTAGACAGACCCACAATGCTGGATGCTGCCAGAACCGGGGGAGTGTGGAGAGGGGGAATGCATTAAGACCACGCACACACTTTATTCCCAGCCACCTTTATTGGATCAGCCAGATAAGTGGGTTAAGGGAATTGATTTATCCCATTAAATTGCACTGCAAAGGCCGCCTGTGTCCAGCATCACTGCCTGGGGCCATGGGGTGCTCTGTGGGATGGGCAGGGGGACCAGGCTGGGGGGGACAGCGAGAGGCACCGGCTCCCTTCATATCACAATAACCTCCCCCAACTCGCTTCACGCCGAGGGGCTGCTGGCACATCTGGGCATTGCAGATGGGGACCCATGTAGCCCTCCCACCAGATGCAAACATCTGGCCCTGCTGGCACTCACACAGGGCAAACACAGCCCCCAGCAGCACTGAAGATGGAGGGACAGGGAATGCTAGGCCCCCAGTCACAGGGCCTGGCAGTGGGACACTGGGCATGCCTGTTGGGAGCAGGACTTTCTGATTTTCCCATTAGCCACAACGAGTGCTGGAAAACTGGAGGTGACTGGACCCCTTCACCAGGACCTGCCTGTTCCCCTCCCAGCCTCTCTCCCCTCTGCACCCCCAAGCACATCCCCAGTTTCCAGGGCAAATCCAGTGCTCCTTACTTTTGGTGGGGTGTTTTCTGTGGTTATTCTGGTGAACCCACATGCCCTAGGCAGGGGGTATGCCATATGCACATTCCACAGCCCAGCAGCCCCTCACTGTGGCCTCTGGCTGGCACTCTCAAAAATGCCAGGGGGGGTCTCAGGGACTGTCTCTGCTCTCGATGGGGGCTATAGGCTCCTGCAGGGGAGGGGATTCTCTCCAGTTCATATCTGAGGAGGGTCTGAATGGCATACTGGGGGGGTTGGAGGCAGACACCCACACAGTTCCCCCGTGTCCCCCAACCCTACCTGTGTGTGTCGGGTGGTGCTGCCTGTGCCAGGCCCAGCGGTAACAGCGTCTGAGCAGGGACAGGGCCACTGCGTTGGCACGGCAACAGAGCGATGACAAAGCGAGGGGGAGCTGCAACCTCAGCATCGCGAGGGTGTCACTGCAGGCAGGAGCAGAGGCAGAGGGGCTGAGAGGGGGTATCACCACCAAGGGGGGGGTCTTTGTATTCTGGGGACAGTCTCCACCCCCTAGTTGTTCCAGGCATCCACCTGAGCCCCTGCACCCTGTGATACCCCAGCCCCAAAGAGGCCAGGATGCACCAGGCCCTACCAGGTCAGCCCAAGGACTGTTCCCTACACAACCCCAAAGAATGTCCCCTGCACAGGGCCTTTGTTACCATTTAATTTGTGTTTGGGCCTTGCATGGGTCTGGCTCATCCCTGCACCCACCAGCAGCACTGGAGTGACATCCTGGGAACCAGCACTCCTCAGCTGGGCTGGTGGACCGGGGAATGGCAGGGGGGTGACATGACCCCCCGACCTCCATCTGTCCCACCGCAAGCCCTTCCAGCACTGCCGGGCACATCCTGAACCCCCTACGAGAAACTCCTGAGGGAGAAAAAGCCTGGAGATGGCTGTGAGGTGATATAAGGCGAACTGGGGGGAGAGGAGGGGGGTCCCCATCTCAGCTCTTTCTGGTCAAGTGCGGGCAGGGTCCCCGGGGCTACAGAGCTGCGCACCGGGGCGAGCAGCACCCCCGGACCACCCACACTCACGCCGTGTCTGTGTGTCCTTGTCCCTGTGTGCGACACCACTAGATGTCACCAGGAGCCCGCGGCGCGCAGCGCCCTGGGGAGGGAGGGACCGCCCAAATGATGTGGAACATCCTCGGCCATGGGTCACTCGTATGAGACAGAGAGACCTGGCATGGACCGGGTAGGAACTGCAGCAGCCTTAAGGCTGGACCCCCAGAGGGACCCGGGGCACCCCCAGAGCCAGAGCACCCTTGGGAACCAGAGCACCCTTACTTGTGGTGGAGTTTGCAGCACCCTCTACCCTGGACCACCCATGCAAGCTTGGAGCATCCTGGGACTTGGAGTGGCTGGTGGCAGCTGGGGCTCCCGTGGTGCAGAAGATCAGGTGCAACAGCCTCTGTTAGGGCACAGGGCTGCTCCCTCAGCCTTTCCTTTGGGCACTCGGGTCTACTCTCACCCACACAGAAACCCTGAGTAAAGGCATCTGAAGTCCTAGCTGAGACCCCCATCAACAACCCCATTCCTTTCTCCCCTTCAGCAGGGACTTGTGCTGTGGGGCACAAACCCCAGGAGCTGGAGACCCACCCCACCACCACAGCATGATTCAGCAGAACTGAAATCTCACTGCAGCCCCAGAGCCTGATGAAAACCTGACACAGCAATGGCAAAGTCCAGGCCCTGCTGTAGGCCAGGGCAGAGTCCCAGAGCCACCACCCCGAGCAGAGGGAGGTGAGGTATGAGATACAGGGTATGGTGCTGCCAGAGATTCACTGTCATCAGCTGGCTTGTGCTGGGGCTTTATCACCAGAGTCATCTGGTGAAGCCATAAAAGCCACCATAAACTGAAAACCTTCAGCCATCGGGCCGTGCCATGGCTGGGATGGGCTGGCTGTGGGGCTGGGCAGAACAGAGGAAGGACTCCCCCCACTGCAGCCCAGCTGAGACCCTTGGAAAATTCACAAAGGGAATGAGATTTGGGGATTCATCCTTTAGGATACTTGGCAAGACATAAAGCTTCACCCTGATGAGAGCAGCACTGTGTAACCTAACACCAAACAGGTTTAGAAATGTTTATAAACATGTGTCCAGCTGAACTATATCACCTTCCAGCAGACAAGGAAAGAGAACAGTCCTTTAAACCGTCAGGATTAAATGGAGGTGGATCTTGTCCCATCCATATAGCAGGAACAATGGCAGTGTTTGCTGAGGTGGCAGCCAATCCAGGGACAAATGAGCCACTTCACTGCTGAGTTCCTCTTACCAGGGAGAAGCAGCCATTTGTAATGAGCTCTTTAATTAAAGGCATTGCCAGGGGCATAATGCCTTTATTAAATCTGCCTGAGCTTTCCCTGAGCTGGAGATAATGAAGTCCTCCTGGCACAGCTGGGATGGGGATGTGTCTGTCAGGAGCCAGGACCTGTGCTGGCTGTCCTGGCATGGACCCACAGGTTGAGGGGATGCTTGGGACCTCTTGGGCTGCTCAGGGCTGCCCAAGGCCTCTCAGGGATGCTCAAGGCTTCTCAGGACTGCTGAGGAATGTTCAGGGATGTTCAAGGCTGCTCAGGGATGCTTGGGGTCTGTTCAGGGATGCTTAGAGGTGTTCAGGGATGGTCAGGTGTGCTTGGGACTGCCACAGCTTCCTTCCGATCAGTGAGTTGAAGTGGCTCTGGAGATGCTGCTCCAGCTCCCCTGCTATTGGCCGAGCCTGGAACCCATTCCGAGTTTGTCCTGGGTTATCAAGAATCCAGAGATCAATAAGGGAATAATCAACTGATAATTCACGGGAAAATCAGCAGTTCTTGTCCTTGCCTAACTGCACCTCCCACTTTGGCATGGGCATCTTCCCTCTCTCCACCACAGATTATTAAATTACCATTTTGCTGATCTAACTTCTTTTAGTTGGTTTCTTTCTTCTCCTTCCTAAATAAAATTTTTATTGCTAAGAAATGCTAATTTGCAAGATGTCTCCCCAGCAGACTGCGGTTTGAGAGCCCAGCTGCCTCAGAGGAACCAAGGTGCTGCTTGAACCAACCTCAGCTGCTGCTGTTCCATGTGAACCTCCAAAAATTAACCATTTTTCACTTCTTTCTTAAATATAAGAAGGAAGGTTGGAAGCTTCAGTGACTCCCAAGAGGGTGGCTGAGGGGTGGCTTGGGATTAAGCCCTGGGTCATATCAAAAGCATTGATCTCCAGTTCCCTGGGATGCTGTGAGGGCTGAAAAACTGGTAATTCCCAGCTGGGACAAAGCTTCCTCAAGAACCTGGATCCTTCCCAGGCGGCAAATCAGCTGGAAAAGACTCTGGTCCTCCTCCTCACCAGGAATACAACTTTGCTGCATGGGGCGGGTGGCACAATCAGCCTGGCACAGCCCCTACAAGCACTTCATCTCCTTCAGAAGAGGCTGAAGGCACATTTATGGCGATTTTTTAACAGCAGCTTGGATAAACAGCGGCGATAACCTGTGCCGGGCTCCCAGGGGATGATTAATGCTCCTGGAACAGTCACGCTTGCTTGCCCCAGGGCTGGGATTGTTTTCATTTATTAAAGAAGGGGGTGGGGGGGAAGGGAATAATGGACTTTGCTGTGTTTTATTGGGTTGATGGGTGCAGAGGGAACATGTTGGCCTCTTTGCTCACCCTGTATCATGCCCAGCTCTGGCTGAGTGGCAAAGATGGGGGATGGAGTGATGAAGAATGAGGGATGAAAGATGAAGGACAAAATGAAGGATGAGAGATGAAAGATGAGAAATTAAGGTGGAAGGAGGAGGGACAAAGGAGGACAGATGAAGGATGAAGGATGAAGAACTAGCAATGACTTCTGGCAAGGTTTTTACTTCTGGCCTTGTGATGCTCCTGACAGTGTGCCTGACACTGCGCACATATCCTGCATTGTGGCTGGTGGCTCCCCAGGGGCTGGACTATTGGAGTCTTATGTTTATTTAGGACCCATCCAAAACATGGGAATTACTTAGGAGCCCTGAGCCCACCAGTGTCTTCAGCACATCCTTCAGGGCCTTGCAGTGTCACAGCACATCCTCAGGGCTCTCTTTGCGATGGGCACATCCCCAGGCTGCTGCCACTGGTCCCAGTCTGGGAATGACGCTGACAAGCTCTGATGATGAAAACCACACATCCATCCCCGTCCCACTCACCTCCAGCCCCACTGAGCTGCCCAGCTGGGGAAAACACACAGTCCCTGTCAGGCTGCCCCGTGAAGCCAGCCCAGATCACATGAGTGCCCACACCTTACCAGGTACAGTCTTCACGGGTCAAGAAACCCTTGTCCTAGGGCAGGTAAGTGCTAGAAAGAGTTTTATCGGGTGGGGAGGAAATTGTGATGATAAGAAACTTTCTGCTGCATTTCACTGAGTATGCACTTTGAGTGATAAAGCAACACTTGCTGTCGTGGGGGCAGGGTGAGCTCCCCCACAGCTCATTGTCCCCTATCCCCACTCAGAGGGGACACAGCAGGCTTTCAACACACCTTAAATTTAGGGAAAAGCTGGAAACAGCCTCACATTATTGCCAAAACTGCTCAGCAGAGACTTTTTGCAATCAGACAGCAGGAGCAAAGACTTCTGTGTCCCCCTTGCCATTACAATCCCCAAATCCAGATGACATTGAAGGGCTTCACCAGCCTCAACTAGAACTGGAACTGCTGAAAATTATTTTAGCAGAGGTCTGAAATAAATGGAAAAAAGCCTGATTGCTTGGGGCGTTTTTTGTTTGTTTGTTTGTTTTTGTTTTTTTTTTTTGGAAGGAGGAGAAAAAAAAGCTGTTCGTTTAGATGAAAAATTTGGACTGGAGGGGTGTTTTTCCCCTCTCCCTCATGACAGCATCACCATAGCTGGGAAAGCAGCTTAGCGAATTATACACTATGATAATTGATTGAATTAATCAGTAACTGAAGCAGACGCCTTTAAACTAAGGGTCTGGAGAGAGAGAAAAAATTCTCAGTGTAGTGGTTTGTATCAACAGGTGCAGGAGTCATCATGCCCATGAAACCACAGCCACCAGGAAAAGTGACACACAGGGCTGCACTCTGGACTAAAAAAAAAAAGCTCTTTTTTGTGTTTAAATAAGGAAGGAATGATTTCTCTGCAATAGTGAATCCTTTCTCTCACCTCCAGAAGTTCCATGGTTCTTAAGAGAGATGGATCAGACAGAAGTTATGAAGCAACCTTTAACCCTTCAAGAAATGGTGGGATGGAGAAGCCAAAAATGTTGTTTATAATAAAAGAAGAAAATAAGTGTGAGCATCCCCAGCCAAAGGCCTTAGGGCTGGGATATACCCACATAAATCACCAAATCTTTCCAGCCAGCACCAGGGCCATCCCCAGATTCCTGCTTTATTGCTCCACCACACCTGCTCACCGTCCCCCATCACGCCACTGTCATGGACACCTTGCAGCGCCCCTAAGAAACATTTACTGTCAAAACTCCTAATTTCTTCATTTCGGGAATTCTGGGCTGCACCAGTGAGTGCCCTTTCCAGCACTGCTGACTGTGGGCAGGGAGATTTTACAGGTCTGGCAAGCCAAGGAACTGATCCAAAATGCTGAGAGCAAGTCATGCTCCTTCATGTGTGAGGCACCACCGCAGTGTCACCACTGACGTGCTGTGGTGACAGTCCGGCCATCACACACGTGTCCGCTCACACGTGCCTCAGGGAGGGGGAGGACAAAGTCTCCACAGAGTGATGACAGCGACGCAAACTGATGGGAAGCATCCTCTGACCCAGGGCAGCTGCCGGGGACATCACTTTTGCCCAGCGTCCCCCAACCCACGTCCCCGTGAGCAGTTCTGCATCCGTCTCCGTGGCAACGCATTTTTCACATTCTTCAGTATCTCCTGCCCCTCTGGTCTGCAGTGCTGGCAGCGCCGGGTACCCTGCAGGCTGGAGCAGATGGATGTCCATCATCTGAGAGGGACAGGGAGAGTAGGGACTGGTCCTGCTGCTCCACAAAATGCCCACAGGTGATTCTGAAGCCATCCTTGGTGGGTGCTGGAGCACAGAATGGATTTGGGGCAGCACAAAGGTAGCAATGAACATCCGACATCCACCTGCCTTCCTGGACCAACCGCCACACAACTTGCCAGTGCTCTCCTTCATGTGGGATATTGTTCTGCCTGATGCAGATGGAGTTTTATAAGATAGGGTGACAGAGCCATGAGCACCCTTGGAGATGCAGCCTTTGAGAGGAACTTCTTCTCCTGCATGAAGTCCAGCAGCAGCAGCAGCACCTCTTGCACCAACCTTGGAAGACACTCACGTGTAAAAGAATGGAGCGCTACCCTTCTCCAGCAGGGTCATCCATTGGACACATCAGCCTTGCAAAAGGCCTCATAAGCCAGGATTTCTGGATATCAGTGACATTGCATGGACTGTTTCAGCCTCACTGCTCTCCTGAAACTCCCACATGGTGCTAGGGGCTGCACCACAACCCAGAGCCGGGAAAACCCCTCCCTGGTGCAGCTGGAAACAGAGACTGGAGGGGGGCAGGAAATCTCCATTCACTGGTGCTTGGTCTCCAGCCAAACTGGACCCAAACCAACGATTTTTTTCCAACTTCCCAGTAAACTGGACTTTCCAGAGAACTGTGGCTGGTGGGGAAAGGGGTCAGTAAGGGGGGCTGGAGGCAGATGGTGACTTTGCCTCCAGCTCTACGATGTCCAGGCTCTGAGGTGGTGCTGGTGCACTAACCCCATGGGGACTCCCCCATGGGCTTGGCGTCAGGGGGATGAAGGGTTTTCATGTACCCACATCAGCCTGTGCAGGTGGAGGGTGCTAGAACAGGGTGTGAAGTCGGGATTTTTGGAGTGAGGTTTTGTAGACATTAGAGGGTTGCAGTCTTCTAAGTTTTTTTGGGGTTTTTTTTGGAAATAGCTGTGCACACCCCATAGGACCCCCAGTGCTAACAGGAAGACTTGTCTCTTTTTGAGTGGTCACACTGTCCCCATGGAATCACCCCCCTGATTCACTCCAAGGGGACACGATGGTGTCCAGCTGTTCTGCAGCTCCTGCAGGGACAAAAGGTCAAGGTATTTCCCTCTGTTCCCCACAGAAAAAGCTCTCTCCTGGCAGGTGTTCTCTGTGTTCCTATGGGGTGGTGCTCCAACAAGGAGTAATGAGGTCAGTCAGCCCAGGGCCTAAGTTCAGCCCAGGCACCAGTCCTAAAGCTGAGGCCAGGCCCTGGGGAAAAGGGATTTAGTTGATTAAACAGTAAACAAAACAAAGGAACTATCAAGCCCACCAACACGGGTCTGGTTTTCATTTTGAAGGAACTTATTGTTACTTGTTTGTCATCAGCCTAATTCCTTCAAGTCCAAAACACTTGGTGTGATGTGATGTGATTTCCTTCACAGCCAGGAGAAATACTCTGTTTCATTGAAAAATGAGGTTATGCCGGGAAGGGGTCACTTTGACAGGAAGCAGCATGAGACAGACCTTGGCTGTGTCCCACAGGAACAATTTCTCCCCTGCGCTTGCCCTTGTGGCCCACCACAGGTGGCCGGGGTGTTGCCGAGGGGTGTCTGTCGCATGATGCCAGCGTGGGGAGATGTCCTGCTAAGGACCAGCCAAGCTGGATCTCCCTGTGCCAAGTCAGGAGGGGACTGGGACCATGCAGCGATGGAGCTGCATCTCACCCACCCCATCCACACTAGCCTTTCTCGTTTCTCTTTTTTTTTGCCTTTCCTTGGATTCTCCTCCAGCTCCTTCCCTCCCTCCTGTCCCAGCCCCTTCCCCTTCCCTCCCGGGAGCTCCTGTGACAGTGCCAGGAGCCAAAAGGACTTTGCACCCCAAGGCAGCGCTCCCTGCTCCTTCCCGCAAGCCTTGGAGCCGCCGAAGGGAGAACAGAATACTCCGGTCTTATCTGCGAGGGGAGGCAGGCTCGGTGGGCAGGGTTTGCGCGAAAGCTGCTGGCTTATAAGCAGCGGCAGCTGAGGCAAAGCTGTCTCGGAAGGCACGGAACGGGCCCCGGCTCCGTGCAGCGCTCCCGCCGCTATGCCCGCGGCGCTGAGGCTGCTGCTCTGGCTGAGCCTGGCAGGTGCCCTTCGGCCCCGCCTCGAGCCCCCCCAGCATGAACCCACCGAGGAAGGGGCCGCCCTCTTCGCCAGAGACTACAACAGCACGGCCGAGCTCGTCCTCTTCGAGAGCGTCTCGGCCAGCTGGAATTACAACACCAACCTGACGGCCGAAAATGCTGCTCTGCAGGTGAGTGGCGGGACGGGAGCGATGCCACCACGGGGGTGTCCCCAGCACCGAAGAATGGGGGCGGCTGGGTCACAGTGGAGGCACTTGGTGTGGCTCCTGTCCTCCCTGCGTGCTTCTGTCTCAGCACCTCAGGGTGGCAAACCAGGGCTGGGACTTATAGTCCAGGAGCTGCAGGGTTTTGCCCCAAATTGATTTTCAGAGAGACTCTGCCCCAGAAGGACAGCTCTGGTCCCAGAGCAGAGTCAAGGTTATTTTTAGACGTGATTCCCGCCTCCCAGCACCTTCCACTTTCCTTTCCCTCTTCCCAGAACTGGGCCAGGTGTCAATTGTCCCTGTCCCCATCCCTGCCTGGTGTCACCACATCCCAGTACTGAGGGTTTTAGTTTGAGGCAGACACCAGGAGCCCAAGGTGCACAAGCAGCTGGGTGGCATCGGGACTGAGGCTGCCACCTCTTGTCCCTGTGTCTCCAGCCCAGGGGACAAACACAGTGGTGGGAAAGCACTCGAGGCTGCAGGGAATTAGACATCAGCCCAGGTACACGTGGGAAGAGCCTCTGCGGGGAGCAACGCTGTGTGCATCCCACAGGCACGTGTGTGTTTCCCCACGGGTTTGCATGTGTCTGGGTTGTATTTAGTGGGGCAGGGAGCTGGAGCAACCCTGGGTCTGCTCTTGGCTGGGTGAGCTGCAGGCCAGGGGTGGTAGTGCCTGGGCAGGCTGGGGTGGTTTCCCCAGCCCCAAGTGTGCTCGGGGAGCTGCCGGTGGCCCCAGCATGGGGTCATGGACAAGTCACTGCGTGCAGCTTGGGGTACATCGCCAGTCCTATGGCTGCAGGTGCACAAGGGGCTGCATATGTGACTACAGTGTGTCCAGTGATCTGTGTCACACAGGGGCTGCCACACAGAGCCCTGAACCCTCCAGATCCTGTGGGGATGGGAGCACAGTGTGCCCTGTGCAGGAAGGAAATGTATCTTCCTGTGTAGGGGAAAGATCACTGCCAGGTCTGGCCACTGCCAATTTGGCTGGACAATCAAGAGGGCCCAGGTGCCCCTTCAGCTTTTTTTTTGTCGAGCTGACGTGATGTCTGGGCAGGCGTCCAGCTCTAGCTGCAGATGTGGTGGGGCTGGGGAGCTGGGGGCAGAGCAGGAAAATCCCAGCCAGGACTGGTGGGCGTGGGCATGGCAAGGGGGTCTCAGGCAGCACTGCTGGCCTCAACTCACTCCACCAGAGCTGTCAGGAGAGCTTAGGGTACAATTTGCCTGAACAAACGCAGGTGCTTGTTCGAGGAGAAGACAAAACAGCTGAACTCTGCTTCCTCCAGCTCCTCCAACTCTGCATGGAGTCTGGGAAGGGGTAAAAGCACCTCCTGTTTGGAAGGATGATGCAAGAGCAGGGTGTCTGTGGGGCTGGCACATCCTGGCATGTAGGAGGATTGGGGTCAGTTGATACCAGTGATGCTGTGGGCACTGGGATGTCCAAGAGAAGCAGTGGGATCAGTGCTCGGTAGCCAGGAGCTCCTGGCACTTTTGGCATTCCCAGCCCCATGTCCCATAGCTGCGTGGGTATCTGCCCTGGGCAGCCTCTAACTCTGTCACACCACAACTCCCTTCCTTCCCTGTTGCCTGATGAGGGAATGTGAAGATTAAAATAAAATAAATCAGTTGTGTTGGAGCCAGGATAAAAATGCCACAAGTCACAGCTAATGAGCTCCATAAATCACACCAGGACAGCTCATGGACACCAACCAGGCACTCTGCACCATCTCACTTCACCTGTGCTGGGCCGGGACACAGATCTGAGCTTCCCAAAAATACAGGCGACACTGATCAGGCTGGGATTACAACCATCTGCAATGCACCCCATCCCAAAACCAAGCTCCAGCTGCCTAAGTAACACCCCACAGTGCCAGCAGCTTACTGCCAGCCCATGGCCCCAGGAAGGGAGATCGGGGCTGGCAGGAGTTGGGTGGCAGTGAGACACCCAAAACTGGGGACTCAGAGCAAATGGGTGAACCCCAGATGTGGCATTTCCAGGTTGCAGGGTGCAGAGAGCCAATGGAGCAATGTATAGAAATAGAAGTGTACAGACATAGTGAGAATATATAGGAAGGAGAAAGGTGAATGTGGCACCTTTATAATTCTCTTTTGGGCTTCTGTGAAAGTAAGAAACAACAGGAATAGAAATAAAATTAAGCCAGACCTCAGAGCTCCTTCCAAAACCAGGGTTCAGCAGATGTCAGAGCCAGCCCGGGAGCACCCAGACACCCTGACCGCATGGCCTGACCCTGGAGCTCCCTCCACAACACCCTCACAGGCCACCCTAGTGGGTGGTCATTGGGAGCTCTGCAGACAAGCAGGGGCTGCGGACTCTGCTGTGCCAGATGGAAGCTGCTGTCTCTATCCATGGGTGGCATGGACTGGGGACAGCCCTGCCTGTCCCCCCATGTCTCGTCACCTCTTACTTCCACATGCCCTCATGACTTTGCCCCAGCCTCCAAACCATCGCCTGTGTGGTGGCATGTCCCAGGGCTGGTCCTGAGCCCCCATGTCCCCTCTCATCATGCAGGTCAAGGCATCACTGGAGGAGCAGAACTTCACAGAGCTGTGGGGGAAGAAAGCCAAGGAACTCTATGGTGACAAGTGGAATAACTTCAGTGATCCCCAGCTGAGGAAAATCATTGGGTCCATTCAGACCTTGGGTCCCTCCAACCTGCCCCTGGATGAGAGAGAGCAGGTAGGCGAGGTGGCAGCAAAGCCCTGGGCATGGCTGGGGTGCTGTGAAATGCCTTAGAGGGGTTTTTCACAGGCATCCAGACTCTGCTGCTGACCTGTTGCATTTTGGAGGGTGTCACTGGCCTCTACACAGTGACTGAGGAGGAGATGGGGCGCTATCTTCAGGGGATGGGGTGTGCCTTCTGGCCCTATAAGCCAGCCCTGACCTTGTCTTGGAGCTATCCCAGCAGGAACTGGAGATTTTCTGCTTACATAAAGAGGTCTTGGGCATCACCTGGAGACCAGCCAGGCTGTGCCATGGCTGGGGACAGCTGTCCCAACCCCTCTGGGCTGAAAGAAGGGCTGATGCAGCCCCCCCATAAGACAAGGAATGCTGTGTCTTGGTGACACAGTTCCATGCTAGGGACATCAGGACATCCTGCGCCTTCCCCGTCACAGTCCTGAGCTTTCAGGGCAGTTTACCTGAATTTTTATTTCCATGCATGAAAATATTGTCCAGGCTGAGGCTGGCTGCCACTCTGCTCTATATGAGCACCAGGACAGGCCCTTCCATCCTGACCCACAGCTCCCTGACAGTCATTCCCAGCAAAACCCTGGCAAAGCCTAGTGATGCAATCCCTTCCGGAGAGCTGTCGGCCCCAGTTCCTTCCAGGAAACCCATCCCTGTCTTCTCCCAGATAACAGACAGCATCATGTCTCTTCCCTGCACATCAGTCATGCCTCACCCATCCCTGGGCAACTCTATCCCACAGCCACCATTGTCCCCATCTCCAGCCCCTCTGCACAGCTGGAGCAGAGGAATGGGAGGGGAGAGAGGGACGGAGCAGAGGAATTTCCTTCCCTGGGAATGAGCTTCCCCAGGCATGTTCCAGGAAACCTCCTGTTGCTATTGTTTACTGTTGTTGAAGTTCACAGAAATAAATCCCCCTCATCCTCCTGCTTTTCTTCTCCTATTTTTTTTAACCCATTTAGATAAACAGCCTGTGCTGCAGCCCTGCTGACAAACAGCTTTATAAACAGCCCCTCTCTCGAGCATGGCTGTGCAGGGATTGTCCATCCCAAGGAGCCTGCCGTTTCCCACCATGCCAAAACCCTGAGTGATAACACACTTTTCTCACCAAAAACGTGCTGTATAAATACACCAATGCTTCCCCACATCCATCTGGACACACGCACTCCAGAGCTGGGAAGCCTGTAGAGCCCTCCTGAGGGGCTGTTCCTGTCCCCTTGCAGCCCCAATGTCTTTTCCTTTCCTACAGTACAACACCATCCTGAGCGACATGGACAAAATCTACTCCACGGCCAAGGTGTGCCTGCCCAATGGCACCTGCTGGGATCTGGAGCCAGGTATGGTCTCTGTCCCCTTGATCCTGCCAGCTGCTGAGCACCCCATGGCCATGACTTTGTCTTGGTCCCCACATCCTTAGTGAGTTGGGGTTGGCATGTGCCACTCATGTTAATCAGGATTGTCCCAGTGTGAGGATGGGCACTTGGGTCTGGTGTAGTGGTGGTGGCACCGCTGCAGAGCTGTGGTGTATGCCTCCCTCTCTGGCCGCTTTCTTATGTTCTACTTGTCCCCTTTGTCCCAGACCTCTCGGACATCATGGCCACCTCCCGCAGCTACAAGAAGCTGCTCTACGCCTGGGAGGGGTGGCACAACGCCGCGGGGACCCCGCTGCGTCCCAAGTATGAGGAGTTCGTGAAGCTGAGCAATAAAGCCTACTTGGAGGATGGTACAAACCGAGGGGCTCCCCAGCCAGGGGGTGGAAATCGGGACTGGGACATTGGGATGCCCTACTGCTCTCCCCACCCCACATGCAGCCAAACATCCAACTTCTATTTCATAAGGACCAGCACCTTGGGGAGGGGGAAGAAATCCTGCTGCTAGTCCCTGGTCCCACCTTTTGGGAATGGGTAGGGGGGAAGCCTTCGAGGACTGGAGACAGAGGTGTCCCTGTATCCCTGGTAGGATTCAATGACACAGGCAGCTACTGGCGCTCCTGGTACAACTCAGACTCCTTTGAGAAGGACCTGGAGCGCATCTACAGTGATCTGGAGCCACTCTACCTCAACCTCCATGCCTTCGTCCGGAGGAAGCTATATGATCGCTATGGGCCCAAGTACATCAACCTGAAGGGTCCCATCCCTGCTCACCTCCTGGGTAAGAGATGAGACTCCCCAAGCCTGTGCCCAGGGGTGCTGGTGGTGTCAGAGGGGCACACACAAGGCCAGAGAGGTCCCAATTATCACTGTGTTTCTCTTCTGACCTGCCTCCAGCTCTACTCCAGCTATTTTTTCTTCTCAGGGAACATGTGGGCTCAGCAGTGGAACAACATCTATGACCTGATGATCCCCTACCCTGAGAAGCCCAACCTTGATGTCACGAGCACCATGGTGCAGCAGGTGATGGGCTGAGGGACTCTTCGGGGTGCGGGAGAAAAAGCAGGAGGTGGTGCCAAGGCTGGCCCATGACACTGATCCCATGGGAGTAATTTCTCATACTTGTGTACGGGACAGCAGAAAATCCATGTCTGGGAGGGGAAGGGCCAAATAAATGATCTTACTCCATCTCTGGCAATGACCAAAGAGGCAGCAGGTGGACAAAAGTGGGCAGTGCACTGGGACCGCTGCCAGTCCCCAGGCTGGGGTTCACATTGCTGCGTTCACACCATTACACAGCTCCAAGCACTTCTTGGGTATCAGTCCTGTTCCCTTCTCTGCCCCTGCTAAGCTCCAGCACCATTGCTCAGTGCTTTTTAGGGATCTTCTGGGGCTGGGCCTCCCCATCACAGAGAGGGGGGCAGGATCCCAGTCCCAGGGAGCAACTCACCTCCTTCCCACGGTCCTGGGGGTGCTATTAGAGGCAATGCCCAGGGCACAGGCAGCCCGTTCCTCACCCATAACCCACTGCCTGCTGCCCAGCAGGGCTGGAATGCCACCCACATGTTCCGGGTCTCGGAGGAGTTCTTCACCTCCCTGGGGCTTCTGGAGATGCCCACTGAATTCTGGGAGAAGTCCATGCTGGAAAAGCCGACAGATGGGCGGGAGGTGGTGTGTCATGCCTCGGCCTGGGACTTCTACAACCGCAAGGACTTCAGGTCTGTGGGGACATGCAGGGACCCAGGACTACAGGGTCCTTCTCCTATCCCCCTTGGTGATCACCCTTTTGGGTACCCCCAGCCTGGCCATGCAGCCCAATATGGCACTTCCTGGGGCAAACTCTGGAGCGACAATGCTGCCTTGCCTTCCCCTCCCTTTCCCTTACCCTGTGGGGTGTTGCCACTGTCTCTGGGAAGGCCCAGCAAGGGTATGCACAGGCAGCCAGGGTCCCTTATTCACCTCAGGCAATGCTGTTGTCCCATGGCAGGATCAAGCAGTGCACCTCGGTGACCATGGAGCAGCTGTTCACAGTGCACCATGAGATGGGCCACATCCAGTACTACCTGCAATACAAGGACCAGCCCGTGTCCTTCCGCAGCGGGGCCAATCCTGGCTTCCATGAGGCCATCGGTGATGTCCTGTCCCTCTCTGTCTCCACCCCCAGCCACCTCAAGAAAATCGGTCTCCTCAGCAATGCTACTGAGGATGAAGGTATGGCAGCCACCCTGGGGAGCTGGGTGACTTCTGACACTGCCTGTGGTGCTGGGAAGGGTTTGAGACATGCCAGGCAATGCAGCCCAGAACTGCCACGACCCCTTCTCATCTCCATGGGTCTGTGCACAACCCCTTTTTGTCTCCATGGGTCCATGTAGATCCTTTCTTGGCTCCATCCTCTTTACCCCTGAGGCAGGAGGGATGCTCTCCAGAGTTTGTCTGTGCCTTTCCCTTCACCAACAGAGCCCAAACTGGAAAACAACATTTTTGTGCTTGATTGGCTTTGACTTTTCCAGCATTCCTCCCTCCCTCACCAAGAAGCATCCACCACTGGAGCTCCCGGGGTGGCTCTGTGGAGGTGGCACTGAGCACTCACATGCACAGTCACGAGGGCGATCAGCGGGTGACACGTCCGGCTGCCAGCCGGCATGGCAGGGCAGGACTTCTCTCTGCAGGCACTGCCCAGCTGCTGTAGGCACTGCCCAGCTTGTCAAGAGCCTCATCCTCCCACCGACATCCCTCAGCCGACACAGCAGAGCAGATGGCGGCAAAGGAAATTGAGCACTTCCAGACCTGCCCCGGGCGGCTGCTTGGTGGAGGAGGGACAGCCCCGGGATCCTCCTGCTGTGTCATTAAATACATTTTATGACAAGAAAGACATCCCAGCAGCCAAGAGCATTGGGCCAGTGCTGCATAAACACAACCAACCAGATGGTCACTGCCTCAAGCCATTGCTACCCGATATGCAAGCCCTTGGCAGCCAGGCCACCATAGTGATGGCAGCCAATAGCCCCTCAGGGCAGTGCTGTCAACCCCTCTCTGACCCCACAGCTTCAGCTGGGTCTCCAGCAGGTCTTTCTACAACCTTCCTTCCCCATGTTTTCTTGAGGGGAAAAACAGATGTCACCATCCCCTGTGCTCCTCGTGATACAGTTGTGACTGTCCTTGAGTTGACTCTAGTTCCAGGTCTAAACCATCAGAGCCTTTGCAGTGGTGTGTGCAGAACAAACTCCCCCAAACCCCCTCACCTTGAGGCCCCAGTGTGGATGTGTGAAGAGTTACACTCACCAAAGATTTAACTCTGAGAGCTAGGCTAAGGGCAAGGGGACACCACACTTGTCACTATCATTGTCCCCACTCAGTAAAAGGCATATATTGCTCCAGGTAGTAGCTGTATCTACAGAAACCTCCTGTGTCCTACACAGCCTTCTCTGGGGGCAAAACTATGTGTTGAAATGCTGACCCCATTCCTCATCTAGATCTGCCTACCCTCTTGCCCACTAAAATTCTGGTGCCTGTAGTGTTGTCTATGCAGACTCCTTTCCAGCCTGGTTCAGGCTCTGTTTCATGCAGAGAGCAATATCAACTATCTGCTGAAGATGGCCCTGGAGAAGATTGCCTTCCTGCCCTTTGGCTACCTCATTGACCAGTGGCGCTGGAACGTGTTCAGTGGCCGCACGCCGCCAAGCCGTTACAACTACGACTGGTGGTATCTGAGGTAGGGGACAGTCACCAAGGGTGGGCAGGGTTGTGGAAGCTGGGGATGTGCAAGGAAGGGAGGCAGGAAAGAGGAAGGGAAAGAAAAAGCATAAAAGTAGCCATGGAGATGGTGGGAGAAAAATGGATAGATGGGTGGGTAGGATGGAAGGATAGATGAGTGGACGGATGGATGGATATACATGGAATTATGCTCTAATTGTGCAGATTTCTTCAGCACTGTACCAAGCCTTCCCATTCTTTCACTAGATTCTTCTGATCACTTAATTTTTCCCATGCTCATGCTGTTCTCTGTTATCCACAGAACCAAATACCAGGGTATCTGTGCTCCAGTTTCAAGGAATGAAAGCAACTTTGACCCTGGAGCAAAGTACCACATCCCAGGGAACACTCCTTACATCAGGTAGAGGAAGTGTTGGCAAGGGGACCAAGGTTTGGGATGCAGTGGGTAGGGGATCACCTCTGTGGGCAGAGACTGTCATGTGCTGCTCCTGCTCAAGACATAGAGATCTCCTAACACTTGGGACCAGAAATGGTGGGGTTGAGTTCTTGGACTTGTCTGCTTCCTCTCGCTCTCTGTTCTGACCTTCATGGACTTCCTTGGCAGGTACTTTGTGAGCTTCATCCTCCAGTTCCAATTTCACAAGGCACTGTGCCAGGCAGCCAACCACAATGGTTCCCTGCACACCTGTGACATCTACAGGTCCAAAGAGGCTGGAGACAAACTCAGGTGGGGACAGGATGGAAATACATGGAAGCACTGGGGTGCGGGGAGTGGTCCTCACCAGAGTATTGCTATTGTTCCAGCCATGAGCTACTACCCAGACAAGAGGTCACTAAAGCACAGTTGGCTCCTGTTGATTCCCTGGGGGTTAAATGCATGAGTGTGTGACAGGGAGTCCTCAGTTCCCATACGGAAGACAGGCAGTGGCTTCCAAGGCAGCTCCCAGGTTCATGTCCCACTCAGGAACAGCATTTTCAACCCTTAAGATGCTGAGATACTATCACTGTTTCTCACCCATCCGTCCCCTGGCCTCATGCTGGTTCTTGCTGTTCCACTCCTCTGCAGGGAAGTGTTGAAAGTTGGGTCCTCGGAGTCATGGCAGGATATCCTCTTGAATCTCACTGGCACGAGTCAGATGGATGCTGGTCCCCTTCTGGAGTATTTCAGCCCTGTCACCAAGTGGCTTCAGGAGCAGAACAACAAGACCAATGAGGTGCTGGGCTGGCCTGAGTTTGACTGGCGTCCCCCTGTCCCTGAAGGCTACCCTGAAGGCATTGGTAAGGCTGCAGCTCCATCCCGGGTCTGGGGAGGGTCAGGAAGTGGTCCCACAGGGTGTTGCTTCCCAGGAGACAGGTGCCATTGTCTGAAGCTGTGTAGTGATGTCATCAGTCATGGTGTGAACAGTTTGTCTTCTCAGTAGTAACCTTTGTGCTCACGTGGGAGACTTTAGGACTCAATTTGTCCTGTTATCCTGTCCTCTGTCCAATGGGATACCCCAGCAGGATGTCTTCCCCCATTTCTTAGCTCAGCCTGCTCCCAAGTTGTGGCATGCTTCAATGGACCTGCAGTTCTGGGAAAAGCTTAACTATGGCTTCTCCATGGGGTAGCCCTCTTGCAACTCTCCTGACTTTTCTCATCTCTTCCCCCATTTATTTCCTCCTCTAGACAAAATAGCAGATGAGGCACAAGCTAAAGAGTTCTTGTCCGAGTACAACAGCACAGCTGAGGAAGTGTGGAATGCCTACACCGAGGCATCCTGGGCCTACAACACCAACATCACTGACCACAACAAGGAGATCATGGTATGGGAATGACCCTGGGGCTGTGCAGGGAGAGCCAACAGCCAGGGAAGGTAGCTGGCACCCAGGGCACATTTCACAGAAGCTCTGAAAACCAGGGCAGCCTCTGCCCCTCATAAAGGGATAATGTTCTCACCCAGGAGGTGCCTTTGCTTTGAAAACCCCCATCAACAAATGAGGTGCCCACAAAGGCAGCTACGGGGAGGGTGTCAGTCATGGGATGCCAGGTGGTGTTTCTAGCAGTGGCCTGTGTCTTCTCCCCGAAGTAACTCTTCTTCTCTCATTGTAGCTAGAGAAGAACTTGGCCATGTCCAAGCACACCCTGGAGTACGGCATGAGGGCCAGGCAGTTTGACACCTCCGATTTCCAGGACCAAAGTGTCGCCCGCATCCTCAAGAAGCTGAGTGTCATTGAGAGGGCAGCCCTACCTGAGGATGAGCTGATGGAGGTAAGTGGCAAGGGGACAGAGCAAGAGAGGATGTCCCTTGCCATCACCCTGTGTGAAGACAAAAGCTTCTTTCAAAATTTAAGAAATGCCACCGGGCAGCCCCCCTCTGCCTTGAAAAAGGTGACAGCTTCTACACCTTCAAGCCAAAATCCTTGTCTTCAGGGCTGCCCACCCAAAGGTTGCATATCCCAGGCTGCTGCAGGGCCTGGACGTTTGGGTGACAACAGCACATTACTTGTTGGCCCCAGGACCTCTTGTATTGACTCCACGTTGCCACCACTGGAGTCACACTTGATCTTGGAAGGGACCAAAGTAAAACACCCAAAAACCACAATGGGCTGGGACATCCTCTAATAGCAGGAGAAAGGATAACTATTTTACGTACTCTGATTTCCTTTGCAGTATAACACCCTCCTCTCAGATATGGAGACCACATACAGCGTGGCCAAGGTCTGCAGAGAGAACAAAACCTGTCACCCACTGGATCCTGGTAAGATCTAGCAGGGTGTCCTGTGGGGCATCAGCATTGGCCCAGAAAGGAGGGATTTTTTTGTAATTGGGGCATGAAGAAAGGCCGTGAAGAGTTCTTTCACCATCTCTGTGATGGCCCCTGAGCAATACATTGGGTATAGAACTATTGCACTTGTTCAGCCCATCCAACAGCATCACAGTGGCTTCACTGCTCTCTTAGACCTCACAGACATCATGGCCACCTCTCGGGACTATGATGAGCTCCTCTTTGTCTGGAAGGGCTGGCGGGATGCTTCTGGGAAGAAGATGAGGAACAACTACAAGCGATACGTGGAACTGAGCAACAAGGCAGCTGTGCTCAATGGTCAGTGCCCTGCTCCCCTAGAGCCCACCATGGCCCTAACCCGCTGTGAGCAGAGGATTGGGCTCTTCATCCAACTTCTGGCCAAAACCCTAAGGGTGTGGAGGTCTCACTAACTCCCAGGAGATCTACTGTCTCACAGATATGGAGGCATCTGGAATGTCTGAACAGCAAGACAAAGTCTTGCCCAAGAAGGAAAGTGTCTGACAGCTTCTGATCTTGCTCTACCACAGGCTATGAAGATAACGGGGCCTACTGGAGATCCCTGTATGAGACATCCACCTTCGAGGACGATCTGGAGAGGCTGTATCTGCAGCTGCAACCCCTGTACCTCAACCTACATGCTTATGTACGCCGGGCCCTCTACAAAAAGTATGGTGCAGAGCACATAAACCTGAAGGGTCCCATCCCTGCCCATCTGCTAGGTAAGGGCTCTGCTTAAGCTGCGCTGTGTCTCCCACCAGCTGTAGCTGTCTCTGTGCCATGCCAAGAGTTACAGCTGGTCTCTGTTCAGCTCTGGCTGAAGGGAAAAGGTCTCCTGGGATGGGTCTGTAGAGGCCAATCCATCCCAGGGAAAGGCAGCATGCTCAGTATAATTTGACCTCTCTTGCATGGATGGGCTCCTACCTACACCGCCCTTATGCAGACAGAGCAGGGACCTGGCAGGGTGATCCACCTGTTCAGGAGGAGAAAATAAGTGGTTGCTCTCCTCTCCCTGTCTCTCTCCTGACATGTGTCATCCTTCTGCATTTCCCAGGCAACATGTGGGCTCAGTCATGGTCCAACATTTTCGACTTGGTGGTACCTTTCCCAGATGCCACCAAGGTGGATGCCACCCCAGCCATGAAAAAACAGGTCAGTGCTTTTCTAGACTGCTCTGAGGAAGCCCCTTGGGTGCCAGCAACCTTTGGCTGCCACCATCCATGTTGCCAAACGCTCTAATGTTGCCAAAAAAATCCATGCCTCTTCTGTATTCCCCCTACCTTTATATGCCAAGACCTGGATCCAGGTCTAGCTGACTCCAGGAGATCCCCCTCCTGCCCAGAGCAAGGCTAGCCCTGTCCTCCCATCATTCCACAGCCCCCAGCATCCCCCATTGCTCCTCACCAGGTCTCTGCTCTTTCCCCAGGGCTGGACTCCCAAGAAAATGTTTGAAGAGTCGGACCGTTTCTTCACCTCTCTGGGTCTCATCCCAATGCCACAGGAGTTCTGGGACAAGTCCATGATTGAGAAGCCATTGGATGGGCGGGAAGTGGTGTGTCACGCCTCAGCCTGGGATTTCTACAATCGCAAGGACTTCAGGTGGCCATGGGGAGCAGGTGGTGGCCACTGCTGCTGTGGCGCTGGGGCAGAAAGCACCTTTGTAGAATAAGGGCACGTGGGCTGATGCCACCACAGTACATCTTGCTCTGTGGCTGTGGCACCCCAACCATGGCACTTCCCTTGGTACCCAAGATGCTCTCAGGAGTCCCCATGATGGATGGAGGGCAATCCATGCCTGCCCTGCCCTGTCCTGGAGAATGGAAAAGCTGATGAACAGGGACAGGGAATGGGCAGGGTCAGCAGGAGATGCAGGAGGAGGAAGAGACCAGCCCAGTGGAGTAGGGCCAGCCTGGCGTGGCATCAGATACGGGGAGGGGGCATATAGGAAGGAAAAATAGCTCAAGGGAATGTGATGGTTCCCAGAGGTTTTCATGCCACCACTGGCCTCCCTTCTCTCCCAACCCTTGTGTCCTGGTCCAGGATCAAGCAGTGCACCGTGGTGAACATGGACGACCTCATCACAGTGCATCACGAGATGGGCCACATCCAGTACTTCCTGCAGTACAAGGACCAGCCTGTGTCCTTCCGCGACGGGGCCAACCCTGGCTTCCATGAGGCTGTTGGGGATGTCATGGCCTTGTCTGTCTCCACCCCCAAACACCTGCATAGCATCAATCTGCTGGACCAAGTCATGGAAGATGAAGGTGAGCTGGAGGACCACAGAGCAAATATGGGAATGCTGATGAAAACAGCTGGAAATGCAGATGATCAGGAGGGGTTGGGCAAGGTTGCAGGGCACAGGGACATACATGGGGGCTTTGCATGCATGGAGGGGACAGGACCTGTTGGGGACGCACAGTTCTGGGGCAGAATGACCCACAGAGGGAGGAGAGGTGGATACAGCACTGTCTTGCTCACATCTTCATGCCCCGGGCAGAAAGTGATATTAACTACCTGATGAGCATTGCCCTGGACAAAATTGCCTTCCTGCCCTTCGGGTACCTCATGGACCAGTGGCGCTGGAAGGTGTTTGACGGGCGGATCGAGGAGGATGAGTACAACCAGCAGTGGTGGAACCTCAGGTAGGATTGAATTCAGACCCCTGTCTGTGACAAGGGCCTTTCCTGTCATCCCACTGGGTGTTTTCTCCTTGTGGTCCAGTTGACTGCAACGGGAATGATGAGATGCACAACCCCTCCCTCTATCCTCACACCCCAGTATGATCCTTCCCTCTTTACCCCACCTCTTCCTCCCCAAGCTGGCCTGACTTTCCCTCTCTCACTCAGGATGAAGTACCAGGGTGTGTGCCCGCCAACACCGAGGTCTGAAGATGACTTTGACCCTGGGGCAAAGTTTCACATCCCTGCCAACGTCCCTTACATTAGGTGAGCCGGCAGCGCTGGGGCACAAGGGACACTACTTGGACATAGAAGCAGGATCCCCAGGTCAGATGCCAGTGATGACACCTTTTTCAATGGTTTGTGGTACCATCCTGCATGGGCTAGGCAGCTCCAGAGACCCTGACAGAGCTTCAGAGAAGAAGTCTAGATTTAGGGGAATTTCTCCCTATCCAAAGAAGATGAGCTCATCCACTCTGACAAACGTAAAACACATTATGGGAGAAATGGCCTCAGCAGGTTGAGCTGAGCTGAAGTAGATGTAGCTCCAAAGCCAGTGATTCTCCTCCAGACCGGGAGGATGCAACCAGAGAATGAGGGGAGCCACATCCTCTCTTGCACAGGCACTAGTAGGGTCCATTCCTGTCTCTTCATTCCTCTCCACCAGGTACTTTGTCAGCTTTGTGATCCAGTTCCAGTTCCACCAGGCACTCTGTGATGCAGCTGGGCATGAGGGTCCTCTGCACACCTGTGACATCTACCAGTCCCAGAAGGCTGGGCAGATCTTGGGGTAGGTGTGTGGGCAGGGTAAAGCCAAGGCATCTATATCTCCAAATACCTTAAAGCCAGCCCAGCAAGACAGGAGGCAGCACAGCCCCTGGCCCTCCCTCCCATCCCGTACCTGGGGCAGGGACACCTTGGGCTGCGCGCTGGAGCTGTGATTGCAAAAGCAGCCACTAGATGGTAGCTAGGCCCCTGGCAGAGGGAAGGCTCCTTCCTCCTCCTCCCAGCCCCCAGTTCCTTAGGGAAAACAACCCTCTTGCTTCAAGAAAAGCACCTGCAAAATTAACCCTTTCACCCAGGGGCTGCTCTGCATCAGGCTGGATTCACTGGAGGCTTTTAATCCATGCAAACCCCTCTGGCCCCCAAGATGAACATTTTTTTCCTATGCTTCAGGCTGGCAGCGCTATGGTTCTGGGGGTTCAGACTGTACCCAAGGAAGATGACACCAAAAGCCCCAAGGGAAGGGAGGGGCTGGCAAGAGGGTGATGGGGAACACACTGGAGCTGATTTCTCCTGCCACAGGGATGCCCTGAAGCTGGGTTTCAGCAAGCCGTGGCCTGAAGCCATGCAGCTCATCACAGGGCAGCCCAACATGTCAGCAGAGGCCCTGATGAGCTACTTTGAGCCACTCATGACATGGCTGGAGAAAGAGAACAAGAAGAACGGCGAGGTCCTGGGCTGGCCTGAGTACAGCTGGACTCCTTACACAGGTATGCAGGGCTCAGCCAAGCACAGCAGGCCCATGACTAGCCAGGGCTCAGCCCTCACCAGGATCACAATGAAATGGAACTCGCTTGGTGCTCCTTGGCCTTCCCAAAAACCACAGAGTGTTCGGATGCTTCTCCTTGATTCCTTGTGGAGCTGAGGCCAAAGGGCATCCAAGAGACCAGCAAGGGTGACACAACATACACAGCCCAGAGCCCCCAGCAACAACCCTGTCTCTCATTTCTCTCTTTTCCAGCCACTTCAGCCCAAGATGACTCCAGCAAAACGGATTTCCTGGGAATGTCCCTGACCAAAAGTCAAGCCACAGCAGGTGGCTGGGTCCTGCTCGCCCTAGCACTCATCTTCCTGGTCACCACCATCTTCTTGGGAGTCAAGTTCTTCTCAGCCAGGAGAAAGGCCTTCAAATCCAGCTCAGAAATGGAACTGAAATAAGGCAGCCACCAGCAGGGCAACATAGACAGGGTGCAAGCATGGGCACTTGGCCAGGCTGGCAGCCATGCCATGGGCACACTTGCCAAGGAAGCCAGGGGTTTCCACAATCCAGGATTCCTCTCTCCTATCAGGTCAGACATTCCTTTCCACTATGCAAGAGCTAGAGCAAAGAAGAGCTATTTATTTGTCAGCATCTGAATCGGGGAAAAGAGAAGTTCAGGCTCCGGCAGGCACGGAGCTGTCACGAGCTGCCCCTGTGCCCAGGGCTGTAGCTGGTCCAGCCTGGTCACCTACCAGCCAATTCTGATCTGTGGGCAAAGCCACAGAGACTTGAGTGACAGAGGGCAGTGTGGGGAGGGATGGAGCACATCCTGGTTTGCCTGATGCCAGGCTGTTCGTTTGCATGGATGAAAAATAAACCTGTGTCTTGTCACCCTTCGAGCAGCAGCTCAGCTTCTTCTTGCATGTGGGTTGGGGGCTCAGTGGAACAAGGCTGTCAAGCAGAAGAGCTGCCACCCCCACCCAGTACAAATACAAATCCCTGGGGACCGGCCTGGCTTTAGGGCAACACAAGTGCAGCACCCAGCTTCCCCCCTCCCCATCTGAAAGATGAGCATCCCTTTGCAGCATCTCCATGCTCCCCTGAATTGAGGCTCCCATCAGAGCTGACAGCTTATAGGCTCACAGTGCAGCACGGGCCTAAGGGAGGGGTGGATCAGGGCCAGGAATCCTCAAAGTCCAGACACGAACTGTTTAAAGGGCTGGGGGGACACCAAGCCCAGGCTCGGACAAAGCTGGAGCTCACGCCTGCTGTGACTCTAGCATTCAATGACACATTTACGTAAGAGCCGGGGAGGGGGTTCCAAGGTCAGCCATCACCTTCTGCCCTCCAGCTCCTGATTATCTTGGGATCAGCCGTGCTTGAGACCCACCCCCCACCACCCCCTGTTCGTCTTTCTTCTGCTTCTGTAAATAAAACTTCGTATTTGTTCTGCAGTGATTAGGTGCAAAACTAATCCCAGGCTGGGGATTATTGCAGCCTTAAAGAGCTGTGATCTGCTGCAGCCCAAAGAAGCAGGGGAAATGAGGGGATCTGGATGATCTACCCATCCCTCTCCCATCCGATGGCCTCTGCCCTCGGTCATGTCTTATGCCGGGGAGCTGAGGCTTGGGAGCGGCTTATTGCACCTGGCAGACGAGCAGAAGGCAGGTGTCTGCCCGCCCACGCTCGGGTGTTTGTTTGCTTTCCATCCTCCTCGAGCACAGGACGCCCACGGGAAGGTGTCACCCCAACCGTTTGTCTTTCTGCCAACGGTCCCCCAATCCTGCAAGCAGCAGCCCCAGACTCTGGCATTCACACAGCGTCCTGCCCTCGCCACATCCTGGTGCATCTGCTTTATATCCCAGCACACCAGGCTCCCTCCTCTCCCTCCCTCCTTGCAGTGTGTTGCTCATGGAGCAGAGACCTGGCACGGTGAGAGCTGAGTTGGAAGCCAAGTGTATTTTCAGCCTGGGAAAGCAGGCTGGTGCAGGTGTGCTCCATCCAGCTCAGTCCCTCACTGGTAATTTTGAGCTCTTTGGCTCCTTTCTGCCCTATTAGTGGAGGAAAAGACGTCTCTGAGATCATCAAGATCCTGCAAGCTTCATGAAAATTGCTTTCTGGAGAAGAGGATTAAAATAAAATAAAATAAAATAAAATAAAATAAAATAAAATAAAATAAAATAAAATAAAGCCACGCTGAATACTGTCACTCAGGGAGTGCAACATACACTCAGCACTAGCTAGACATCAGAGAATCCACATAGGAGCTGAGTTTGTCCTACCATGGACACAAGGGGGGATGATGGGTGCAGTGAGCTGTGTCCAGAGGCAGACAGACAACCCAGGCCCACCAACAATGCAGAAGACAGAGGCAGACAGGCTCCTTCAGCACAGGTCCAAGCTCTGTGCAGCAGGTGGGATTGGACACCAGCCAAACTTCCACATGGGGCCAAGGTCCACACAGCAGATGGGATGGGGTTGGACACTAGGCTACCTTCAACACAAGTGCAAAGTCCACCCAGGAGATGGGGCTGGACACAAGGTTATGCCCAGTCCAGCCCAGGAGGAGGCTGAAGGTCCCACCTTGAGCTCACCTGGAGCTTCTCGGCTGAGATGGGGGGCTTGGGTGAAACTCTTGAGGGCAGCGAGGGTCGGCTGGTGCCCCGAGGGCTCTGCCAAGCCGGCAGGAGTGTTTTACAAGATAGCTTTAAACAAAGGATGACTTCCCTTCCCCATTGTGATAACATCTGGAGAGATTTTGCTGCCTTCTGGCTTCTGCATCATGCTTGCAGCTGAAATTAGGAGGCTCAGTGAAATCACTCCCTAAGGAGAAAAAAGAAACATAAAAGTAGAAAAAAGGAGGAGATTCCCCCTCAATTCACAGATCTCCTAGAGAGGAGCTCAGGAGGCAGCAGGAAGCGAGGTTTGGGGGCTGCTTTGCACCCCCTGCCTGTAGATGAGTTTCCAGAGAAATTTGCTTTAAAATCACATGAATTCAAAGCAAGAAATGCTCTGAGTCCCCTTCACCAGGACAAGGACCCTTTGGGCATCATTTTTTAGGTCCATTATCCCCCACAGGAAGGTGGCTGGGAGTTCCCACACCCCACGGCCTCTTGGTGCTGGTGGGGCCTGGCCAAGCCAGGTCTATTCTTAGCTGACGGGTGGCCAGGCAGGAGCAGACAGGGTGCACAAGGCTGCGTTCCTCACATTCCCCTTCCCCAGGGACAAGGAGTGCCTGGAAATACGCAGCCACAGCTTGGCAGCAGCTGGAGGCCATCAAAAGGGGCCACCGTGGGCAGAGGAGAGGGGCGAGGTGGTGTTGGGGGATCTCAGGGGACAGCAGAATTGTGGAAGGGATGTACTGAGCTGCAGTAGGGACTGGAAAAGCTCCATCCCTGCAGCTTCCTGCCCTTGGTTTCAGCCCCTGCGAGCTCTGGTCAGCACCATCCTTCCCTCCCCACTGTGCAAGCATGGCTGAGGGGTGCAAACATAGATTTGGGGCAAGACCACATATTCCCCCCACCAAGCAAGTTCAGAATCCCCCCAGCCCCATGGCTTACCTAGAATTCCCTACCAAAGGGGAAAGGGCCAGGTCCAAATCAAATGACGCCTCTATCCTCCTGATGTGCATCCTTGATGGAGGGGTGCCATCCATGCCTGTGGCTGGATGCACTGGGCACCCCAGTGGGGTCCCATTTTCATCAGGGGATGCATCCAGGGGTGCCAGCTGGGATGACCACCTCCCCAGCCCCACAGAGTCCCTCCCCTGAACAGGCAACATCGCCCTGTCTCGGGGTGCCTCAGCAGCAGGACCCCAAAGCAGGCTCTGCCCATGTCCCACTGCTGGTGGGGAACTGTCCCCCCCTGCAGGCTCACCCTCGAGCTGACACTGTCCCCTGAAGCATCCCAGGTGACAGGGAGAGAATTGTCCCACACCAAAAGTGTTGTGAACTTGGCACTTGGATCCTATCCCACCTTGCCCAGGAGAGTTTCAGACAGACCTGCGAGTCAGAGAGACCTGCTGCAGCCGCTGCCTGCACCCCCTTCCCACTGCTCCATCCTGCCTTTCCCTGCTCTTCCCTGCAGCATCACAAGATATTGCAGCCTGCAGGCCCCATCCATCCTCCTGGCAGGTGAGTCACAAGCCTGCCCTGTGCCTCAGTTTCCCCTGCTGTGCAGTGAGGACAGGCAGGATGCCAGGAGGGATGTCATGAACTGAGCGGGTCACGTCCCAGAGCAGTGTCTCCATGGCTTTTCCTGCCACTTGCAAGTGGGAAGTGGCTTTGTCAGGAAACAATGTCTGTGACTTGGTTTAATGTCACTGAGTCCTTTCATGATTTGCAGTCTCCCAGGGCTGGGAAGGCCCAGAGCTCAATTTGGCCGCACATTTTACCCTCGTTTTGGGTTTTTGTTTTATACTTAACAAACAAACAGTGTGGAGGTGAGAGCCTGAAAAATTACATCAAGATTTGGAATGGTTAGGCAGAGAAAGGAGCCAGAACAAGGAGCATCCTGCCACCTGCAAAATAAATTTACAGCCCCAATTCCTCCCTACCATGTCGCATTTGTGGAGCATCTTCCAAAAGTGAAGGGCAAAGCAGGGGCATGAGCCATGCCAGGCAGGACACCCGAGAGTGTCTGGGGACAGTTCTGGTGGCTGGAAGCAGCTTTGGGGACCATCAAAGCCCTGTCTCTCCCTTCCCAGCTGTGTTTGCAGTGTGGCTCAAATTACAGAAATATGGAGAAATGGCACATCTCGGTTGGCAAACATTCCTCCTGGCAAGCGCCAGCCAACAGCTGCCATGCTGGGATCCAAGTGGGCTCCTATCCCCTCCATCCCACACCTCCCACCCCAAATCCAAACCGCATTAAGGCTGCACCTCCTTTCCCAATATGCCTGTGCTTGCCCAGGGCAGCCCCTCACTGAGTAGGTGATAATTTCCTGCACAGATTATAAACCCCTGCACTCCCAGGAGCAGGCATGGGGAGGTCTTGGGACACACCCAGGTCTCCTTTGCCCTTGGAAACCAGGTAGTTTCCCACTGATTCCCCGGGGTGTGGGAAGGAAGGAAAAAAAAGGGGAAAGGAAAAAAACCTCAAAAACATTCAGTGAGGAGGAAGAGGAGGAGGAGGAGGGGGGAGAAGTAGAACTGAGTGAGGGAGGAGGAGAAGAGCAGGGCAGGGAGAGAGAGGATTACTATTCAGTTAAATTAGAGGGAGCCCTTCAGCTGACTTGAACAGCAGGAGAATTTGCCCAAAGACCCCAATTTTTCCAATTTGGGATAAAATGTAAGCACAGGATTAACTGCAAGCATATGCTTAAAACCCAGGGACTTGAAAGAAGTCTGGGCATAAAGTGCTCCAAAGAGGGCAGGGAGGCAGGGCATGGACTGGCAGCTGCATGGAAGACCTGGCTCCACAGGGATGCACTGAGGGGACTGGAGAGCTGTGAGGGGACTGGAAGAACCATGGGTGCACTGGGAAGCTCCTGGAGCTTAGTGAATAATAACCTGAAAGAGAATGACATGACTCAACTCCATAGGGAAGGGCTGTGTGGGGAAGGGGCTGGTGAGAGAGGCTCTTCCACCAGCCTGTGCTGGTACAAGATGCCCTGGTTGGAGAAAGGGGGAGCAAAAGGGCCCCATTGCTATGGCTGGAGCAGGACAAACCTTTCTGGGGTCATTGCACAGCCCCAGCCCTGCAGAGGGCCCTGCCCCATGCCCAGAGCCATGCTGGTGCCCCCACACTCCACTCTGTGGACCCCACCGGAAGGGTTCTGAGCCGGCACGTGCCCTTCCTGTCAGACACATCCTTGTCCACGTGATGTGTCCATGAACATCCCGTACTGATTTATGGGATGAGAGGAGGGCAGGAGGCCAACCTTAAATCCTGACTGCCTAGTGATTTATAATCATAATTACTATCATATTAGCTGTAGTAGTAATAGTTTGCTTTCCCCTGCAGAACTGGTCATCCAGGAATCTCAGAGAGGTTTTACCAGGCCAAGTGACCAATGTCCCTATTTTCTAAAGGAAATTGCGGCACAGAGCTGTCTCCCTTGAGTCACACAGTATATCAACAAGAAAACAGAGAAGGCAGGAGTCTGGACTCTGTGTCCCTCTCCCTCCCCCATGCTATTAAGCTGCATCTGTGTAATATAGAGCAAAACATCCTCCACGACTCGCAGTAAATCACGGCAGAGGCAGTGTGCAGAGTGGATGGGGGGAGATAATGGGTTTTTCACCCTCTTCAACAATAGAACAAGTTTTTCTGCGTTAGGGGAGGCTGACTTCTCTGAGAGATGGAGATAAAAACAACATTGAGGCTTGGAAATGGGCCTGAAAGGGCACCTGCCTCACTCACTTGCATTGCTGGCCCAGGGACAGGAGGCAACCCGGGCAAATCATTCTGTGGGTCGAGTGCCCCACTGGCATGGCCTGGTGCACATGGGCATCACTGAGGTGCACCGGAATATTAATTGAAAAAACTAGCAAAACACTTCTGCTGCTGATGAATGGAATAATCCTCTTAGACCAATTTCATGCCTGAAAAATCATGCTTAACAAAATAATAATAGAAAGCCCCTCTGTGGACACTGTCCTTAGCAGTGGACACAGGAGAAGAGGGTTGGCCAGAGTGGATTTCTCAGGAAGGAAAGGGAGCTGATCCCCTTGGCCTCCACCCCTGAGGTGGACAGGAGAAGAACTGAATTTGGTCTAAGCCTGAACATCTGGTCTAGCAGTGCAGCATCGCCGTGGGACTCTGATATCCAGAAAGACCTGGGGACCCACCAGGGTCCCCATGCTCCACAGGGCCCATGGGGCTTTCTGTGACCCCAGAACCCGGGAACGTCCTGCATTCTCCATATCTGCCAGAGCTCCCAGGGTGCCCTGGACTCCCCATGTCCCTCAGAGTTCTCAGGACTCTCAGAACGCTCCATGTTCCTCAAGGATTCTCCGTGCCCGCAGAGCCCTGCGCCAGGCCGGGTGGTCCCATGCCAAGCGCCCCGGAAACAAGCAGCCAGTCCCCCCGCACGCCCGCCCCGCACGCCCCTTCAGCACCACCCCGGCTGGACAGCGCCAGGTGCGGGGCCCTGCACC
>VXBU01004976.1:204210-257217 GCA_013400315.1 Bombycilla garrulus
TCCTCATCCTCCCCGGCCGCCCCCGCCAGGGGCCGGGCGCGGCAGGGCGGGCGGAGGGGTTCCCCCTTCCGGCCACCGGGAGCATGGGAGCCCCGGGCCGGCTGGGCTCCAGAGCTCTGTCAGCCCTGGGGTGAGGCGGAACGGGGCCGCGCNCTACCTGGACACCATCATTCGCAAATTTGAAGGACAAAGTGAGTACCGCACCCTCCGGTCCTGCTCCTTCTCCCCCCGCGGCCGGGGCGGCCCCCCAACTTCGAAGCACAGCGGGGATAGCAGGGGGGGGGGGGGGGAGGGGGGCCCCGGGGGCACAGAGGCGCCCCTGTGACCTCTCGAGGGGGGAGAGGGGTGGGCGACAGCCAAGCAGTGTCCCCGCGGGTATTTATAGACAGGGCGACACAGGCGCGAGCCATCCCAGCCTCGGCGTTTGCCCGGGGGCCGGGGACACCGCGACCCCCCGCAGTCCCCGGGCTGGGACGGTGTGCCCGGGCTGGCGGGGAGGGGGTCTCGGCCGGCTGAACAGGGGGCAAGGGGTACCCCGGCGCAATCGGGCTCGCTGCCTGTTTGCCTTCAACTCTGCGCTCTCAGCGGCCGCCGTCCCTGATGAAATGTTGCCATTTGCTGTTGCTCCGAGTAATCCCTTTATATTAACTTTTGGGCTGATTTCGTGTCAAATACAGCGAAAAGTCCAGGCACATCGGGGAGCACTGGGGTTTGCGTGTGCCTGGGTGGGGGCGCAGGGGCTCCACTCCCACTCTCTGGGCACCCCGACGGGGCTGGGTCCCCCCTACAATACTGTGGATGATGGGAGGGGACCAGGGGACTGGGATCCTCCAGAAACTGAGCTCAGGGGGCTGCTGTGGGGTGTCGGGGCTGTGCACCCCCTCCGTCCCGACTCACTCTGGGTTTTTTCTGGCGTCCAAGTTTCCCGAGTGGGCAAATTCCTGCCACTACCTTCCCTGCCGGATCTGCGCTGCCTGGCCTGGTAGTGACTGACGTGACCCTGGGGATGGAAAGTGAGAAAAACTGTCCCTGGTTCCTATCAGCTCCCCCTGGGAAGCGGCGGCTGTGGAGCAGCGGGGCCACGCGGTGAGGCATGACAGCGGGGACGCAGCCAGGCCCCCTGTTCCCTGCCCGCTCCCTGCCTGCGCTCTGCAGCCATGTCGGGCACCAGCTGGGTTCTGCTGAAACATCACCCCACGCTCCCCGGCGGCAGTTTCGTGCTGTGACAGGTGTTGGGAGACACCAAACTAGCACACCTAATACAACTTTGCTACAGGCAGTGAGTTCTTCCATGCCTGTGGGTGCCTTCACCCCCAGCACCGCAGCTCCCATGTGTAGCTGCTCCTGGTGAGTCCCCGTTGCAGCCAAAGGGGCCCAACTCCCCCCTGCCAGGGCTGGTGCAGAGCCCTGGTACTGTGGGACCAAGGGAAAATCTGCAGGTGAGGGCAGGGCAGAAAGAAAATTGAGGGTGAAAAAACCCCCAAGGAGACCTGGCTCTGCAGCTCCTTCCCATCCCAGTCTTGATCACATCCCTGCACTCAGCACAGCTTGCTCCGGCACCCTGCCAGCCCTGTAAATCCTGTCCTGCGCCAGCCCAGCCAGAACCCAGACTGGATCCAGCCCATGGAGCTGACACTGGATGGGGACACTGTTCATCACAGGTGGGGAGTGTGCCCCAGGAGTAGGGCTTTGGGAGAAGCCTCCTTGTGCTGTCTTCCAGCTGGCAAAGCAATTTGGATACAGAAGGATCGGGAAGAAGGAACTGGGAAATGTTTGTGTGTGGTGGTTTGTGGTGTTTGCAGCATCAGCACCAGCATCAGCCCTGGGTGGGAAAAGTGTTGGAGAGGGAGTCCCCCACAAAGGGCCACCAAGGAGCTGTCAGAGGGTGGAATGAAGCAGGAGACTTGTGCAGCATCCCTGGGGACACTGGTTTTACTGGGAGGCATCCTGCGGAGCTGGGACTCTGCAGGTGCCATTAGGGAGAGAACTGATGTGCCTGGGAGGGGTCCCCCCACCCCACAAGGTCCGGGCACTCAGTGCTGCAGCTGTGCAGATGTCTCTCTTGCATTTGGGTGAAATTCCTGCTGAGGCTGGAGTGCAGCAGGGTTCTGGAACACACAAGCTGCAGATGCCATTCCTGGGTAATCCAGGAGATTAATTGGGGTCTGGGCTGGGAGGCAGCCTCCAAATGGACCCTCTGCTCAGACTTGCCTTCAGCTCCAGCCCGGAGCTGATGCCAAATGCTGAGGGAGATGGTGCTGGCGGGAACATGGCATCCACCACATAAGCATCCAGCCCCCTGTCACATCCCAGCAAACCTATCCAAGCCCGGCACTCCCCAGCATCCTTAAAAAAAACAACAAAATCAAACCAAATCAGAGCTCACCCCAAGATAAGGATGGAAGTGGCTCCGTGTGGGCTGGATGACTTGGGCTGTGCAGGACTGCCACATGCCCTGACAAGGCAGCAAGTCTGGCCCCAGCCCAGCCTAGGTGGCTGCAGTGCCAGGAGGGAATGGCACAGCACCACTCCCTGCCTCAGTTTCCCCTTTCCTTCACTTGAGCACTTTATGTTTTGAACACAAGGGTCACAAAGCCCAGCAGGGTCTGGATTTCACCTCCAGCCCAAAGGCACAGTTATCCTATAAAGCATTAGGAAAATCATTAATGTGATGGGATTCACCCTTACTTGCCATGAAGCCAAGCCTCACACTCACTCCTCCTCTTGCCCCTTGCCTGACTTCAGTCAAATCTGAGCAAGGGTGGAAAGTCTCGGAGATAACTCAGGTCCCTGATAAGCTCCTGGGAAGGGACAGAGGCTGCAACTCTCCCTTCTGCCTGCAGTGCCGGTCAGGGACAGATTGCCTGTTAGACAGCGGAGAGTCCCCACATGCCAGTGGCGAGATGTCAAGGCTGCAGGGATAGGCCAATCCCAGAAAAACTGCCTCTACTGAGAAACCCCCCCTTTGGGTCCCCCTGTCCCCACAGTCACAAATTCACGTGAAATTGAGGACACTCTCTCTCCGAAGAGCAGAGCATTACCTGGGACAGTGTAGGCTGAGGTCAGCCACTCTCCCCCACAGACCTGTCCCCAGTGTCCCCAGGGAGCCTGTCTCTGCATGAGCCCCACAGTGGGTGACATCAAAAATCACAAGCTCCCTCCTGCACCCTGACTGTCCCCAATCCCTGTGGGTCCTCACCACCCCTCTAAGCCTCGTGCTCTCCTGCCTCCCTGCAGACCGCAAGTTCCTCATTGCCAACGCCCAGATGGAGAACTGTGCCATCATCTACTGCAACGACGGTTTCTGCGAGATGTTCGGCTACTCCCGCGTGGAGGTGATGCAACAGCCCTGCACCTGCGACTTCCTCACAGGCCCCGATACCACCAAGAGCTCCATTGCCCAGCTCACCCAGGCGCTGCTCGGCTCCGAGGAGTGCAAGCTCGAGATCCTCTACTACCGCAAAGACAGTAAGAGTCGCTTTGTGGGGTGATCCAGTGGTGGGCAGTATGACCTGCCCTGGATTTGGGTTGTGAGAAGCCAGTGGTGGGAGGCAAACAGGATCTGATGCTACCAGGGCATCAGGATTGTACCCAGGCTCAGGGCTTTGCTGAGAGCAAATCCATAGTGGCTTCTGTGGGATGAAGGCATCTCTGCTGTCATGGGGAGCACTGGGAGCAGAGGATGTTGCCAGATTATTTGGGAATCATTTCTGAGCCCTTGGATGAGGACGGCTTGGGGTTCCTGGGGCAAGCTAAGTTATTGCTGGTGGGATCCCTGCACCAGGAATGAGAATCCAGCGGGAAGCCCATGGGGAAGCCAGGCTGGGACACAGGTCTCCCAGTCAGTGCTCCAAGATGAGATGAGACAGACTCCGCATTGCTGCTGAGAGTGGGTGCAGCTAACAGCCTCAGAGCTGCCTTTCCAGTGAGCAGGATGTGGCTGTGCGTGCACAGATGGAATTACGTTAAGATGAAAATGAAGCTTTAATGGAAAATACGAGTGATTAGTTCTAATACAGCAGGAAGTTAAATAAATATTTAGTGCTTGATGCTGCAAAACAGCAGTGGCCAGGGCTCCCAGGGGCAGGGAAATGCAGGTCCGGTGCTCATATGAAGTGTTTCCTTTTTTTAACCTGTGGAGCTTTCCTATTGCTTCAGATGGTATTGATGGGGGCTTGGCCTAAGCACAGGGCTGCACCCCACTGCTGTCATCTCCCGGACAGCCAGTTAGAGAAGAACCACTGGAAGCAAAAGGAGGGAGCAGGCAGGAACCCTGGCTCCCAGCCCAGCACCCTATCTTGGGGGCTGACACCCGGGTGTCCTGGCCTTCCTCCCAGACCCTATCTCCTGGGCTGGCATCCAGGTGCTGCCATATGGCCCCCGCAGTTATTCACTGGCAGTGCCTCTGCGTGTTATCCCAGCAGGACCTGACCCAGTGTGGTGGCAGGATCTGGCCACTCGGTCGAGGTTCTTCCTGTGGGGCCAGTCCTGGGTGGAGAGGGGCCATGAGTGCTGCCAGGTGTGGGCACAAGTGCCCCTCTTCAGCAGTTGCAGGGCCTGGCTGGAGCCCAGCACAGTGCAGGAGACACACAGAGTAGTGGCACATGCTGTTCCCCTGCTCCCACGCCAGTGCCAGCGCATGGCCGTGCACTGGCTGTGGCAAGGACAGCATCTGCAGCCCTTTTCCGTTTCCTCCCTCCCTCCCTCAGGATAGTTTCCCATTCCGTCCCTGAGGACGACCTGGCTTTGGAGCCTGATCCATCGCCATGCTCCCTGCTTTGAAGCATTCCTGCTGGGCTCACGGGATGCTCGGTGCTGTCCTCAGAGCCCTGCTCTTCCTCTAGGCCATGGAGAACTTGCACTGCAGCTCTGAGCTGCTTTCTTCTCTTTTTTATTAAAAAAGAGGGGAAAAAATAAAAAAGCCCAGAAGCAAACCCTTCATGTCTATTTTTAAAACCCAGCCCCACCAACAGTATGCTTTCCAATTGTTTCCCCCCAGCACTCAGCCTGCGACCGCTCGGCCCATTATAAATGGGTCTTATCGGCAAAGAAAAGGCTTTTGCATTATAGGGAGCTGCTGCTTAATTAGCCGGCAGAGCTCCGAACCTGCCTGTCCTCTTTTTCATACCAGCAGCACCAATCTCCAGCCTCGACCTGCTGTTTATTACTGCGGTACTCCTGGCTCTGCAGCTCGCGGGGTTGTTTCCTCGCTTTTCTGGCTGACAGAGGCAATATTATAACCAAAATCTGCCCGTTGGAGCCACCCAAGCAGGGCCAGGGTAGAATGGATGGAGGTAGGCAGGAAGGGGCCACCCAAGGGTGTCTGGACCCATGGGTTCTGGGGTCAGGGAGGGTGCTGAGTGATGAGGGAATGCATGTCCCTGGGGACAGCCTGGCTGCTTGCTCCCCACCCGGATGCCCATGCTGTCATCACCTAATTATAAACAGAGCCAAACAAGCCAGGGGTGCCAACAGTGAGCCCAGCTCCAAAATGGAACCAAGAACTAATTACCCATGGGAGAAGGTGGGAGCAGCCCTGCCACACCAGCCCCAAAAATGCCTTGGAAAGAGGGAAGAGCCCATTTGCAGCACGTGTGGGCTCTAATCCCCCGGTCAAAGCTGGGAGATCAGTGAAAACTTAATTTCCTTACAAGATGCTACACAGCTGGAACTGGCCCAGACAGGGGGGTCAGCATGGGATCAGCTCCTGCCACAGCCAGGAGCAGCCCTGGGGACACACTATCCGCTGTGGCCAGGGTGGGCTCAAATCCTCCAGCATTCCCTGAGGACAACACCGAGGAGTTGGTGGAGCTAAGCTGCATTCAGGGTTGGTTTATTTCCCTCCCCAGAGGTGATGTGCTTTGCAGTGAAGCCACTGTCCAGAGCTTCCCATAGCAGAAGGTGGCCACAGGTGCTGAGTGCACAGTGCTAGCATGGCCTGAGCAGCAGCAGCTGGTGGCACTCGCTCCGCTTAATCTGCGTGAATGTGATGCTGATGAATATGAAAGGGGATATGTGGCTGCGACAGCTGGAGCAGCTGGTGGGGCAGCCACAACCCCTCCGTCCTGTCCTCTCCTGGGCAGAGCCCACAGCTTGTCCCCTTCAGCAGCAGTTTGTGTCAGTCCCCTTGGAACTGGGCTTAGGGGCTGGGATCAGGCCAGCAAACTCATAACACTGGGAAAAAAAGCATCTGCTTAGAAAGCCTCTGCTCCTGCCCCATGGTGGGGCCAGGGCAGGACTAAGGGGACTTCTTGGGTGTTGGAGGAGTAGAAGGCACAGCCAGCTGACAAACCCCAGCTCCAAGTTGAGCTCTTGGTTTGTACAAACCCATGGAGTTTATGACAAGCTAGGGCTGTTTGCTGTTTGATTTAAGGGTCAGTCTGTGACCTCAGGAAAGGGATGGACACCATGGCCCAGCTCCAGATGGGAACTTACAAACATCCCGCCTCACAATGGCAAAAGCTCTGGTTCCAGAGATCTTGTGCTGTGGGGCTGATTCTGCCATCTTTGGCACGGCTGAACTGCAGCCCCAGGCACCCCCAGGACCAGTGTGACTAGGACAGAGAGCTGAAAGAGACACACTGCTTTTTGCTTGGATATGATGTCCCATGAACAAAAGGATAGGCCCAGATCATCCCCAACACCTCCAAGAACGCTGTCTGGAGCAGGCTTTTTCCTGAAAACCCTGCCCTGGCAGAGTCCCTGATTCACCCCCAAGCTCTCCATCCTCATCCTTAATGACTGTTGCATCCCCCGTGGAAGGCAGCCCCATGTGCCGTGGAAACAGGGCCCTGGGATGGCTAGACAGCCCCAGGAAACACTGACAACATTGCAGCTTTGGCCACACAGCCCCACTCTGGGATGGACTAATTCCTGCAGCTGATGGGATTTGGCAAGGGAAGGACTGAGGGTCTGGACATAGCCACTCACTTTGCTTGCAGAGGAGGTTAAAAAGCATTTTGCCAACCCACTGTATTCATCCAGGACCCCTTTTGGCTCCTGGGGATCAGGGCATCCATCCACCCGCACCCAAAGCCACCCTGCTAGGCTTGGATCTTTCTTGTGGCCACATTTTGGTGGGTACCCTCAGCCACCTGACACTCCTGGTTTTCCTTCTCCACGGCTGCTTCCAGCCAGCGAGGCTGTAGGCACACAAATCCCTGCCCTTCCTCCCTGCTCAGGGAAACCTCCGTCCCGCTGATGTTACTTAATAAGGTCATTTTTGCTGGCCTGGTGTTCTGGCGGGTTTCAGACTCCTGATGCCCTGTGTGGGTGTGGGGAGAGGGGCCAGGGCAGACCCTGGTTGCACATTCCCTCTCTGTGCAGGGGTTGCAGCCTGCAGGGGCTCACCCCAGGTCCCAAGAGTGACCAGTCTCCCACTAGCTCAGACTCTGTCTCCATTTTTTTCCATCCCACCTCAGGGATTTGCTTTAGGGCCTCCCAGCAATCTGTACTTCCCTTTGAAGTTCTACCCAGCCCTGACACTGATTTATCCCAGGATGGGAGCACATCTTGGTTCTCCAAGCTTGTCTCTGGGCATGCTATGCCAGCCATCCTGGAGCACAGCTCTGTTCCCATCGCTGTCCCCGTCCCCTCCGTGCCCTTCCCAGCCCCTCTCCTCTGCTCCTTTATATAATATAACTATAGATTTAGCCACTCTGCCATGAGACCCTGCAGATTAAACCTCCTGGCCGGGGGGAGGGCAGGCCTGGGTAAGAGCTCCAAGCACAGATTAATAGCTCTCTTTTTTAATATTCATAACAATACTGGCTTGTGTCCAGCTCTTGGAAACCCCAGTGTCCTGTTGATTAGTTTAATGCTGATGATACTGACAAATGCATTAACCACCGGTGGCTGTGGGGGATCAGAGGGACAGGGAGGGAGGGCCCCCAACAATGACATTTTTTAATGTTATTAAGTGTTGGCTTTTAACAAGGTCAGAAGACACGGTGGGTCAGAAAGCACAAACCTCCAGGCACTCACTGAACTTGGGGGAGCTGGAAAATCAAACCCAGGAGTTTAGGGAATGAGCTGGTTTTCCCAGCCCATACAAGCCTACCACATTGGGACCCTTCAAACCAGCATCCATGTCGTACCCCACCTGCAAACCCCTTTCTGCAGCCCCAAGGCTGGGTTTCACCACAGCTGGGCACAGACACCATCATGCTGGTGGCCACAGAACACAAGCAGGTTGTGAATGCCCCCAGGGCTCCTCCAAGAGATCATTTGGTGCCTGGATAAAATTAGATGGATGGAGACAGATTAGCTGAACAGCTGAAGGGAAGAGACAGTCAGATGGATGGGGACAGTCGATCGAGGAACAAGGATGGGAGGGCAGACCTGGGGTCCCTCCCAGGGCTGGCTCAGCCCCCTGGTGCTACCAGCAGGTCTGGGGTGCCTGGTTTTTGGGAAGAAGGATAGGGAGGCTCAGCGTTCAGCAGAGCCCAGGCTGCCTTACCATAGGGAAGCTGAGTCAGGGCAGAGGGTGCCACAGGTCTCCCAGCTGCAGCTTCTCCACAGAGCTGGGGGTACCCCAAATCACAGCTGCACAGAGACCCCAGATCCTGGGGGAATGCCCTGTCTTTGGACCAGGCTTAAGGGAATTTGCTGCTTCCATCCCTGGCCCTAATATTCCCTCACACCCTTGACGTCCATGCTGTGCGATGTGGGTCTGAGCAAGGCACTGCATTCCTGGCATGCACATCTGTGCCTGTTGGGGCTGCTTTTGGGGTGATTCCCCTGGTTTTTGAGGGGGATTAACTTTTGGCCAACCCTGAATTGGCCAGGCAGTTGGACTAGATTATTGCTGTAGTTCCCTCCAAACAGAAATAGTCTATTTTATTTAATTTAAGAAGGGATCAGCAAGGGGCTCACAGTGACATTGGCCAGGGCTGCTCAAGCTCAGCACCTCCCAGATTTGCAGGATCAAACCAGGCACCAGCTGCCATCCAAACCCACCCCCAGCCACCTCCCAGCTGCTCCTTATATCCCTCCAACTGGATGTAACTGGGCCCAGTTTTCAGCTGTTCAGCACTGGCCATGGGATTAACCCTTTCCCATGCCACTTAGGGCCTGCCAGGACCCAGCCCCCCTGAGAACAGCTCAGAGCCCATCCCCTCCCACTGCCATGAAGGAACTTAGGAAGGAAACTTGAGGCAGTGAAGGAATGCAGGAGGGCAGAGCACCTGAGCCAGGATCGGGTTAATCTGGATCAGAATTCCCAGTCCAGGGGGAAGCATGGAGTTGATGGCTGCCCATGCCAATGTCCCATGTGGGTTCTAAGAAGTTAGTGATGCTTCAAAATCACCCCTGGGGGGAAAAAACTCCTCATTATCTAACATGCCAAAGGAAAAAGCATCCATGAGTGGGCTCCCCTGTGCACAGCCCCTGCACACAGCAGCGCCAGCATCGACACCGGCAGAGCCGCGGCAGCCTGGGGACAGCAGCGCGTCATCCCAGTGGGCACCGCCCAGAGCACCTCCCTCACTCAGCATCTCTTGATTGAAAGATCCCTGCAAATCTGACAAAGGGAGGGAAAAGAGCTCACTTCTTCCTGCACCACACAGAGGTAACCTGTCATGTGCCATGAAGCTTTATCAGCCAAAAATCCACTCCCTCCTCCCCAGCTCACATATTTAAGTGGATTTCCTCTCCCTTTGGTGAAGAGTAAAGAAAGAAAGAAAGGCAATGAAAGAAAGAAAGAAAGAAAGAAAGAAAGGAAAGAAATGAAAGAAATGAAAGAAAGAAATGAAATGAAGGCTGCTGGGGTCTTTAAACAGATTTCACCATATCCATTTCTTTCCTGTTCTTGTGCCTGTGTATGTGTCCGTGTATGTGCACATCCCTGACGTCACGGCAGATTTTGAAGTTGCCCGATGCCGGCCATCTGCTCCTGATTATGGGAGGCCCTGAGCTCCTTAAAATTATACGCAGAAAGGCCGAATGCCCCTCCCCTCTGGAGCGTGGCCATGGCCAGAGCAGGAGAGTGCTGGATCGGGCCAGCAGCACATCCCTGCCCGATCTGCTAATCCGTGGTGATCAGAGCAGGGGGGAAAGGCGAGAGCAGGGATCTGCACGGGGCAAAAGCTGCCATGGGAGGAGGTGGCTTGGTTCCATAACGGCTGGAACGGGACCTGGGTGCTCCATCATCTCTAGGAGTTTTGGGATAGGAACCTGGGATATTCAGGGGGTTTTCCAGAGGGACCATAACAGTGGCTGTGGCCTGGGGGGTCCCACTCCCACCAGTGCCAAAGCAACAGCCGACAGCTCAAGGAAGGGACTCAGTGTCTGTACCCTAAGGTAAGGGTTTTGGAGAATTTGGTGGGAATAAAGCTGGCAAAGGAGGTGCGAAACCACTCTATCCTTCTCTTGGTAAAGAGACCTGCAGTTGGAAAAGACCTGCAGGTGTTTTCAGTTGCCTCTAATTGCAGACTGGTGCCTGGCTGCTGCACAAGAAGAGCCACAGGGCTGAGCTGACATCCAGCTGGAAAATACCTATTGACATATTTGGGATCCTCCTCACAGCCCCCATCACTACCAGGAGAATGAGCCAATCCTTGTGCCCCCTTTGTGCTTCAGTTTCCCCATGGCAGGACAAGAGAAGGCCACGCCTGACACTCCATGACTTTAGGGAATGTCCTTGGGGACCATCACACTGATCCCACCCTGTCCTGCTGTTCACGTGGGCTCACCCCTACTGCCTGCATCCAGTCCCCAAAAACTGCCTGGTGATTGCAGGGCAATTAACTGCAGTGTGATTACAAGCAGGATGCTTAATGAGGTTAAACCACTACCTGGGACTTCCTGAGTTCTTAATTACTCACTCTTTAATTGCTGCTCTCAAGTACATTAATATAAATGACTGTCTGAGATAGAAAAAAGAGATGTGATCAGTGTGATTGGGATGCTTCAGGGATATGGCCCTTTCCCAGGGCTCAGATCATGTTCCATATCCCCCACCACCCACCAGCAGGGATTACACCCATCAAAGTGCTCAAAACCACACTTTTCTGCCAGAAGTGTTTGGTGCTGGGGGGGAGAGGGAGGTCAGAATCTCCTGTGCAGCTCCCCTGAGCCTGTCTCTGCTCGGCAGCATCGTGTTTCCGCTGCCTGGTGGATGTGGTGCCTGTGAAGAACGAGGAAGGTGTTGTCATCATGTTCATCCTCAACTTCGAGGATCTGGCACAGCTCATCGCCAAGAGCACGGGGCGGAGCCTGCACCAGCGCCTGTCGCAGAGCTGGAACAAAGGTGAGTGTCGGGGGAATGGGGACCTGGCAGAGCAGCGCAGCACCCATGTTGCTTGGGAGCACGTGGGGACTGAAGGATGCACCTGTGTCTGGGCAGGATCCTGCACGGGAAGAGGTTTGTGTTTTTGCACAGCCGCAGCTCTGCCTGCTCAGGGACTGGTCCAGCCAAACCCCAGCTGGATGGGAAAAGGCTGTTTGAACCAGCTGTGCTCCCCTTGCATCCACAGCTGCCCACATACACTTCCTGAAATTCCAGAGGCGTGGGCAACAGGGCTGGGGACTGACCCCCTGCATGAGATGGTGCAGAGAAGGTCTTGCTGTGAGTGGAGCTGTGGAGTCCCCTCTGTGAATCCCTCCGCATTTCTGGATCTTTTCCATATTTAACACTGGCTTGGGCTGGAGGTGCTGGTGTGGGGCAGGACCTGTATGCAGGGTCACCAGGAGGGCCAGGGGACATTTGCTGTCACCAAGAGTATGGCTGTGCTGTGGGGATGTCGCTGCAGGCAAATGACACAAGGATGGCTGCACTGTGATGGCTCAGCCTGCCCCAGCTTCAGGCTATTCTGCACTCTCCTAGGCTCATTCCAGGGTTTTGGAGACAGTGGAAAATTCAAATTCCCTTTTTTGGGAAGACTGGATCAAAGGGAAGCTGTGGTGAGGCTCTCGAGGGGATGTGGATATTCAGAGATGCAGATGTTAGACCTGACAAAGAGCTGTAATTTCTAAATCTCCTCCTTCCATACAGTCCTCAGTGCTGGTCACCTCTACATGAGTCACAGAAATAATCCCACATCTGCCTCCATGACGATATTCCCTAGGGGTGCTGTTGGGAGATTTTGGGCAGGCCTCAAAATAAAGTTGTGGGAGCAACATGGGTCTGTCCCCCTATGGCACATGGCATGGCACAGCAGGAGCAGCATCAGAGCCAGGGCCCATTGAACTGGAGTGTGTGAGTCTCTGTGCATTCCCACTTGGTGCATATCAATGTCCTGGAGCCATTCAGGTGTCTGTGCATGGCAGCAGGTACCAGCAGAGTTGTACATGGGTTTATACGTGCTCAGGCCAGACATGCACACAGGGGGCTCATGGATGTGTGTGTGTGAATGGACAGATCATCATGCATGTGTTTGTAGGTCTGTGAAGTGATGAGATTCATATTTTTGATGGATTGCTTTAGTACCAGCTATCCTCTATGCATGACCTGATGAGGAAATCCTAAATTCCAGCACCAGTGTTGCTTTGCAGCTCCACCAGCTCTCAGAATATCTCAACATATGATGCACCCATATCCTATCCCAACCAAAGACATCCCTTTGGCAGAATGCACCCAAACCAAGAGTCCTGTCACTTTCCTGCATGTTGGATGTTGTGTGGTGCATCCCAAGGGGTGTTTCTTGGGTTTCCCACTCTGGTGACAGGGAGTGTGGAAAGGCCGGAGTTGCTGGTGTCTGTCCAGATTGGGCTCTCCTGCACAGGTTTTCTGGCTCAGTCTTTGATTGCATAGCCACAGGTGGCTGCTTTGCTGGTCTCCAGCTCATTGGTGTGCAGGGAAAGTTGGACGCTTTGCTTCTTCCAGCTGAAAAGCTGCTCTAGGCAGTGGGGATGGGGTGAGCAGAGGGAGCTTGTGTGGTACCCCATGGGAGGAAGCATTTCTGGGCAGGCTGGGACCCTGCCCAAGCAGCTCGGTGGTGTTTTGGGCTCGGATGAGGGAAGCTAATGTTGCCAAAACCAAAGAGCTCCTCAATGTGCTGCTTTTCTCCAGGGGACAATGTCTCTGTGGAGCTTGTGCCACATCCCACGCACCCCAGGATTTAGGCCACCTTTTGTGCAGTTAGGGAGCACAGTTGGTGCGTCAGGATGAGCTTCAGGGCTGGCCCAGGCGCCCTGAGGGTTTGAACCTAGATGCTCGCATGGAAACTCTGCACTAGCAAGTGACCATGGTCTCCTCTAGAAGAGGACAAGTGACTTTGCATTGAGTGTCACAACCAGGGGCATTGAGCGCTCTCCACATCTGGGCTCTTCCTCTCCTGCACTTGTCCCACAGCTCCTAGCAGCCCTGGCTGCCCTTGTCCCAGCCCCAGTCCCCAGTGAGGTGGTCTCCTGGACCCCTGTGATGGCAGAAAGGGACCTGTGTGGTCCAAATTCCCTCTCTGAAAATCCAAAACAAACACAGGAACAGAATTCCTAGAACTACTTTTCTTTCTATGCCTTTCTAAATTACCATCTCTATTGTGTGGGGTTTTTTTTCCTTAAAGTTCCACCATGGAGATTTAGAGGCTCAATTTCCTCCGGGTCCAAATCCCTTAAGTGTCTTTAACCTCTTTAATTGGCTTAGGGATGCTCTGCACCTTTCCCGTCTCACATTTGCAGTTGTAGGGAACTCTTCTCCAGCTCAGAGGAGTTTGCTGCCAGGTCAGGGTCTGCCTTGAGAGCACGGCAATGTGATGGCATGGGAATAGCAAGTGCTTCGGAGGAGGAAGGGCCACACAGCATGTGTGTCCCCTAAAGCCACCCAAAATTCTCCGTAGCCTCTCCCCTGTCGTGCCTCACTCCAGCCATCACATGCAGCTAGGTCAAATCTTTCTCTCTTGTGTTTTGTTTTTCTTTTTAACAAGGTGAAGGTAGGAGTTTGAAGTTTAGTCTCCCGTCCCTGCGGCGACTCAAAATCCAGCGGAAATCTCTGCCCACCAGTGAGTTTGATGGAGTAGCCATTGACTATGGAAAGGTAACCGTAGCCTTTGTCTGATATAAGCCCACGCCTCAGGCCAGGTCCCAGCTCTTCCTCGCTGTCCCCATCCCACTGCCCCTTGGCTGCTGTGGCTCGGGCCATCTCCGGCGGTTGGGCCCAGCACGGGGTCGGTGCTGAGCGCTGGCTCTGCTGAGGCTGGCAGCGAGCGCGGTGCTTTGGCGTGTGGCTGGAGCTCGACCGTGCTGCCCTGCACATTCCGTGGTTCATGGGGGGAGTGGGAGATGTGCCAAAGCGGGGAGGAAGGTCTGGATCCATACTGCAAGTTGTCCAGGATGGTGCAGCTCCAGGGAGCGGTCCCCACCTCAAGGAGGGGACATGCTGGTGGCGGTAGGACCATGGAGCAGGTGTACTCTGAGCAGGGACTGGCAGGCTCATTTCCCCATGTTTTCCTGGCAGGGACCAGGCAGCACAGGCAGGTCCAGCTTCTCAGCCCTCCAGCAAAGATTGTACTTCCCATCATGGAGGATGATGCTGTCACCAACCTTGAAAAACTGTTGGTGGGGCCTATTTAGAGATTGCTGTTCTTGGTGGCTTCCTGACTGTCAGTAGTGTTCAGGGTACTTCCAGTCAAATACCTGTTGTTTTCTGGAATGCTGCAGCTCAAGGTGGTGAGCAGGAGGCTTCTGCTCTGCTAAGGCATCCCCAGGTGCCAGGGTCTTGCTGTGCTGGGCAGACCCAGGCAGCCTGGATAAATCTGCTCCCCCAAATCATAGATATAATGAGGTGGAAGGTGCCTGTCTTCTCAGAGGTTGTGCTTCTGGTAGGTTGAGGATGTGTGTAGGGTTATCAGATGCTTTGAGTACATCATTCCTTAAGCCGCCAGCACTGCTAAAAGCTCTGGGTACCCCCCGGCTGGAGCTGCACAGAGCACTGCAGTGTTTCAGGGCACACACATGGAAAATGTACATTGAGGAGAACCTGATGATCCACCATTTTGCTGGAGCTTGGTCAAGTGGGCACAGCCCTGAAGGTGCAGGGCCAGCCAGCAGCCAGCCTCTCCAGACACCCCATCCTAAAACCTGCCCTAAAGGGCCTTAGGAATGGTGGGAAGTGCCACAATCCCTCCTGTGGCTATTGCGGGAGGGGCACAGTCTCACGAGTTTCTGCTCCAGAAGGAGGTTGCTTTCCACACCCCATCACAGAAATTAAAGTCTGGAAACTCTTCAGGTCTCCAGGGAAAAAGGTTTAGCTATTAACGGTGGCTGTAGGAGAAGGAGGACCAGTATGGCCAAATTTGCAAACCCAGCAGTTCCTCCAGTGCTTCTTGGTGCAGAGCACATCCTCTCCCATAAACACCAGCACAGGGCCTGGGCACTGACCATCGGAGGTGACCTGAGCTCTTGCAGCAGGTCAGGGAAGGGCAGCCCCAGTGGAGGGACATCTCAGAAAAACGCATGGCACAGCAGGTACTCCAGGCAAGCCTGTCCCTAGGTCTCCTCTTCTCTTGCTCTCACCTGCTTCCCAGCTGTGCAGCATCGCCTTGCAAACCTCCCTGCGGCCGCCCAGCCTCCGGCGGGAGCTGTAGGAGGTAGGAGCTGCCAGGTCCCCAGGGACTCGGTTGCTCCACTCCAAAGCAGGTCCTGGTCCAGGCTGGAGATGACCTCAGGAACTGCAGTGCTTCCCAGCCCTCTGCCTCTCCTCTTACCTACCCCGGCTCCCTCACCTTCCCCCCCAGCACGCGGGGACTCCTTCTAACACAACGCTTTCTCCTGGCTGTCTTAAAGCCTGGTGGTGACTCCCTGATTTTGAGGGACTTGAAGACATCGCCCAAGGAAAACTGTATGCAGTCAGAGACCGAATCCCTCCTGGAAAAGGAGAGGAGGCCAAGCCTGGAGGCCGACCCCACCCTACAACACTCGTCCCCGAAACAAGAGCCTCCCGTGCTGGGCCCACGAGGGTCGCACCCTGCATGGGGTTTCTTTCGGTCTCGCCCTGGGGGCAGCTTCCACAGCCTCCGCAGGGTCTCCTCCTTGGACAACTTTGAGGCTGCGAGGTCTGAGTTCCAGAGAAAATTCAGGGAAAGGAGGGCAAACTCAGGTAGGGAAAACCCCGGAGCTACCGGTTCTACTGCGGGAGTCAGGGTTCTGGCGATGGCCTCAGCACATTTCGGGGGGGAGGTCTTGGTCTCTTTTCCTTCTGCATCATGGAGATTACCTGGGTCTTCTCCCCAAAACCCACTGGTTTCCATGCAATTCCCTGCATAGGCAGGTCCTTCTCTGTAGGTAAAGTCATCCATGGTTTGTGTGTGAGATGTGAGACCGTGTGAGGTTGCATTTGGCTTCCCCACATGAGGGGCATCCTGATGCCATCCCACCTTCCCTGGAGGGAGGGAAGGGGTCTGCAGGCATGTGCCGTGTGAGCTGTGTCCATGTGTTGGAGGTGGGTAGGACACCAGCCAGGCCCCTCTGAAGGGCTACAGGGAATGATCCTTCACCATGCTTCCTCCATGTCCAGACCTTTGGTTCTCATGAGAGTGAGGATGCTGAATTAGATGGTCAGGAAAGAGAAGTCTTTTAACCGGGAATAAGAGAAATCAGTCTGTGGAATCTGGCTGTAAAAAATGGGCTGGGGGTTCATGATCCCCCAGTAGTCACAGGTTATGGACCCTCACGAGAAGACACAATGTAGAGGGAGGGAAGGGGAATGAGCAGGGAAAAGGGTGGCAGCAGGATGGCTGCTGCTAACTGGGCACCTTCACAATGTCTTCAGACACTTCCTGCCCCCACCACCATGGGGGTCAATGTCAGAGTGCAAGGGCTAGAAGGGGTAAAAAATTGAAAATTCAACCCTGTGCTGCCCGTAGGAGACGGAAAGGTTGGTAAACACTGAGTACAGTGCCTGTGGATCTTCCTGGAGCCCTCGGTCTGGGTACAGGCTCCCACTCATGACAACATGTTGCCACAAGCCTGACCATGAAATGACTACCTACACAGCTTCCTCCCTGGTCCTGCACTGGGGTGACCCAGAGGTCCCCGGGGAGAAATATCAGGATCCACCCCCACTACAGCTCTTCTCCTGGAGAAAGCTTTGACCTCCCTACCTGGAGCTGGGGGTGGAGGATACATCCAAGTGCGAATATCATCCAACTCCTGATTCAGTCTCATGGCCAAAAACCAAGACAGCAGCTCAGGAGCTATGCTTGTTCAGCTAAAGCATGCAAGGGTGGAGGAGAATGACCTCCTCCTTTGTCTGTTTTCATGCCAGTTTTTGCATCTCTGCCTGGTTGGTCCCAAACTCACTACAGTCGTAAGGGGTAGCATAGGACACTGAGTGTCTCTGTGTTTTGGCAGCTGGTCTGAGCCCCCTGAGGGAGGTTTAATGGTGAAAAGATGGGTGATGTGTGGGAAAACCAGCCTTCTCTCAGGCATTCCAGGTTGGCATCCCATGTCTGGGCCAGCATGAAGAAGTCAAGCCTTTATGGCCAAGCAGACTTTGGCACCTTTTGGTGGCACCTTGTGGTGGTCCCCAGCTCCTGGAGGTCCCACACAAGGTCAGGGCTCTGGGGATCTGTTCCTGTTCACACTGCACTTCTCAATGCTCCTCTTCATCCTCTTTCAGAGGCTTCCCATGTCAAACCCAACCCCCCGAACTCCACTTCGGACTCAGACCTCATGAAGTACCGGACCATCAGCCAGATCCCCCAGTTCACACTCAACTTTGTGGAGTTCAACCTGGAGAAGCACCGCTCAGGCTCCACCACAGAGATCGAGATAATTGCTCCCCACAAGGTGATGGAGCGCACCCAGAACGTCACTGAGAAGGTCACACAGGTATGAGGGCAGTGAGATGCCGCCAAGGCAGTGATGGGGTGCTTGTGTTGCTGCTGGGGGACAGTCACAAGCACTCTAGTGGCTTTGGGAGGAGAGAAGCACAGAGGGCAGTGACACCTGAAGATTCCATCCCAGGAATTGCCAGAATCCCTGTGTTTGGTTATGCTTTCCTCTGAATGGCTTAAATTCTTGTTATAGTGCCCTAAATGGGTATTTCTGGTAATTTGTGGCTGGGGAAACACCAGCATGAACTGCTTGTGATGGTGGCCTTAAAGGGGACACGCATCTGCATGTTTGTGTGTGCATGTGGCTTCTTTCGGGAGGAGCTTCATTCCTGTCCCGAAGCGCTGGGAATGGAGCCCCTGGGGCACTGCTGGCCCCTCGGTGCCCAGCCAAGGACCCAGCCTAGTGTCAGCACGCCGAGGGCCACAGGATCCCCTGGGAGTCAGCAGGTGGCACTGCACTGTCACCAACACGTGTCGCACCGCCTGTCACTGCAGGGGGCACTTAAGCACTGTCACCCAAAGGGACGCGCATGGAATAGTACATCCCATGGGGATATCAGGGTGCGTGAAAGATGCTGATGTATCCCGCAGTCCAGAGGAGGGAGCTCTACTAGCTGTGGGGAAACTGAGGCACAGGAGAGCCTCAATGTACGAAATACATCTAAGGGCACTTACCATTGTTGCCAGCAAGAGCCCAGGGCAAATTTAATGAAAATGCAGCCAACTGACCACAGAAAAACGTCAAGGCTTGGGAGTTTGCTCCATCAGAATGGAGTTCTGTGCAGGACTCTCCTTGTGTCTCGGTGCCAGCAAATCTTTAACTTCACAGACTCCATGCGCAGGGGTGTGGGCTCCCCACTTCACACATCATGGAACAGTTCTTAGGCTTGTTTTCCCCCTGGCTTCTCCACTTCATTAGTCCCTCTAATCTGAGGGTCACTGCAGTGACCCAGGATTAGCCCCTGAACTGCCCAGTGGAATGGTGAGCAGACTCCATGTCCCAGTCCCCATCACAAGGAACACACCAGGGTTCAGTGGTCACACTGGGGTGACTGTCACAGTGATGTTGGCCACTCAGTGTGGGGTCAGTGGCTGGTTGTGGAGTGATGGGAGAGAACTGGTGGGTGGTGGCTGCAGGGCCCTGCAGGGCAGCACCCACAGAGATCGATTCCCTTCACTTTCAATCTCCAGATGGGATGGGATGCGATGAACAGGACAGGATGGACCTCTCCTCCCCTGCCACATCTCCCCCTCCCATGGAGGACCTGCCTATCCTCAACCCAATGTCCCCCACACCTCCTGGCCAAGCCACAGCTCTCTGCTCCTGGCTGTTAAATAATTTAGTGTGAGGCAGAGACAGCGGTGAGACACCATCTAAAAATACCAGTGGATGGGCAGGGAGTGGAGACAGGGGCCATTTGGGATGGTCTGGCCCTGCAGTGAGCTGGCAGGAGGGCAGTCCACAAGTGCAGTGAAGATTCCAGGCTCAGCCTCTGTGGGGGCTGAGCTGTGTCAGGATAGGTGCTGGGAGTGACACTGGGTCACTGCCAGCCTGCATCAGCCCATGGGCCTGATCCTGCCCAGCCACTTGTGCTTGAGGCTCTCCTGGTGACTCTGGAGCGGTTCCCACCCCAGCTCAGCCCCCTTATCGCCAGAACTGGGCAAGGGACACTGGGGGACAACTGGGAAGGTGATGGGTGCCGGGCACCATGGGGCATGAGCAATGATCTGGGTTATTCAGGGTCACAGGAGCCTCCCCTCTCTGTCATCCACAGCCCACACACACCCTGCTCCCTCCTCCTCCTCCTCCTTGTCCCTTCTGCTGTCCCTCGCTCACTGCCAGCACCCAGCACCCCAACCGTGAGCCTGCAGATGCGGCTAAAGCCAGTAAGTGCAGCAGAAAGGAGACAAAGGGAAGGAGCACCCAGGAGGATCACCACGGGGAGCACGGGCACTGCCATGTTCACAGACTGCCAGGGCCACCCAGGCCACCCAAGGGTGACCTTCCCATCCTTTAGGGGCAGAGAGGAACAAGGCTGCAGCTGCTCCCTAGCTCCATGTTGGTTTGGATGCTCTTATGGGGGTTGTTTCTTTACCCTTTTCTGCCTCAGATCTTTGGGGCTGTGGTTTTTTATTCATTCCTGCCTGGAAAGCAAAAGGGTTTAACCTATTCTTGCTTCTGCCACAAGAGTTAGGTGCCAGGAACAGGGACGAGGGGCAGGGCAGGTGCTCCAGCATAGAAAACAGTATGTGGTGGCCCAAATTCAGTACTGGCCCCACAGAGCTGCCTCTAGCCAGGCAGAACAAGCATTCAGCTGCTGAGGGTGAGAGCATTGCTGGTTTTCCCAGACACAAGGTAAAGGAGCCCATCTCAGGCCTTCTGGGTGCATCTTAGTTTTGGGATCAAGTGTTTTATCAACGTTGCCTTGTTCCCTTCCCCATCATTCCCACAGAAGCTGGTCCCCCAGCTCAGCTGGTGCCTCACTCCCTCCACAACGATTGCATTTGGGTCACTTTTTCCAATCCCTCCCCTCTCTGTCCGCCAACGACGTTGACGGCTCCTGCTGCTCCATTGGCGCTCTTGTCCCCACGGGGCCCCAGCATTGATTGGCTTTGATTAATCCGTGCTGGGCTCCCAAACGCCCTTTGCAGCCGCATGTCTCCCACCCGCCTGGCCGAGTGCCTGCGTGCCTGCGTGGGCAATGCCACGGCCCGAGCGCTGCGCCCGCCGTGCCGGACGCTGCCTGGGCGTGTGGGGCTGGGGGCCCCCATGGTGGACACCCGGACTTCGAGGGTCAGCTTCCGTCTGGGGCGCCGGGCAAGCTGCAGGCAGGTAGGAGCAGGGGGCATCTCTGGTGCACAGGACCCTCCAGTGTCCTGGGATTCTGGGATGTGGGAGCGAGTGCTTGTTGTGGGATGAGGCTACAGGGATGGATCTGCTTTGGGTCGCAGCATCAGGAGTCCTTGGGAAACCCTTGAACAAGACAGCTGTCAGGACAGGAAGGATCAGACCCTTCTTCCAGACCTGTTGCCAGAGCCATGGTGATGCTCATCACTGCTGCCTTGGGATATGTAGATCCTCCTTTCTCCTCTCCTCTTTCCTCTCTTCTCTCCTTTGCAGCCCAGCAAAAAGCTCCCTTTTAGCTGGGAGCTCAGTGAGAGAGAATTGAGGTGCCCCTCATCCTCCTCTGCAACTGGCACTGGTCCAGGGACCAGTGGGGGACACAGAGCAGGGGCAGGAAGGGGATCCAGCTGCCCTCAGCTCCAAATAAGTCCCTTCATGCTTCCACCCTTCAGCATCCACAGCAGGGCAGCCCCACCCAGTGCCCTGTGCTATGTCCCCACAGTGGCTTTAGAGCCATCAGGAGCTGGCATTGGTCCTGGAGGGGGAGCTGGGCCAGGCCTGAATATGTGGGGAACTCATTGGTGCTGTGGAGTGTCCTCATGAAAGCAGAGAGATGTGGAGACACATGACAGCACAGGAGGGTGCTTGCACCATTTCACCACTTTAGATGGTGTTTGCACATTGGTGGCCACAGGTGAGATGGGAAATGGGCATTGCCTGAAGCTTTGCTGCCAGTAGCCCAAGCTATCCCTCTGCCTGGAGGACAAGTGTGCCTCAAGGAAATCCAGGGGGATACTTGCTAGAAAGGCATGGTGCAAGGCTTGCAGGATGCCTAATGTGCTGTCACCCTCGGGTGACACAGCCATGGGATGGCACTGTGTGCTCCTCAATGCTCTACCAGCACATGCAAGTCCCTTGCCTGGTTCCTGGCATTATCCAGCCTCTCTCCTGGCTTCCCATCCTTCTCACACCCCTCTCCTGGCAGGTGCTGTCCCTGGGTGCTGATGTCCTTCCCGAGTACAAGCTTCAGGCACCACGCATCCACCGATGGACCATCCTGCACTACAGCCCCTTCAAGGCCGTGTGGGACTGGCTCATCCTCCTGCTGGTCATCTACACCGCCGTATTCACCCCCTACTCAGCTGCCTTCCTGCTCAATGAGGAGCAGGTGGAGGAGAAGCGCTGGGACTGCAGCTACACCTGTGACCCACTCAACATCATTGACCTCATCGTGGACATCATGTTCATCGTGGACATTGTCATCAACTTCCGCACCACTTACGTCAACATCAACGACGAGGTGGTGAGCCACCCTGGCAAGATCGCCATTCATTACTTCAAGGGGTGGTTCCTCATTGACATGGTGGCTGCCATCCCCTTTGACCTGCTCATCTTCCGCTCTGGCTCTGATGAGGTAAGAGCACGGTCTGTCAGGACAGGAGGGGACTCGTGGATGGATAGGGAGAGACGTATGAGAAAGAAAGAAAGGGTTATGGATGGTTTGATGTAAGTGGTGGATGGCTAAATCCATGGGGAGAGGGGTAGTCGGTCACAGGGTGGAGAAGGGTGTCTTTACAAGTTTTTAAGCAGGCAGGACCTGGGATTTCATTTTTAGGGTCAGGCAGTCCCTACTCTGGGTGTTAAGAGTGGATCCACTCCCCTTGCTGAGGCTGGGGGCTCAGTTTAAGGGTTGGCCCCACACTCCAGTGTGGGTGAATTTGGGGGTGCATTGCCAGCCAGACTCAAAATATTGGCAGTGGGATAACCCTGTAGTTATTATACTGCCTTGAGTAGTATAGTAACTACTACAGTAACTCACATCTGGAAATGAGAGGCAGCAATTTTGGGAGCAATGGCTGGCAAGGTGAGGACCCGTCAGGAAACACGGGCTAGGCCTTGGCTCTTCTCAGTTACTCACCTCTAACCCAGAGCTTGTTGCCTCTATGGTCAGCAGAGGGAAACTGCCCTTCCTGTGCTGTGACTCATCTGACCTAGTTCAGAGGTCACCTCCAGGACAAGGTGATTTGACTCTAGAAATGCATTTCTATCCTTCAATGGAAGCACAGCTCAGCTGGGAACATGCGCCTTTAGAACCTGCCATATTTTTCCTTTGCTTGTCCCTGAGGTCTCTCACCTCTCTCCTGCAGACCACTACCCTCATTGGCCTCCTGAAGACTGCCCGGTTGCTGCGCCTGGTGCGCGTGGCCCGGAAGCTGGACCGGTACTCGGAGTACGGAGCAGCCGTGCTCTTTCTGCTCATGTGCACCTTCGCTCTCATCGCCCACTGGCTGGCCTGCATCTGGTACGCCATCGGCAACGTGGAGAGGCCCTACATGGAGCACAAGATCGGCTGGCTGGACAACCTGGGTGACCAGATCGGCAAGCGCTACAATGACAGCGATCTCTCCTCTGGCCCGTCCATCAAGGATAAATATGTCACTGCCCTGTACTTCACCTTCAGCAGCCTCACCAGCGTAGGCTTTGGCAATGTCTCGCCCAACACCAACTCTGAGAAGATCTTCTCCATCTGTGTCATGCTCATCGGCTGTGAGTGCCTGTGCATGTCCCACTGTCCCCATACCTGCTTTGGAGGATGGAACATCTCCCTCCGCCTGTGCCTCTTCTGCACAGACAAATGGATGGGGTGATAGAAATACATGTTTTCAGGTTCTGGTAGATACGGGTTTTGGGAATCTGCTGGTTCCAGGTCTGATGTAGCTGGACATGCACCTCCCACGTCCCACTGAGTCCTGCCCTCTCGTTTCAGCTCTGATGTATGCCAGTATCTTCGGCAACGTCTCGGCCATCATCCAGCGCCTCTACTCAGGCACAGCACGCTACCACACGCAGATGCTGCGGGTCAAGGAGTTCATACGTTTCCACCAGATCCCCAACCCTCTCCGCCAGCGCCTGGAGGAGTATTTCCAGCATGCCTGGTCCTACACCAATGGCATCGACATGAACGCGGTGAGTATAGACAGGTAGGCCCTGTGTCCTCACAGCACTTTGTCCTCAACGGCGTCTAGATCTGCAACCACCCAAATGCTTCTATCCTTTTCGTTAGGATAGAGGCAGGAGCTTTGGGAGACTGGAGACAGACTCTATCCCTACACTTCCTGCATTCCCACCTCCTGCATCACCCTTTCTCCTTCTCTCCTTTTTCTGTCCATTTCTTTATATCTACCCAGAGGTTTTCCAGGGTCATGAGCAGATTTCTTGGCCAGAGAGGAGGTTTGGTGGGGAGCTCAGTCCCTCTTGGCACTGAGCATTTTCAGGCTGGTGTCTGTTGGTGTCACAGGAGTGAAGCAGGTATTGATCCAACTCCTCTCCACACCACCGGTTGCTAAGCAAAGTGCATCCTGCTCTCGCAGCAGGAAAAGGAGGGCATTTAAATAAACCTCGATCCATTTTAATTAGAGCCCAGAGAGGCAGCTGTTTGTTAGCAAAGGGGGGATCAATGGCAGAGCTGTGCTGGAGAGGCGCCGTGTCTCCCAGCCTGGCAGGAGGGCTTGTGCTGACGGCACCAGGGCTCTGCAGGGATGAGGATGCGGCTCGAGGTGTTCTGAGCTGGGGACTGGACTCACGGCCCTGGGATTCAGTGCACAGACATGGTGGCTTGGCCAGCAGCAAGGCAGCGGAATGAGAAAGGATAAGGCAAGGAGAGACATGAGACCTCATATTCCTGGTCTCTTGGCCCTGGGCAGGTTATCAGCCCACTCATTCCCAGCTGATGCTTCCTCTTCTCCTTCAGATTTGTTCCTGAGCAGCATCAGGACACAGATTTGTATGAATTCAGCATCTCCCTCTAAAGTTGCTGCTGCCAAATGAAACAAGTGTGCAGCATTTGGGGATTTGCTGCTGGGAGAGCTTTGGTTTAAACGTCTCTGGTGGAGGAGACACCCTGGGCTGGACATCAGCAGCAATAATGAGAAGCAGTGCCACGGCACCCTACCCAGTACAGGTGCTCTTGGCTTAGTACAAACCCAGGTCACAAGTCCCCTGTGAGAGCTGAGTTTGCAGCTCAACCATGCTGCAGCTCACACCAATTCCTGCTGGGTGCTGCAGAGACACAGCGTGACCTCATCAGTCACCCCACAGCCTGATCAATTCATCCACCCCTGATTTCCCAGTAGGGAAACACTCCTGCTAGCACAGGAGACCATGATGAAGCCAGGAACACGTCGTGCTCACCAGCCCCAGCATGGATTTTCCAGATTTGGCCACCAGCGTGATGTGAGCAAAGAGGACAGCAAGGAGGACCCCAGGGCCATATGCTGCTCTCCAAAAAAAACCCAAACCCAGGTGGTTTTCACCTTGGCATCATGAGTCACTGGTGGCAGCAGCTTTCTCCACATTGTGAGTTTTTCCTTGATGTCACCTTCAGATTCAGCTTTTGTTCAACATGAGGTATTTGCACAGGTATATTTATCTGTCAGTGCACACAACTGTCCCATGCTGCTGCTTCTTGGCATTCAGGCAGGTGCTGTTTAATTAAGGTTTTTGTGCTCTTTCTGCCAGTTTCTGCTCTCATTCATCCAAGATTAGTGGGTGTAAAGATGAAAAAGGGGATATGCCACCAGTGGGTAAAAATAGATTGAACTGGTTACTTTTATTTATTGCTTGGGAGCGCTGTTGTCCCCAGCCACAAGCAGTAAAAGCCAGCGACAGGCAGGCAGGCAGGGATCCACCAAGGAAATATCAAAAGATCATCAAAATCACAGAATCACAGAATGGTTTGAGGTTGGAAGGGACCTCAAAGCTCAAACCGTTCCACTCCCTGCTATGCACAAGAACATCTTCCACTAGACCAGGTTGCTCCAAGCCCCATTCAGCCTGGCCTTGAACACTTCCAGGCATGGGAAAATGTCCGCACCTTTGGCTTTCTGGGGGCACAGTCTCCCTATTTGGCCCCATTGTTCCATGCTGAGTGTCATACAGCCTCTCAGTTCTGTCACAGCGTTCCCTTCCAGGGACAGTGACATGATGGCATCTCTCCCTGGCTCTCCACAGGTGCTGAAGGGCTTCCCTGACTGCCTGCAGGCCGACATCTGCCTGCACCTGAACCGCACGCTGCTGCAGAACTGCAAAGCGTTCCGGGGAGCCAGCAAGGGCTGCCTGCGCGCCCTGGCCATGAAGTTCAAGACAACTCATGCTCCACCTGGAGACACCCTGGTGCACTACGGAGATGTCCTCACCACACTCTACTTCATCTCCCGGGGTTCCATTGAGATCCTCCGGGAAGACATTGTGGTGGCCATTTTAGGTGAAAAAGTCCTTCCTTTTGCAAAGGGTGATGGGCGAGGGGCAAAGGGTGATGGGCAGTGAGCCGTGGATGAAGGGTGGCACGTGAGGGTAAAGAAATTCCCCACATATTGGGGAAGGGAAGGTTGTTCCTCAGCATCTGACAGGTCCCCGTGCCAGTGGGCAGGGAAAGGAGGATCCCTGGGAGATGCCAGGGAGAAGCCAGAAGGGAGTGAGGAGAGCAGGGCATGACTCAGCAGTCACTAGCCATCACAGATGACCCACTACCCTGGCTTGGTGTCACCATCAGTGATGGGTTTCACAGTGTCATCCCCAGCACACACAATCAGGGTTGGGGTTGCTGGGCATCCCCTTGTTCATGACCCCTAAACTAAGGGAGCTGGAGCAGTAGTGGGTGCCCACCTCTCCATAATGAGCTGTCTCCTGACCCAGGGAAGAATGACATCTTTGGGGAGCCCATCAGCCTCTACGCCCGCCCAGGGAAGTCCAATGCCGACGTGAGGGCCCTGACCTACTGCGACCTGCACAAGATCCAGCGCGAGGACCTGCTGGAGGTCTTGGACATGTACCCAGCCTTCTCTGACAACTTCTGGAGCAACTTAGAGATCACCTTCAACCTACGAGATGTGAGTGCCAGGGCTGTCCCAGGGAGCAATGTGGTCAATGCTTAAATTTGGCAAGTGGGAGGGCTGAAGAAAGGATGTCAGCAGGTGCAGCAGCCCCACTTCCTAGGGCATTCTCCAGGGAGTTATGATTCCCCCACAGCAGAACACATCTGAAATGTAGAAAAGAAAGTCAAATTTCCTCCACGTCCTGTGCCACTTTGGGATGTCCTGCCACTTCTCAGGGTCCTCTTTCCCTCCCCATGGTCCTGACCCCCTTACCTCAGTCTCAGAGCAGCAAGGACAGCCTCAGGAATCCCTTGTGCTCTGAAACCAGTCCAGGAGGCACTGGGTGGGACACAGCAGTGGTGAAGAAGCTAGAGAGGTAGCTTCACCTTCAGAGGACATGGAAAGGTCTGTAGCCCCCATGGCACGCATGGATGGGACATGGTACCCTTTCCCTGGTGACCAGCCCCTCTCATTCCTCAGGCAGACAGCGTTCCCCGCTCACCCCTCAGCGAGGAGTATGACTGCACCTACCGCCGGGCTCGCCGACGCAAGCGCTCCCTTTGCCAGCCCAACAAGCCTGGTGAGTCCCACAGCGTTGGCAGAGCCCAGCCTGCAGGGCAGGAGAGTGGGATCATTTTTAATTACTACCCTGGCAGGTGCCCCAAAGCAGAGGTTGCTGGTGCCTCTGTCCCTGCAAACCGTCCTGCAGGCACCCAAACTGCCTTCCCTCCTGTCCTCCCTCCCCTTGGGGTGCCCCACCCCTAGAGGCATCCTGAGGGAATGGGGGCTGGTTTTTCATGTGTGGTACTCCCCAGACTGATCTGTTGTGCTGTCCCACAGACCCGGATACAGGCATCTCTGATGCAGAGCAGTATCACACCTACTCCGAGCTCACCAACCCGCAGGACCCGCTGAGCAAGGACCAGTGGGATGACCTAGGCAGCAGCACCTCTCCCTGCTCCCAGGCCAGTGACGATGAGGCCAAGACCGGCAGCCCTGTGAAAGCTGAGCCCTTCCCCACACCCAAGAAGGATGACTTTGCTCTGCCCTCACTCAGCCTCATCACCACCAGCGCTGGCAACACAGAGGTCGGCAAGCAGGCGGCAGAGAGCAGCCAGTCCTACACAGGTACCCAGGGCTGCAGTCAGAGCTGGCAGGAGGGTGGTGAGAGATGCTGGGGTATGGTGGCCTTGTCCTGGAGCAGGTCCAAGCTGCTCATGTACATTTGAGGGGAGCCACTCCAAGGCCACTCTAAGGCCAAGGATCTGTGCAGCCTTTTGTCCCCAGCTGGATCTGCTCTGTCCCTCCCGTGCCACTCCATGTTTGTCAGGGTGGTGATGGCTGTCCATGTGTGTGGGTGATGGCTCTCCATATGTGTTGGTGATAGCTGTCCATGTACGTCAGTGGTGGCTCCACACGTATGTTGCTGATGGCTCTCCAAGTATGTCAGGTGACAGAATCTGAAGCACCTCCATACCAGTGGGGCTGGAGGATGCAAGACACAAGTGCTGAGTTGTCTCCTCTCCTTCCAGCCACTCCCCTGGACATTCCCAACATGTTCACCTTCTGGGAGGATCGGCAGCCGACTCACCCTGCAGAGCCTTTGCAGCACATCTCGCTAGTGCACAGCTCGCAGGACATGCCCCTGCACAGGGACTACAGGCCAGGGCAGATCGAGTCCAGGCTGGAGCTCCTGCAGGCCCAGCTCAGCAGGTGAGCAGGGCTGGAGAGGATCTGGGGGACTCTGGGCCATCACCTTCTGCTTTCTAGGGGTGGCTGCAGTGGGCTCTGTGTGCAGCAATGCCACGTCCTGACCCCTGGGACACTGCATTCCTGGGGAGGGGCTGGGAGTGCTTTGCAAATGCAGCTGCTTTTCAATGGGCAAGTCCTGACCCTGACTGCAGCCCAGCCCCTCATCTGCTGCTGTGCCACCACCCTTGGCATTTGTCACCACCCCCAGGATCTCCCACAAGGCCACCTGAGGTCTGTCACTTAGCCATGGCTTCCAAACTCTGCAGATATTAAACCACTCACAGGCACAACTGGAGCCCTTTGCAGGTCCCCTCTTCCTGCTGCAAAGGCCTACAAACATCCTCTTGCTTGAGCAAAAGAGCCTCATGACCATCATTGCCCTCAAACTAAGAAAAGATACATGATTTTTCAAACTGATAGAGAGCAGGTTTAGATTGCATACTAGGGAAAAAGTCCTTCCCTGTGAGGGTGATGAGCCCTGGCACAGGTTGCCCAGAGCAGCTGTGGCTGCCCCATCCCTGAAGTGGTCCAGGCCAGGCTGGACGGGGCTTGGAGCAGCCTGGGATAGTGGAAGGTATCCCTGCTCATGGCTGAGGATGGAATTGGATGAGCCTTAAGATCCCTTTCAACCCAAATTATTCAATGATTTTTGAAGGAGAAGGAAGAGCCCACACTGCAGGTTTAAGACCCCCCAGGCAGCACCCACAGGAGGGGCTGACACTGTGGGCTCTGCTGCCCTTGTTGAGCTCATTTCACCACACACTTGTGCTTAGGTGTCTCTTCAGTGCACCATCCAAGCACTGGGGCACAGATCGGCCTACTCTGTAAGTGATGCTGTGACTGTGTCCCACAGCAAGTGGCTGCGCCCATTCCTGCCAGAACTGTTCACTTCAGTCAAGGACAAGGCAGGAGAAGAGACTTCTACTTTTCTGTTTCCTTCGTTCCTGAGTTAAAAGTGGTTGGCACTAACCTGCCTTGCTCCATCTGTCAGCACAGGCAGCTGGCCTGGAGAATTGATCCCGATTAAAACTAACCATTGCAATTTTTTTCCCCCTCCAGGGTAATTTTAGCTTTTTTCAAATCCCTGCTACAGATCCCAGTTTGGCTCCACATAAAATTGGGCAGAGGATGATTGAGTGTGGCAGGAGAGGGATGGCAGGATTGATCTCTCTCTGGCAGTGCTGGTTTGAAGCTCTCTGAAAACCACAACAAGCAGCAGGCAAAGCATCACTGCCCTGGGGGAGCACTCCTCCCAGTGCCTCCCCTGCCCAGCTGCGGGACGCAAAAGGATTCTCTGTGCTAACGCCAGGCTACTCTGTCCCCAGGCTGGAGTCCAGGATGTCGTCAGATATCAATATAATCCTCCAGCTCCTGCAGCGCCAGCTGTCCCAAGTGCCCCCCGCGTACAGCCCCATCTCGCCAAGCTCCCACAACCTAGCCATGTACAGCATCGTCCCGCGGAGCCTGGAGCCGCTCGCCCCCTGTGCGCCGCTGGAGAGCCAGGAGCTGCCGACCCAGGAGCAGGTAAGGTCACCCCTCTTGGCTCAGCACCCGCCAAGGTCCTTCTGCCCCAGTCCTGAGTTCTCTCCAGGCAAGGCACAGCCAAACACTCGTGGGTGCCAGCAAAGCCATGGGGTCTTGATTTGGGAGCACATCTGCCCAGTGCATCACTGGGTTTGGGGCACAGCTGCCATCCCCAACACTGCCAGGTTGCCCCACTAGTAGGGAAGGAAGTGGGTTCCTCTGTTCTGAGGCTTCCTCAAGTGAAAAATAACATTTTGGGGCTTGGAGTCTGATGAGGCTCCAAGGCTGATGAGGAGAGTGGCTACTTTGTTTTCCTTCTACCATAACCCATTCTACTCCTCATCTCCTACCAGAGCCCGAGCTACACAGAGGTAGAAAAGTTCCAGTTGAAATCCAGGGACTCCTTGTCAAGCGGGGTGCAGCTGTCTGCGTCATCCGACAAAACCGTGACCGTCTCCTCCGAGCAGGAGCACCACTCCCCACCTCTCCCAAACCCAGAGCCTCCCCACCAAAGGGCACCAAATACCCAGGGACTCTTGCGGGGCTCTCGTTTCCCTTCCCTCCCTGAGCACTTGGAGGCATCTTCCGAGCACCAGGACATTCAGAGACACCTCTCCGACCCTGTGCTTCCGGGAAGTTAGAAACGTGGAGGCTGGGGGGCGAGTCAAGAGGAACCTCAACTGCAAGCCCAGTCAGTTGATGCTGATTTTGACTGCAAGGGTAAGACATTGGACAATGGCATTGGCTCAGGGGTATAATTTGTAGCTATCTTCTGCCACCGTGACAGGAAGTATAGAGTGGCTGGCTTCCAAGGTCAACATTTTCCAGCGGCTCCCATAGAGTAGATTTCATTTGCACATTAGAGTGAACCTAGAACAGTTCTTACAGCCACCATCGAGCTGGTTAGGCCGCATGGTTTCCCACAACCTCCTCCTTGCTAAGGCTTCCTCTCAAGAAGGGCACAGGCCCACAGTGAGCAACAGGAGAGCAAAACGACAGCTCTGGGCTGCGAGGCTGATGTGCTGGAAACCACTGGAGCAGGAACCACTCTGTTGGTACAAGGCTCAGCAGAGCCCACAGGTACTATAGAAGGGGTGGTCACCAGAGGAGGACTGGGAGATCTCCATGGTGTGGTCCAGGGCAAACTGCATGTGGCAAGCCCAGGACAAGGACAGAGGACAGAAGCTTGTCCTACTTGATTGCCACTGAGAAGTGAAGGGCCAACAGCCCTTGCCACCTCAGCCTGCTTCAGCACGAGTCCCAGGGCAAGGACTTCTCCAGCAAGGTTGATCATGCCTTGCAAACCCCAACACGCATCCCATAACTCCCCAGGTAAATCCTACTCGTCACTGGCCTGGGCATAAAGCACAAAATTCAAAAGCACAATTTCAGAAAGCTGAAAAGCCCCAGACGCCCCGTGTCCAGTCCTCCCTCCCAGCTTCTCACTTTTGATAAAGGTTCAATAGGTGCTTCCTCCTGCCCAGCCCTTCTCCCGGCAGGCTCCGCAGCGTTCCCGTAGGAGAAGCCCACGTAGCACTGCTGCCTCACTGCTCGGGTAGATGCTGTGATAGTCCTAGGCCGCCAGCTCAAGTAATCTATCGAGCTCCCTTTGAGAGTAGTCAAACTGTGAGCATCTCTTTCTCTGGAGTTTTAGTGTACACTTTGCTAATAAAGATGGTTTTGGCACCTAATGTGAATTACAGCTGTGTTCATCGGGAGCATCCATGAATTCATCCCGGGCATCATCACCCCAAAAAGACTGTGGACAAACCACGATTGTTTCATGCAAGGAATGTGGGGCTGACAGAGCCCACGTGCACTCAGGTCGAGGGTGGAGCCTGCGGAGGCTTTGCCCAGCAATCCCTTCCCGAAAGGATGCACTCGAAGCTCTGCAGTAATTTGAAGAATCTTTTCTACAAGCCCAGGCAGCTGCGTATGAGAAACGATCTCACAGCAAACAGAACTCAGGCAAATCTCAGACCAAGAGTCCTTGCAGCGAGTAGGACTGCAAGGAGCACAGCCCTGCCCTGCACCCCCGCCGAGCAGACACGGGTGCTCCGCGGGGCTGGAGCCAGGATCCATCACCGGTCCCACACCAGCCACTCTCCGGCACAGCGAGAAGCTCCGTAGGGAGCCAGCTGCACCCCTTCCCCCAGTAAGGCGCCAAGCACTCGCCAGTGCTGCTTCCAAAAATAAACACCATAATTAACTTCCTGTTAACGAGAGACAAGCCCGGCCCCGTCCGCCACTCGGCCGAGGCGGGACTCGAACCTGCGTCACCCTCTTGCGCCCGAAGTGGCCCCACCCGCCTCGGGCTGGCGTGACTGACATAACTTCCAGCCAATCGATTACCGTAAAGGGCTCAAGATCCCGCCTCGAGTCACTGCGTCCCCGGGTAGCCAATAAGACGTCGACAACGAGCGTGCCCGCCCTCCTGGGCGGGGCCAAGCGCAACCGTAGGTTACCCCAGCCAGAGCGCGAGCGTCCGTTTGGAGTGAAGGGCAAAACGACCAATAGAAAACTGAAGCGGGCCGAGCGCACAGGCAGATTACCCAATAGACAGCCGGCTCTCTAAGTGACAGTCAAAGCATCCAACCCGCGTGCAGTGGGTGGGGCTCCCCGCGTGGCTTCCGCTCCCGTTGTGTGAGAGGCCGAGTCCCCACCGGCCTCAGCGCCGCTGCCGCCGCCGGGTCTGGGCCGGGACCGGGGGCCGAGCCGCGGCCTCCCCGTTCCCCGCCGCCGCCCCGGGGGCCGAGCCGACCGAGCCGAGCTTCTCCCGCCGCCCCGAGAGACGAGCCGAGCCTTCCCCGACACCCAGGAAGCCGTGCCGTGCCTCCTCCGCTCCTCGTGCCGGGGGCCGCGCCGAGCCTCCCCCGGCCCGTCCCGTCCCGCCTCCCCGCTCGCTCCAGCCGGGCTCCCCGCAGGCTCCCCGGGCTCGGCCCGCCGCCCCACCGGCCCAGCCATGTCGCTGCACGGGAAGCGGAAGGAGATCTACAAATATGAGGCGCCCTGGACCGTGTACGCCATGAACTGGAGCGTCCGGCCCGACAAACGGTTCCGCCTGGCGCTGGGGAGCTTCGTGGAGGAGTACAACAACAAGGTGGGTAGCGGCGGGCACGGGGACTGGGGCGGAGCAGGGTTTGGCCCGCCTCGTGCCGGGTTGGGGTGGGCAAGGGGCTCCTGCCTGGCCTATCCTGCACGCCCGGTCAGGTGCCCCCCGAAGTGCAGGAGCCGGGCCAGCTCCGGGCTGGATTCCTTCTAGCGGGCCAGGAGATGAGGGAACACTGCGGGGCTGCGGTGGGAAGAGCCCTGGGTGCTGCTGGTTATGGGATAACGCTGCTGCAGAGCATCTTATGACCTCTGAGCTTCGGGAATAACGATTGTGTTGACTTCGGTCGCATAAACACCACGTGCTGTGAGTTCTCTGCGATGTAAAGAGCTGGAAACCAAAGGTATGAGTATGAGAAGAGTCTGGGTGCTGTTTGCTATAGAAATAAAATAAGGTTCCCCGGCTTGGGCATATCTGGCTTTTTGGTCAATACTAAGGAAAGTTCATGGCCAGAACTGAAGTTTGTACATATTTATGCATATAGATATAAAGAAGTTCCACCTCAGTCATGGAACAACTTCTTTCCGTGGAGGGTGGCAGAGCAGTGGGACAGGCTGGTCAAGCAACTTGTGGAGTCTCCCTTTCGGGTGACATTCCAAACCCACCTGGACATGTTCCTGTGTCACCTGCTCCAGGTGACCCTGCCTAGAAAGGGGGATGGGACTGGTTGATCTCAAGAGTTCCCTTCCAATCCCAGCAAGTCTGTGATTCTGTGAAGTACAGGGTATCTGAGACGCTGTTGGAAATGTGCTGTTCTCGTTGCACTTTTCTTGCTGTGGAGGACTTCTGTGTGATAACTTTTTTCATGAGTATATAAACCATTCTCAGTGATTCGTCAGTGCTTTCCCCTGAGAACAGCGGTGTAATGAGGCATGAGATTGTATCTTCAGGGTTTCCCTGCAAAGTGTAAGTGAAGAATGTCACAGTGGTAATAGAAACTGTGTGTTCATCTCTCAGAAAACACGTGCCATCACTTCTGAGCAGCCTTCAAGGTGCTGGTCTGGAGTAATGAATTACATAGAGATGGAAGAGAGATGAGGAGATGGATGAAGTTTTATAACATCCTGAAATTTCTGTGAAACTGAGAGTTTGCCAGTAGAGCTTGGTTTTTAGCATATAGCTTTGTAGCCTTGTCAGGGTGTTTAATGGAGATGGTGGGAAACGCTGTCAGAAGGTTCCTGTTGGGGATAGGGCTCTGTGCAAGGCTGTGGTGACATGAAGTGGCAGGGGTGACATCTCTTAGAGTGGTTAGATCACTGCCTTTGCAGCAGTCCTAGAGATGGCTTTGCTGAGCATGTTGTAGTTCAGGCAGCATGAGCCCCGTGTGAGAGTTCTCCTTTTCCTGAGAGTGTTGTGCTTCCGGGCGTGCTGCTGGGGGCAGGCAGGGCCTGAGCTTGAAAGCTTCCAATTTGTTTAAAGACCAACTTGGAAACATTTTTGTAGTCTGTACTCTGAGAAGGTAAAATAGCAAATCTGCTAATAGTTGTTGTTTAGAGGTGGCACACTTGGTTGATGAAGGGCTGTACATTTATGTTGCCTGTACCTCTAATTTTGGAGCATTCCCTGGGCTTGCTCTCCTTTACTGCGTGGTCAGATCTGCTTCTCAGCTCAAGCTTCCAGTGTAAAGCCACTGAGTCAACTCCTCTCTTCTATGCTTTACACTCACAGTTGTTGCTGACAGAAATTGTGTAGGACTATGTACATTATCACTGTCTATAAATCTGACCCGGGGCTTCTCTTGACCTGTGAGCTCCAGGAATAATGATTCTGTTGACTTCAGTCCATGTAAGCACCACATGCTGTGAGGTCTGTGTGGCATAAAGAGCTGGAAACTAATTGTATGAGGGTGAGAAAAGTCTGGATGCTGCTGCTGTAGAAATAAACATGATGTATGATTAAAAATTGAACCTGCACAATCAACGCAGCGAAGTGTAACCTTCAGTTGCTGTGTCTCTGATATTTCAGAGTGATTTTTTTCTATTTTTGTTTTCTTGTTTGGTGCTTTTTGTAGGAAGGCAGTTAAGAGAGAGCTGTCTTGGCTAATTGCAAGGGTTGTTATTGCTCAGAATATTGATGTTGTCCCCTTTACTTTGGGGACCAGAATACTCTTGGGAATGGTGTTTCATCTGCACTGTTTTAATGATGCCTTACTATTACTCTCAGCTGTGCTTCACCCTTTAGAGGGTGGTGAAACATTCAGGGAATAGTTTCATGCTTCAGATTGGAAACTCTTGAACAGTCACTGTAAAACTGTGATACCTGCACACTAACTGTAAACTCTTCCAGCTCCTGTCCCTGTACATGGTATAACCAAAGGAACAGAGGGGAAAAATATGCTGAAATTATATGTGGATTTTCCTGTCTTGAAGTGTTGGAGAAACAAATAAATATTTAGCATTCCTGGCTGCTGTCATGACATAATCACAAAACTAGTTGAGACTGACCACGCTGAGCCTCATTTTCTCACTGGAAAGACTTATAGGGAGATGTAGAATGTTCAAATTATATCCAGAATGACAGGTACTTCCCACAGGCATTACCTCAGTCTTACCTAGGCTGGACCTCAGACCTCCTTTGTGCAGCAGCATTCTTGCTTCATCTTAGGGTCTGAGGAGGGGATAAATGAGAATATGTGCTGCAGGAATATTTACATTAACACCAATGATAGGGGATCCTTTGCTGCCTGAGATTTGCTTCTGGTGATGTGGATGTTGATTGCTTTGTGTAGGATTAATGCACTCATGTTGAGTGGAAAACAGCATAAGCAAAGGAGAAATGATTAGAGGTCATTTGTCTTCTGATCCTAACCTTGCCACAAGATTTTCTATGACCAAGGACAATTTGCTTCCTTTGTAAAATCTGCTTAGTATTTCTGATCCCTAAAGGAGTTAGAAAGCTATTTGGCAATCACTTCAGAAGTCTGGGAGATTTTTGATTGATTTATACTAGGGTGTGAAGGATAATAAGGAGTAGTTGTAATAAAGGCAGGCTGTATTTCAGTTTTTGGAAGCATACTTGACTGCATCTTTCAGTCTTTGGCATGGGATGGAAAGGATGGAGCTTCTCATTGTGGGGGGACAAGATTTGCATACAAGAGAATCTCTAAATGAGCTCATAAAACTGCAAATTAATTAGATTTTAAGATCCACTGAAGCATTTGTTGGTTTTCTGTTATGGGAGAAAATATGATAGATTTCCCATCTAGTTGAAATGTGTCGTTCATTAGACAAATTGCCTATCCCAGGATAAGCATAAATTTAGGATTTTTTCAGATAAACATCTTAGAAAAAGTTCATTAAGGTAATATTCCCAGGACAAGCTGCTCTGTGGAAAGTACTAGGAAGTTCCTACTGTGAGCAACTCACAAACTAATTGTAGTGAGTCATCCCCATAATGTTTGTGTTTGAGCAGCATTTCACACAGTGGGACTTTCATCCTCTTTAGGTCCTGTAGTCACTGCAGGTTAAACAAGTCCTCCCATCACCTTTTGTTCTCTGCACACTTTCTGACATGTCAATATTTTTCTAATAACATCATGTCTGGGACTTCAAGCATTACCTCAGGTGTTGTCATGACCAGGCTGCAAGGAGAAAGTTTCTTATTTGCCCTCTTTTGCATCATTCTCACAATGGGGCAAGTTTAGCCCTTCCCCCTGACACATCACTGTGCAAAAATTCTAATAGAGAACTCAGTTACCTAGAATCTTTCAGCAAACCTGCTTTCTTTTTCTGTTCACGCAAAACATTTGAATAGTTGTGGAACCATTTTAGTTCCCCGAATTTTTTTTTTTAAGTTTGAAATCTGTTTTACTTTTTTCCTTTCTGGTGTGATTAATTTATGAGTTTTCCATCCACTCGTGACAGAACATTTTGGGTCATATGGTGCTGAAAAAGCTTGCCAGCTACCTGGCATGATCCATCACAGTCTGCAAGGTTATGGCCAAGAATTCCATAATATGCACTTTAATTGTGCAAACTACAGTTTGTTTTGCTCTCTGAAGATGACATTGTCAGCATCAGTTCAGTTAAGGATGAATTAGAATAATGTTTGTGCAGTTTAAATCTGTGATTTAAACTGGGCTTTGCAGTGTGGAAAAGAGAAGGGTGGTCTTTAATCCTTTAGGATTGGATTTCACTTCATTTGGGATCATCTCTTCAAATCAAAGCACTGTGGTGATTATGGATATTTCTCTTTATTTATATGCCCCAGCAGCGCTTTAAAGATTTCTCATTTTATTGACATGATCATCCTGTTATGTTGTCCTTGAGGTGACAGAAAATGTCCTGAAACACGCTCAGTCTTAATGCTGTCATTAGAAATTAGTATTCTGATAAAATGCATTCCTTTAAATATGGTTTCTCACAGGTGCAGCTTGTTGGTTTGGATGAAGAGAGCTCAGAATTCATTTGCAGGAACACCTTTGATCACCCCTACCCCACCACAAAGCTGATGTGGATCCCAGACACCAAGGGAGTTTACCCAGACCTGTTGGCCACCAGTGGTGACTACCTGCGAGTGTGGAGAGTGAGTAAATCCTCCCTAGGAGGAGATGAACCATGACATGAACTGTGTTGTATATTGATCTCTTTTTCACACGACACGAGATTTTCTTCACTGCAATAATGTGACTATATGAAGACTAGAAGAGAAGCAGAATTATCATGGCAATTGCTGTTTTAATCAGTTTATTGAAAATTGAGTTGGTGGCTGTGTTTTCCAGTGTTTTAGGACATAAAGCTGAGAGGAAGGAAACCTGGGATTAACTCCTAGTGTTTTGTGCCAGTGGAACAAGTCAGGTGATGTTGCTTTTTAAGTCAGACGTTTAATTTTCTCTAAAGGTGGGTGAAACCGAGACCCGGCTGGAGTGTTTGCTGAACAACAACAAGAACTCGGATTTCTGTGCTCCACTGACATCATTTGATTGGAACGAAGTGGATCCTTACCTGTTAGGTGAGAATGACAAAATGTTATGTTTTTGGCACACTTTTGAATTTAGTCTGATGAAGTCTGGGCTGTAACTGCTGCTGTGTCACTGCATGTCCACTGATTAATGTGATAATTAACCATAGACTGCTGTGTCATAGAAACTGCTCTTGTTTTACATTAGAAAATGAAAACAGTCGTCTCATGGAGACTTTTTGGTTCATTGAAAGGTGCCCTGTCCAGTGCAGAATAGGTCACTTAGATTGGGCTAGGGACATTTGGGAGTAGGGAGTCTTGGCCTTCAGGGCTAGTGAGCTGTTCTTGGAGTGCTAAGTAAGGATGTGCATCAATTCTGTGACTTATTTCAGTGTTCTGGAGTGAATAAAGAACTGTGCACTGAGCTGTGTGTTTTGTGAAGCCATTTCAGCAGCAGCAGGAGAGCCAAGAGTCCTTAATTCAATTAGAGGAGGGGGCTGAACACTTAAGGTTTAATTTTAGCCTATGAGACAAATTGAGAATCCAGGATGAATGATGCAGACATTTGTTTCCCAGAAGAGAACAGCCATTTATGTCAGGGGGATTTGCTCAGAGATTAACAGTGATAATATGTCATAGTAATTATTTACTATTTGATTTATTTTTTGTGTGTTACATGTCTCATCTCTTAAGAGCTTTACTGCTAACCCCACCTTCAGCCCACAGCAGCAATCAATTAATAAAAACACACCATCAAAACAGTGATTGAATTTGGGGTTTGGCATGCACAAGAGACATACAGGATGGGAAAGCTGATCTCAGAGTTGCATCAGGCTTCTGAATAGATTGAAGCAGACATGAGCTATTTACACTTTATTCCTGTGTGGAAGGCTATTTCTGCAGCTAAAAGGTTTGGGTCATTTAAATGCATGGAAGCCTGCTGGCTGTTTGACATTCTTGATTTTAGTTCTGTGCTGCTCTCATGGCTATTTTGATCTGGAGATGTTGGGGGATGTTACATTAACCCAGGAAATGATCACATAATTTGTGACAAGATTAATTTTGCTAATAGAAGTGGTTTTGTTTCAGGTACCTCTAGTATTGACACAACCTGCACTATTTGGGGTCTGGAGACAGGACAGGTTCTGGGAAGAGTAAATTTGGTGTCTGGCCACGTGAAGACCCAGCTTATTGCACATGACAAAGAGGTGATGGGGGGTTTTGATTGTTTACATTGCATCTTTTAAAGTGGTAAAAAAGGAACAGAACTTTTCCATTTTCCTCCTTTTTTCTTTAACAATTTAATGGTTCAAAGAGATCCTTTATGTAAGTTTGTATACAGTTTTTCTAAGATTGTATACAGCTTTGAGTACCTAAATACTGTTGGCTATGGAAACAATTCTTTTTACTCATTGTAGACTCAAGAACGTGCTTTTTTAACAGATTGTGCTCCAGAATATTGTAGAAAAATGAGATAAAACATCAAATTAGACTTGAAATCAAATTCATATCAAAGGCAATAAAGTCCCAGGAAAATTCTTTTATTTTGACATAGTACTTTTCAACAACTAATGTAAAAATCCCCAAGTCTAGGAAATCGGTAGGTTTTAGTTTCAGTGGGTGATATGATAATGACATAAGCACGTATTTCCTCCTTTTGGCAAGTATAATAACTGAGCAGTTGCAGGCCACATGGAGCATGTGAGAGGCTGCGTGGCAGTGTGCTGTCCCTGGCCGCGCTGAGCTGGGCTGAGCCGTGCTGAGCCAAGCTGAGCCAGGCTGTGCTGTCCCTGGCCGCACTGAGCCGAGCCAAGCCGTGCCATCCCGAACTGAGCTGAGCTGTGCTGTGCCTGCAGGTGTATGACATCGCCTTCAGCCGTGCGGGCGGCGGCAGGGACATGTTTGCCTCCGTGGGTGCGGACGGCTCGGTGCGCATGTTCGACCTGCGTCACCTGGAGCACAGCACCATCATCTACGAGGACCCCCAGCACCACCCACTGCTGCGCCTCTGCTGGAACAAGCAGGACCCCAACTATCTTGCCACGATGGCCATGGATGGCATGGAGGTGAGGCAGCAGCTCCTCTCCCCTGGGTGCCAGTGCTGATTTTCTAGGGGAGAGGTGGCTTGATACTAATTTATATCCAGGTATTTAGGGTAAGGGGGCAGTGTCAGTACCTGAGGTATGATAAAGGTCCAGTTCTTAGTGCACTGAGGAGTTAAAGGAGTGACTTTGGAATTATAAACTTGAGATTTATGGCTTGTATGTATTTCAGCTGATTTTTAAGAGGAGTCTGTGAGCAGCTGTGCAATAATTTTCACATAAAGACTTAACTGCAGGTGTTTTAGTCGCCTTGTTCTTTCCCGGTCCAGTTTTAGTTTGTTTCTGAGGCTGCTTCAGGTTAGCACAGTTTGTTTACCGCTGTGGCCTAACTCACAAGACCCCTGTGAGATCTGACTTCTTTTCAGACACGTGACACATGGACCAACTGGATGCTGTTCTTTAGGAACAGGGCTTGCTTGCCAAACACATCCCTTAGGAAAGAGCTATGTTTATAGCCATACCTCAAAATATTTCATATTTTGAATAAATTAATTTTTAAAGTGCCATTTATTAATGTAGCTGGTTTTTGTTTCTGAAGGTTGTGATTCTAGATGTCAGAGTTCCCTGCACCCCTGTTGCCAGGTTAAACAATCACAGAGCATGTGTAAATGGAATTGCCTGGGCACCTCACTCTTCCTGCCACATCTGTACAGCAGGTAAGTGTGACCTTTGGGGAAAACTCAGAGTCTTTTGCTGCATTTGCAAAATCCTCTTCATCCTACTGTTTATGCAGTTCTTTGTCTGCATTTTGCTAAGGAATGCTTGAAATTTAGAAGCCTTTTATTAGTGACTTTCCTAAAATGTTACAGAAATAGACACCCACTGGAGTTTATTGTGGGGGAGATGGTGAGCCCAGTACCCAAACTGTGCATTGGCTCTGGCTAGGCTCCTATTATTTTAATGCTCCTTAGCTTTTTTTCAATCCAGTTCTTAAATTATTTCTACTGTTATGAGTTCCACTGGTCATTTGTTTATCAGCTCTGTCTTAGATTATGTATAATCTAAGTTTATTTTGTTGGAGCATAATTGTATTGTTGTATCCGGCTTGAATGGGGATCAGGACTGGAACAGCCATGTCTCATCTGGCTCCTCAGGCTATAGGCCTGTAGCAGGCAGTCTGGAGATACTGTTCCACTCTGACTGTACTTGCATTTCTTGTCTGTGTGCAGCGGATGATCACCAGGCTCTCATCTGGGACATCCAGCAAATGCCTCGTGCCATTGAGGACCCCATCCTGGCCTACACAGCCGAGGGAGAGATCAACAATGTACAGTGGGCATCCACCCAGCCAGACTGGATAGCCATCTGCTACAACAACTGCCTGGAGATCCTCAGAGTCTAACTTTGCTGCTTCATGCACCCTGAGGCAGGGCTGTGTCATTCCCCCTCCCCTCTAAAGTAAGAACACCACCAGTCAAGTGGCCAGTATCTGTTATTGCTTTGCATCTACTGTTACAAGAAACTGTTACAAGAATCGATGGCAGGGGTCTCCTGTCTCAAGACTCTAAAACGCAGAGATGTGCTGAGCCTCTTGGACCTTCTGGGTTCTGGTTTTCTTGTGAAATTCTTTTTCCCTCAGTAAAAGTTCTGTATATTTGTTTGTTGACTGTATTAATAAGCTTCCAGGCTTTTAAGTTGCTGCATATGTCCATGTGTTTGTCAGCCAGCTGAGGCAGCACATCCACCAGTTTAATAGATGCAGGTGCAAAACAAGGTGGGGGGAAAAGACAATGATGTTAACAGCCACCTTGGCAGGAATCCTTATCATTCCTGTTGTTGCTGCCTCTAAACTGTTTAAACGTTTGTATGTTTTTTATATATTTGGCTAACTTTCTATTGAGTAAGGTTTTTCTCCCTAATTCTTACTTTTGATATGTGATCCACTTCTGTATGTCCAAAGCAGGACCTGTTCATGGATACAAACCACAGTAACACTGCAGGCTCCCTGGCAGTAAAGGCCTGCCAGAATTAACTGTTGCCTTGGCTCCCTGTATCTGGTGATCTGGGCAGAATTTTCTGGTGCTGTGAAGTACAAGTACTTGTTGCACAATTTCTTTACAATATTTCTGATGCTCAAGGCGGTTGTTACTATGGTAGGTCTTATTTTTAAATTCTAACTTGGTTTGTGTGTATCCTGCAGTCGTGTTAACAAACAGAGCAGTGATAGGTTGAGAAAGATGATCTGTGCATGACGTGAGCTCCCAGGAGGTAAACAACTCCTGAAAAAATATATTTGTAATGGACTTGGGATTGACACTTCAAATCAAATCATTTCCTCTCAGAAGACTTACTTTATCTAAATTAAAATAAAATGGTTTCTCTCTTCGTAGCTTGCTTGATTGGCAAATAATATGAGCGAGATTTTGTAGTTAGGCTGTACTTTGGAGGTTGTGTTTGGCCTGTGTTCCTGGGAGGTCTTGAAGGAGTGCAAAGCAATTCTTTTGTGAAGTGCATTTGCTTTGTACTGCCAGGTGTTGTTGAATGAACGAGACAGGTCAGAAAAGCTGGTCTGCTATCCAAAGGAAAGCTAGGTTTTTTGAAAGAAATTACTCCCTAATGTGATGCACAATGGTGGATTTAGAAGGAAAGAAAATGTGCCATTGAGGCCAAGGTTTGGCATTCGTCATCCTCCTTACTTTGGGGGATGTGCCAGAGGGCTTCTCTTTGGAATAATAGATCACTCTACAGTAATACTGTTCAATGAAAGCTGAGTGGATTAGGCAAGATAAAAATCTTTGTTGAAGTCTTACTGTAACACAGGTCCTGTGCTGAAGGCTCTGCAGTGCTCCCCAATGAAGACATGACAGCCAGAGCTGGTCTGGAAGAGTGTGCAGCCCAGTTTCCATGTAAATGTCAGAAACCATCAGAATTCTTTCCACATACTGAGTATTCACCTGCAGCTGGAGGCAGATTATAAATAGTAGGACACTGGCAAACTTGCATCTTGTCAGTTTATGCAGGAAGGGCAAGTTGGGAAAGCAATTGCTGTGGAACAATGAAGCTGACACCAAGAACACTGTCAAATACAGAACAGAATCTGCAAAGTTTTGTCATTCTGAACAAAGTTTTGTCATCCTCTTCTGCAGGCTGTTTCTCATCGTGGAGCTCAGAAAAGCATTGCCTCAGGAATTTGATAGGAATTCATTTGGGACAGCTGTATTCCATCACTCCTTTTGACAGCAGAGAACCAAGAAACTAAGACTGTTCAAGCTGATGTTTTGTCAGTGGCACTCTGTGTGTTCAGTTGTGGGATTTCTGACAAAGCTTGATTTCACTTGAAGGTCAATTTTTCTTACTAGCAGCAGTACTGAAAGTAGTGTGTTCCACAGACAGGCTTTAGCTAGATGTCAGAGCAGTGTTAGGCAAACAATTAATTATCGCTTTTTTACTATAGCACTTCATCTGAAACTGGAAAAAACTTACCTAGAATGAGGTGAGAATTGGGGTTTTCCTAGCAGGGGCAGCTAGTGGCATTCACAGCTTTAGGAGTCATCTGAAATACATTCACAGGCTTTTCGTGCTCCATTTAATTACAAGTGGCAGGCAAAACCTGCTGTTACTATGAGGGAACTACCTGCAATGTTAGTACTTTCCGTGTTCCCTTTTTGCTTCAAAGTTTATTCCTGTACAGATGGCATGAGTCAAAGATGAATGCTAAGGTGGTGGGAAGAGAGCCTGTATAAAGGGCCTCATGGTCTGAATAGCCAGGTAGATTATGCTTCTGTTGGAAAACAGAAGGTCCTGTTAAGGACCTGAAGAGGATCCAGTCTCGGTTCTTCCATGCATGAAACTGATGGAAGTCTATTTGTGGAATTGTGTACTTATTCCAAACGCATCAAAGGCAAGTGAAGGAATCTTGGAGGCTCCAGTGGATTCTAAATAAAGCCTATATCCTGTTTTTTTTAGCCAGTTGGGAAACCTTCTGGATCTACATCATATTGCTTTGGGCATAATCCATTGTCGTTCTTCACATGGAATTACATTTTAAATCACTAGAGACTGTTTTGGCATAGGGAATTGATACTTAAAATAACTTCAGAGATGTCACTTGAAAGGTTAATGAGTGAAAAGACATGAAAATCCTCATGGGTGAGATGTTCTGTTGTGCAAATGGCACTTCTATATAGACAAGGAAGGGAAAGACTTCGGTGCCCTTTTGCCAGCAGCTGCTGACCCAGGGAGGGAATGCTCTGCTTAGTGTTCATCTGCAAGATGAAACAAGCCCTGACACTTGTCACTGCAGCCTGTGACTTGAAGTATACAGTTTATCACATTTCCCGTGCTTGGCATTTAATTTTGTTGTGTGTAAAGCCCCCATAAGCATTATTTTTCCCCCAAAGTTCATGAAAGGAAATACTTTGATAATCAATTTCCATTATTTGGTGCTTACTGCACAACCAGAGGACGCAGAAGAACTGCTTGTAAATACCTCATGTTTTTTGAGTAGAAAGTAACATTAAGGGAAGAGCAAACACAGGTGAGGTGAGCAAAGCAGCAAAGGATGTGCTGTTGTTGGTACAAGCCAGCCTGATTCTGGGACAGAAATACTTCTGAGTTCGTAGTTTTGTATATCACTTCTCCAGCTGATTAATTCAGGAGACTAAAGGATTGTTTGGTTTTTATGTTCTGTTTAAACTGAGCTTTCCACAGATTCCAACTGTTATGTGGGCAACCTGCTGACTCTCAGCCAGGAGATGTTGACTATGTAAAACTTGTTACTGAGGTGAAAACCTGCAGTTAACAAGTTGAATGTTGAATTAGTGTGTAGTGTGCCAACTCTGTGGATTGTCTAAATGAGGGGAGCTGTGGTAGCATGCATCTATGGAAATTGTACTTGTGTGTGCAGGGATTTAAAAGGCAAGGATTTGAGTACTTTGACAATCTATTTAGAAAGAAAACACAGTGGTTTCAAATAATACAAAAGAAGACTGCTAAAACAGGTTGTTTCTTATGGAACTTTGAAATGTATTTAACGGGGGAGGCATTGCCTCTCATAAGTCAAAGTTCATTATCCTTTCAAAATTAGCAGTAATTACTCTAGTTAATGTTCTGGATAATAGTAAAAGCTCTATTTTTGCCTCGTGGTGCAATGAGAAGCTGCCTCAGTCTCAAGCGTAGGTCATAGCCTGCCAGAGACCAGGTGTGGGGAGGAGCCTGAGGTACAGAATTCACAGATGTTCTCGTGCTTTTTTGTCAATGGAAACGAGGAGCCGAGTGTGTCAGTTTTGTTCTCTTGCAGATGGCACTTTAACAAGTATATTTTTTGTAAGATTAGGAGGAGAGTCATCTTTTCCTCAGCCCTTGTAGGGTAGACGTTTGTCCGTGTTGTGTAGAAAATGTTAACTGTCACCAAAATCCTAAACTGGGGACATAGTGGACCCTCACTTGTTTTTTCTGAAAACCAAAAATAATGAGCACTTGACAAGGCTATAAATGTTAAACTGAAGCTTCTGAAACTGACACTGTCCTGTAAGGCCAACCCAAGGGAGGTACTGCTGTGTGTCCCCCAGGGAGTCCTTTTTGTTTGGGAACTTAGTGGTGTTTGGGAATCCTCTTCTTCACCATTGGAACGTGATGGAGGCAGTGCTGGGTTGGTTGTGTAGGGATGTGCCCAGATTCTTTGGATAACTTGAATTTTGTGAGAGAAAAGCTGCAGCTGCTGCCTGTAAATTCACACAGCCTGAACATTGAACTGGCCAGCTTGTTAGTGGTGTTTTAACTCTTTCCAGACACACTGGAGAGAGTGGACAGCAGCACAGGCAAGCTCTGGGCTCAGCAGACTGCACAGTTTCAGTCCCATCAAAGTACTAAAGGGTTGAGTTTCCCCCCTGCTCATAGCAAAGTGGTTCCACCACCTCAAATGCATGCTGTTATCCTGTCAGGTAACACAGATTCTCCCTAACACGTGTTTCCTGCTTTCTACTCTGACCAATAATCCAGAGCAAGCCGTTACTTACTGTTCTGTGGACATGGAAAGCGACGAGCAAGGTACTGTCAACTCTGTCCCAGTTTCTCTTATCTTTGCAGAGAATCCAGGGAATTAATTGTATGTGGCACTTAAAGAGCACTTTCTGATGCAACTGTTCTTCCCCTGCTTACCCAACAAGAGTCAGAAATGTTTCATTCTTGAGGGCATTGAGGAGAGTTTAGTGTGCCCCTGACTCAGTTTGTTTTCTGGAAGAGATCTCCAGAACTTCCAATCAGCACCTTTCACCAGCAGTAAAAAGAACAGTAATTAAAAATGCAGCTAAATATCAGTCACTGAAGGCTCATCTGGTGATTCATGGCAGACAGCAGATACAGAGGCACTTGTGAGAGTTGCTGCTGCCTGTTCCAGTTGACAGGTGTGTCTGCCAAGGACCTCAGTGCGGCCTCTGATACTCAGCATCAAGCAAGAATTTCCATAGTCATAAAAATAATTGAAATCATCTCAGTGGCTTCCATCAAGTTTGTTTCTTTTCAGGAAATCTAACAAAATTAGGAAAAAAAGCTATTTCCTGACAAATGATCGTGGCCATGTGCAGCTGTAAACCCATAGACCAGCTCCCATCCCTTGGTGTTTGCTTTCCAAGTTCAACACAAAACTTCAGTGCTGAGGGTGGGTCTGGGGGATCTCAGCAAGGCAGAAAGGCAAGAACCAGAGCAGGACAGAGTCCCAGTACAGCTGGAAAAAGGTATGTTGCTTTTTTTGACAACTTGGGAAACAGGAATTATGAAATCTACTATTTAAAAAAACCTTTTTCTAACCCTTGGGTTGCTAGCAGTGTAAAATGTAATTTAAATCCATTGCGCCGAAGCATTTTCGTTAGCAGTAGCTGAGTAGGAGATTCTACTTTTAGGTGTGTTTTCCCTTTTGCTCTTCCCATTCAGAGTCCCGCTGTGGTAAATTCCTGAAGGTGTAATCTTTGTAGCATGATTGTACAAACATCCATATGAGATTCCTGACTTCTTGTTCTCACTAGAGTATGTAAAGCAATAGTAATTTTACTTCTGTCCTTTTCTCCACCTGCAACTTCGCTACTATTCTGTCCTAGAGGAATCCCAGTATCCTGCTATTCAACAGACATATATTGTTGACATGGATAACTGCAGTGTCCCTATATTCCTTTATTTTTATGGAGAAAATATAAAAGGGTTTGTTACAATGGATTTTAACACCTGAGTCATGGAACCATATTGTTGAAACTCTGTAAATTTTAAGGTAATTTTCTGAACTCGCTTGAAAGTGGAATGTTGCATCCTTTTATGCTATTTCCTGCTTCCTATGTAGTTTTATTCCGATTTTTTAACCTTCTTTCTAAGTTTCAGCCTCCTGTGTATTAGGTACAGTATTTTCTGCCTTTCATACTTTGTAATAAAAATGGAACATTTGTAGATTGACTGCAGTTCACTGTGTGATAAGTGAAAACCTGGGAGGAACAGGGAACTACAGATGAACTTCATTTCTTCCGTGTGGAGTTTGTTGCTCCAAGAGGAGGTTGATTGCTTTGCCTTGTCTCAGCAAAGCTGGTGACGTATATTGATCCCTCATCCTACAAATACCCAAACAAACTTGATAATTCCAGCTACTCTTAAGTTGCAAGTTTCCCAGATGATTACATTATTAGGAACCGAGTCACAACAGAACTCCAACAGAATGGTTAATGGAGCTGTACATTAAATATTTGCTTTCTTAAAAATCTGCTGCAGGGTCCCTGTATTCCAGTGTTGTTTCTGCTCATGTTTTCCAGCGCTTTGCTTGTTCCTGCACAACAAATGGAAATTATCTGCTGTGTGGTCTTGTTTTTAAGATGAGGGGAAGAGAATTTTTTTAGAATTCAAATAATTAGTCTCTGAGGGGTTTTGAATATAGGCAAAGTGAAAACAAAGCAATTGGGCACTTCTGTAGCTTTAAGTCTCTCCTGGGCAGGGTGACCTCTCTTAAAGGGTGTTTTTACTACATATTCAGTCACTGTTGTCGTGTCTGGAATTGGGACCAAGAGAATTGGGTGGCAGAGCTTGGGAATGTGTACCTTGGGCCCTGGCAAGCAGGACTGATGACTTCCTTAAGGATTTAGATTAAATCTAGTTCAACTGAATGGTTGGATTTCCTTCTAATTCTTTGTATACTGGCTTTGAAGTAAAAGCTTATTAAGCTTCATGACCACAATGGAAAGTTGCCTGCAAAGATGTTGCAGTGGTTTTTAACTATATATGGACTTCGTGTTAGCAACCCCTGCTCAGAAAAAATACTTTTTTTTCTAAGAATCGTTTGTCTTTTACCCTAGAAATGTATTTGCATCCTCATAGATTATTTTTCCCCTGGATCTGTGCTTTGGAATACTCCAGAGAAACTTTCTCAGCTACCACTACAGTAGATAGAGAGATCTTGTGCAAATTGAAGCAGTGCAAAAAGTGGTGGACTGGTGGATAACGGGTGAAGCAGGTGGCCTGTCATTGTGGCAAAACAAGTGTCATAAAATGATGTAGAGGAACGTAGGCAGAAAAAAAGACGAGAGGATTCTGCCTTTTGTAAATCTTATGGAACAGCCAACATCTGGCACAGCTGTCTTGCTCTGTGGAAAAGTCCCTGCTCTGATACCAAATGTAAGTGAAAAGCACATAATTAATCAGCAATCAGTAAATGGCTTGAAAATACTTGCAAGAAACCCTCTGTAGTAACACAATGCACAGCTGTGGAGAAAAAGTGGTCTCTCCGATTATTCTGGGGCCTGTGACAGGAAGCATTTAATTTTGAGCTTTTTAATGTGTGCTGTTTTAGAAACAGTCCAGACGGTCAGCTCAGAGGAAGTAATGATATAAAAGCATATAATATTTTTAACGTTCTTCCCCTCCTTCTTTAACTTTGCCATTCCAAAGGCAGAACAGCTTCTGGTTTTTAACCAGCTTCAGAGCCCCCTCTGCTGGAATGCTGCTGGCAGCCAGGCCCAGCCCTTGGCAACGGGACAGGTATAGGTGCACACCTGCTCTTCCCGGCTGAGAAATGCTGTTTCAGGTGTGCTGTACAGGACTTCCACATGATTCATGTCTTCTGCTGGGACAGAGATACATTTGGGCCCATATATATCCTGCCATACTGTCCTAGAGCTGGCTACTGATGATAGTGTTCCATTTACTTTGTTTTCAAAGCCGAGAACACAACTAGAAATTTTTAGGAGAGATGGAACTGCTTAGAATTAGTGCAATTACTCTTACATCTGCAGAAGACAGTGCAAAACCCTTTCAGGCATCCTTTGAAGACTGGATACCCCATCCCTGGAAGTGTCCCAGGCCAGGCTGGACAGGGCTTAGAGCACCTTGGGACAGTGGAAAGTGTCCGGTGACATGGATGGGCTTTAAGGTCCCTCCAAGCCAAACCATACAAGGATTCTCAGGTTCTGTTTCCAGGGTTTCTCCTCCTCGCCCCCTTCTGTGGCTGTGGAGTCCAAGATGTAGAATAAGGAAGTTTTGGCATGGGACAAGGCTCAGCCTGGAGCCTGCTCAGCTCCCCAGGAAGGATGTGTCTACCTAAACAAGAAGGGAAGCAGGAAGGAAAGAAGAAATAGTACATCTGATGCAAGGAAAAGGGGCTCTTTGAGGCAGGTATGCTTCATAAAATGGAAATACTACCAAAATAGAAAATAAGATGATGGCATAGTGATTAAGACACTAGGAAAAGATGCGAGGAGTTAAATCCCAAAGGTCTACTCCAGACTTCCTGTGTAACTTTTAACAAGTCACTGTTTCTCTGTGCAATGCCCTTAAGTCCCTAAAATAGGGATTACACTTCCTTTCCTCAGTTGATGCTACATGACAGCATTAAATAATTAGGCCTTATAAAGTTCCTTTAAAACAAATGGGCTGACTGGAAACATAGGAGCTTCTGGAGAGTCTCTGTGAATATCTTTACTCATAATTTTACATTAAATGGCATCAGACAATCTGAATAAATTCAAGAATTAAGTATGTTCTGCAGTTGCTGTTTACAGAAGTGAAGCTTCTCTGCTGGAAAGCTGCAGCTTTGAAAGGATGTGGGCAATCCAGGTAAAAAAACCACAGAATATCAGCTGGTGTAAAACAAATAACCTGATCCTCATCAGGAAGTGTAACGGCAGGACAAGGAGAACTGGGTTCAGACTGATAGAGAGAAGGGTTAGATAGGATATACGGAAGAAATTCCTCCCGGTGAGGCCTGACACAGGTGCCCAGAGAGCTGTGGCTGCCCCTGGATCCCTGCAAGTGTCCCAGGCCAGGCTGGATGGGGTTTGGAGCACCCTGGGACAGTGGAAGGTGTCCCTGCTGTGGCAGCGATGGTACTGAGTGACCTTTGAGGTCCCTTCCAACCCAAACCATTCTGGGATTCTGTGATTATGCACAAAACCAGTACAGTATTAAGTACACAGTATAAGTCAGAAAGGAAATATTCATTTTTTCTCAAGTTACACAAAATGGAGCACTTATTTTGGTAGGAAGTTGGATTCCAGTTCAGGAAGGATTTACCAGCTTGTCTGGAAAAAAAAAGGTGTGAGGGTCTGTAATGGTCCAAAAAAAAAGTCCTGATGGCACTTGCATGAGACAGTGATGTGAGAATGTCTGTAAAATGGGGAAGCTACAAACCAAGAGATAAAATTGTTGGTTTACACATTAGGCTTGACAGGTGGGTGAAGTGATGAGCTGTTAAGGACAAATCATTCTATTTTCAATTTGGTAAAGCAGGGGGGGAAGCTTCAGTGAAATCCAGACACCTTGGGCAGTTGGAGATGGGAAGAGCGAGTTCCACCAGGGTGGGTTTCTCCTACCATCTGCCAGGAGCTGCTGGCTCCTGTCACAAGCTGCCACTCGCCACTCTAATATCTTTTGGACTCAGTAAGCCGACTTTCTACACAAAGGACATGGAATCATTCTCATTTAGCAGGACTTCAACTGAGAATTTTATATGCAAACATGTAGGAACTGCAAGATAGGCGAAAATAACAAATGGTGAGGTGATGATGGAAGGGTTTGAAATCAGGGCTGTGCAGTGGGGAATTGATACTAAATTTCTGCCTCCCAGGGCATGGGGTGGGCTCTTCCCTCTCTTAGGGAAGCCTTTTTATAATGATCCTGGCACAAAGAGCGAGCATTAAAATCAAATTTGGTGATGAACAAAAGTGGGAGGCTTTTATAATATGAGGGAACTGCAGTATCTTGGAGATTGGATGATAGAAGAATGAGAAACAGAGATGAGATGAAATGTAGCAGCAGAGAGTGCAAGGATGTGAAGTTATGGACAAGGAGAAATCTGTGGAGGATACCAAGAGTGTTTTATTGGAAATTAGTGAGGAAAGGAAACTGAGATTTAGTGGTTGATAAAGGATAGTGATGAGCCATCAGGAAGCTGTCAAAAAGCATGTCAAAAAGTGGTTCCAAGATCAGTAATAATGCTGTCAAATTAGAGAGGAATTCAAATTGGAACAGGGGCAAAATGCTTGATACCACAAATACAAGGCTTGTATTAAGAAGAGAAAGTGGCTGGATTTCTATTACAATGGAGCCTGAAAGGAGATATGATTATCTTCAAGACCTATTTAGAGAGAAAATTCCAGGGAAGAGGAGAGTATTTTTTAAAATGATAATTTTGACATGAAAACAAACGCCTGCAAGCTGGGCATGAAAGTGGAATAGAATAGACAGCAGAGTTAGAAATGCTTTTCGAGCATCAGAGCAAGAAGGTAGAGGGACTAAAGAGAAAGAGAAGTTTAAACACAGCATCAGCCTGGTTTTAAATGGGAACTTCAGGCTGGAATCCCTGACAGCCCTTGAGTCCAACCTTTGGGCCAAAGCAGCTTCTCTCTGAGACAGGGACAGCACCCAGGGAATGCTGGAGCTGGGCCAGGGCAGGCTCAGGCTGGAGATCAGGAAAGGCTCTTCCCCCCGAGGCTCTCCAGGGAATGGTCCTGGCCCTGAGGCTGCTGGAGCTCCAGGAGCCTTTGGGCACTGCTCTCAGGCAGGGTGGGATTGCTGGGGGTCTGTGCACGGCCGGAGCTGGATCCATGATCCTCTGGCTCCTTCGCAGACCAGTATACTCGTAGTTCGAGGTTGGACTATTTGCTTTCCCCCCAGCTCCTTGCTCTGAGAGGCTGGGTCTGCAGATCCCTTTTCCTATTTCCATGTCTACCTGGTATGACACTCTAAGAGCTTTTTATTACCTAGACAGTTAAAAAAAAATGAAAAAAAAATTGTATTACAGATGATGTTTTCGTGTTTTGACTAAGTCCTAAATTCCTCCTGATGTGTAGGTTCAGATTCTTGTTCGCACTTTTGAGCGATTTTCCTTTCCAGTCTAGTTTCTTCTCCGTGTGTCTTATTTAGGTTCCATAACCCCTTTGACATTGCTGCCGAGTTGTTTGTGAGCAAAGCCACTCATAGAGCACTGAACCTGCTGGCAGACATTCGTCAGATTGAAAAGCAGCAGCTAAAACATCTGCTCGAGGTGGCTTTCCCAGCAGCAGGGTGGCCCTGGCCACAACAGGGAACCAGGGCTGGGCTTCTTTTTAAAAGAACAAACCCCTTCTGCTGTTCCTTTTGTGGAAAAGACACTATGAAAATACCATCCTGCAGGTGGAATGGACACAGAAACAGGGAAAGAGCAGGCTCGATGCTGCTTTAAAAGGTATGATTTGATTTAAACACAGCTCGTGGCAGGGGGTGGGATGAGATGATCGTTAAGGTCCCTTCCAACGCACAGGATGCATGATTCAGAGCAGTTGATTCCCAGAGGTGCCTGACCGCAGATACCGCACGGGCCGAGGGACAGCGTTCGATTTTCCCTTTCTATGCACCTTTCCGGACCCGGCCCAGCTCCCGGTCGGTGGGCGGGACCGCGCAGCCGTCCGTCACTCTGATTGACAGCGGCGAGAGGCGTGGTCTTTCCCGTCCCGCCTCCTGACGGGCCAAGGGGCGTGGCTCTGCAGCGGCGCAACGGGCCCCCGTGATTGACAGCCGGCTCCGCGGGGAGGCGGGGCGGGCGGCGCGGCTGCTCGCGCGTCCATTGGCCAGCGGAGCCGTCGGGTGGGCGCCGCGGCGGCGCCGATTGGCGGGCGGCGGCGGGTGTCCTGTGATTGGCAGGAGGCGGCGGGTGCGCGGTGGCCGCCGAGCGGTTTGTTTTGCGGGC
>VXBU01004976.1:257231-320650 GCA_013400315.1 Bombycilla garrulus
GGCGGGAAGGGGCGGCGGGGGCTCGGCCGGGGCTCCCGGGACGGGCAGCGGGGTCCGGCCGGGCCGAGCTACCCCAGACGGGCCCCGGGCCTCGGCAGCGCCACGGGGAAGTGCTGGGTTTTCAAGGATTTGGTTAAAATGGTAAAAATTGGTTTACGCGAAACGTGCAGTGCCCCGGGCTTTTACCGAACTTGGCCGGCGCCGGCAGGGCTCGGCGGTCGGGCTGAGCTCAGGGGGCTCCTTCAGCCTCCAGGAGAAGTTGGCTCTTCTTGAGACAGGAATTGTTGTGTTCAGCTTAATTGGAGACATTTTTGATATTAAGTGCAGCTTGGGAGTCCATCGAAATAGATTTTCCTTTATGGAGCTCCCCCCGAATTCTCATTTGCCATTGTCAGCCCAGACAGCAACATGTAAAAATAAGCAAAGGAGTTGGAAGGACTCTTTTTCAAGAGGAAAACGTTATGAGAAGTTGCCATGACTGAATTTGATTGATTAATTCAAATTAATTTGGATTTGGACTGTATGTCCTTTATAAATAACTACTTATGGAGGGGGTCTTGTGCTTCCTAATTCCTTTTCCAGCTTAAAGAGAAGTGCTAGAATTAAAGTTTTAATTGCTCTAAACCAGAATTTACTCATATTTGCATATTGGCAAGGAAATTCCTGCTGTTCTAAGTCTGGAGTTTCATGGCTTCGTGGGCTGCAACTTCAATGTTTCTTCTCTACAACCAAGTTTAGTTTTCTAAGACTCCTTCATTTAGTCTGTATGCATAATTAGCTTTTATGCTTTAACTTCAAAAAGTATTGCAAGTGTTATTCTAAAACTACTTCGGTATCTCTTTACTCTGTTTTAGTTTGGTAAATACAACAAATTCATGCAAATCCATCGCTAGATTTCTCTGCTACAAAGAGAGGAATAGTGTGATCCACTCTGTTTAGTGCAGTAGGAATGGTTTAGAAGTAGGAAGTTGGATTTCCATGAAGTGTTTTCCAATGGCAATTGGACCTGTGTTTGTAAACATGTGAGTGCAGAATGAAAAAATGAATTTCACAGACCACTCCACCATAGCATTGTGAGTATGATGGCACAGCTGCAAGCAGATTTTCCCTTTGTAATGGGAAAACCCTAAATTCATTCAGCAACTGTGATCGAATAATCTGGTTGATAATGGACAATGGGCTGTATATTACACTCTGCTTTTCTTTAGTCTGGTGTTCCATAACCCACCTGAAGGACACGTGGAGGGGTTGGTGTTAGGGTTTGCAGAATCCCCTGGAGCGGTTCCGGGCCCTGCTCAGCCAGATCGATTGCTGAGGTTTATTTCCCCCCTTGGCAGGTTGGAGCAGGGATCTTTGCTGTGCCTGTGGGGTGAGCGGGGCTGACTGTGGGGTGTGCAGCCCTGCTCCCTGCAGCCTTCCCTCGATCCGCTCGCTTTTCCTGCCTGTGTCACTTCCTTCCCTTGGCTCACACGCACCCACTGACACCCGGGGGAGGGAGCAGCGCTGAGCCTGCAGGTTAGGATCGGCTCAAATCCCAAATCCCAGTCTTTAACGGACCAATGAGAAGAGGGACCCTGAATATATCCCATACAGATAAGCCTTGAAGAGCTCTCTGATATTTCCTCTCACTCTACAAACCGGGTCATTTATGATTTCCTAACGCTTGTACACAGCAGTATTTTGGTACCACTAAAACTGCCTGCAGCAAAGGACTCAAACTTTTTTTAAGACCTTTAATATAGACACAATTTGTTTAAAATTTCCTTATTGCCCCTGGATCTGCCAATCACTTGCCCAAACCAGCTTTACTGTTTCGGTGGTAGATAACAAATAGACAGATGTATTCGCTTCTTTCTCTTTTAAACCAATATGGGAACATGTGTCCCACTATGACACCATATAAAACATGATCCTGGGTTAGGGGGGTTCACAGACTTCCTGTTTTTATCCATGTGCAGATACTTTCACTGTTCTTTGTGATCTTTTTTTTTCCTAAACTGTTTCCATTTCTGACTTGTTCAGACCTGTATAATAAACCATGTATTGGTTGAAGTAAATGCTTTGTGGAGAGGATCAACTTTCTCTGTGAGCAACAGTTCGCTTTTATCGAAGTTATAAAAGTCCTTGAGTGTAGTTTTTAAAACATGAAAAGCATTTCCTGGACAACATCTTTCCCGCACAAAGCAGAACTGTGTTTCCCAGACCTACTGGAGACCAGGCAAAACAGGGTCTCTCAGTGCTCCAAAAATTGCTTCGTTTTCATTTGTAGCAGCTTCTGCATTGTGCGATTAATGTGATGCTGCTCCACATGCTTTTCCAAGTCAGTCTATGGAAATCCTCTGGGGGAAAATAAAGAAGTATTCATGCTTCTCAGCATTAAATCCATCACAGTGCTGTCCTCACCAGATACAATTTTTCCCTACACAAGCTCAGATCAGTACCTGACTTTATACTTTTAAGAGATAAATAGTCTGTCATGTCCTACCTCATCAACACAGGGATGAATTACAGGATGTATGGTTAAGTAGTAGGGAGCCGATAGCTCCATGTAAGACTACTAAAAAATGTATTCCAAGATTCAAATTCACCTGAAATTGTTCCGTCCCCTTTGTTAGAATATTAACTGTTCCAGTTTTATGAAGATAAATAATATTTCAGTGTTAGAATGACTGCGGTGAGTGAGATACAGACCTTGCAGGGCACTGACTGGGGTAAATAGAATATCCTGAGTTGGAAGGGACCCACAGGGATCATGGAGCCCAACTCCTGGTCCTGCTGAGTATACCTCAGCAATCCCACCCTGGGCCTGACAGTGTTGAGCTCTAGTGTTTGCCAGGTGCAGCCTTCAGAGTTTGTGTTATGAATTTACAAGTTGCCTCAGCTAATAAATAAACTCTCTTCCTAGTTGAGCTGCAGTCTGTAGCAAGGCACACGTAGTTGACTGGATGTGTCCTCTGTGCCACCACTGAGTGACGGCTGGCTACATACAGCCTGGGACCTGGGATCAAACACCTGTAGCCAAGCACTGGTCTTTGTTTTCCAAGGATGATACTGTTTACGGGAGAATTCTTATTCCCAGACATATTCTTTGATGGACTTCATTTCTTGTCATGAGCTCTCAGTTATAAACTGCTTTCATAGCTCGTTTGCTTCTTGCCCAAAGGAACTCTGCCAAGACAAGCTCTTCTTCCTCCTCCTGGTATCTGGCCAAACCCAAACTGCACTGTAGTGGAAAACTTGTATCCCAGCTCTTCCCTGAGTATTTTGGGTGATAGGAACCTCGGGGATGTTCCAGGCCATAGGTTATAGTACTTTGCTGTGCACAGTTTCAGCCTTTGTCTGCCAGGTGAGTCCAAGGCTATTCTTAATACTATCAAAATGAAAGAATACTAGTAAATTGGAGACACTCCAGTAAAAGTAAAAGGTTAAATGTTCAACTGTAAAGTTGGAAACTTCAAAAAAAAAAGAAAATGTTGTGCCATTGCCTATCTGGAACTTTAGCTTCTTTCACAGCTGTTTCTTCACATTTTCGTCCCACAAGGGGTTACATAGTGCTGAGATAGATCCCAGCAATTATTTCCTTTGGCTGATGTGCTTCTCAAAAAGCAGCCTCTTGCTTTGGTTGTGTTACTTACACCCCTTGCTTCTTTTACATGCAGTTGGAATGTCAAGGAGTGCTCTCCCATCTCCACTGCCACAATGTAGTTATTGTCTTATTTCGCTTGTCTTGGACAGCAGAGATTTGGTGGGTTTTGATTTGGATTTTTTTTAATATTCTCTGCTCTGTGTTCCCTTTTTATGATTTTTTTTGTAATTAACACCTTCTGCAGATGCATTGGGAGATTTCTTTTCATTCCTTTTCATGATCTGGTCTAGGCTTGATGTTTCTAGTCTTTGGTTTAACATTCTGAAGTCCACAGTGGATATATATCAGATGTTGGGTGCTCTCAGAACCAAGTGCTCTCACCTTCCAGTACTTGAAGAGAGCCTGCAAGAAAGATGGAAAGAGACTTTACAATAGTCTTAATGGACAGGACAAGGGGGAATGGCTTCCCGCTGCCAGAGGGCAAGGATAGATGGGATATTGGAAGAAATTCTTCCTTGTGAGGGTGATGAGGCCCTGGCACAGGGTGCCCAGGGCAGCATTGGCTGCCTCTGAGTCCCTGGCAGTGCCCCAGGCCAGATTGGACAGGGCTTGGAGCAGCCTGGGACAGTGGGAGGTGTCCCTGCTCATGCCAGAGCTGGCACTGGATGAGATTTGAGGTCATTTCCAACCCAAAGCATTTTGGAATCCTGCAAAAGCTAAAACAGACCTGGGCAGAAACTATTTGTTTTAGCAAAGATAATCCTGGTGTGACTTCTGTTCTGACTGGGACTTCTTCAGATGTTTCCTCCTTACAAAGAGGTGTATTTTTCCCATTTTGCTTTCAACTTCCAGCAGAATTCGCTCTCTGCATGCTTTACAAGCCATATGTGTCCCACATCTGTCATCTCTAAGCATTGCGAAAATGTAGTTTGTTATTCAGACACTGATTAATTATGAAACCAGTCTTCTGCATAAAACATAAGCTAACTGCTTTGGAGAGACTCGTGAACAAATGCACGACATGAAATTGCAGAAACAAATAGTCCCACTGAGTCCCTTTTACAGAGAAGTACAGATGTGAGTCAGTCCATCATTTGATGTTCAGCAGCTGTTCCCAGGACAACTCTTCCAAATGCAAGTGATAACCCATCAAACCAGTGCCATGAATCAGGGACAAGTGTGTAACCACGGTGGATTCTTAAAATTAAGTTTCAGTTATTTACAAATCGGCTTCAGAAATGCTCATTTCAATTCAAACTCCCCACAGTGACATAGTGAGGGAAGAAAGGAGGAGCTGTGCATATCAGGCACTGCATACCTGACACAACATCATGTGAATAGGGCTGTGGTGACCTCATCTGGTTCACATCACTTCCAAAAGTCCCAATTATTAAAAAAAAAAAAAGATACATTCAAAACTGGGGTTCTTCCCAAACTCTTTTATAAAGGGCAGATTCTTCTGGGCATATCCAGAGCTGATCAAACCATTGCTTCAAATTCCATGCCTAAGTAATGCCTTAATATCAGGAAGGATTTAACTGAGTGTATTATTTTCCAAGGAAACAGCATTTTATTCCTAAAACCTTTTTGAGTCTTGATATGTGGGACAGCAGCCAGGCAATCCAGAGGGCAGAACAGAATTAGGGGCTGGGGATAGTCATTCCCATCTGTACTCTGACCAGATCCTTCTATGACTTTGGACAGGTGACTTAACATTTATCTCTCAATTTATTATGTCATGATATTCAGTTAAGTTTAGGCTTTTTTATGACTAAATTAAATCACAGTGTATTTGCGAAGATCCTGTAAAGGGTTGTTGCTCTGTGAGCCAGCAGAAAACTAGTGCAGAAGTGTCAGAGGTGCAGAAATGTCATGGTTGGTGCTCACCCAGATAACTTATTCCTAAAATTCTGTTCATCACAGATGAACAAGAGGCCTTGAAGTCCATCATGAAGGACCTGGTGGCACTCCAGATGGGCAGGCGGCACCGGCTGCCTGGCTATGACACCATGAAGAGTAAAGACACTGCTCACTCCAACAAACAGGTAATGGGCCAGTTAGTGAGCACCTGAACTGGTGACCTGGGGAAAGGAGGGACGGAGCAGGTGGACAGAGGATCTGCCTCGGTTCTGTCCTGTGCTTCCAGCAGCCAAAGCATCAGATGTGAATTAGCTCCTTGGTCCTGCTCAGGCTGTGCCAAATATGGTAGCTTTCCTAATTTTTGCATTTTTAAATAAGATTAATGAATATAATTTCATATAAACTGTATATAGATTATATTGTATATGCTATATATATAGTTTAATAAAATGTTTAATGTATATTACATTATATATGTATGTATATATGCATATACGTGTACTTGATAATTTGTAACATCTTAGTATACTGCATTCTCCCCATATGTATTTTTATGGGGTTTGGTCTGCCCAGCTAAAATAATTTAGCAAGTGGCTTTCTGATTTCACATTCATATTTCCATTTTTTAAAGTGATTTTATTCTTTTTTTAAAGAAAAAACACAATGCCAGCAGTCCCCCCCTCTTGGGCAGCCCTGCAATAATGAACCAGTGTGCCTCTGCAGTGGAAGAAAAAAAAATTCCGGTGAGAAAACTGCCTTCATTTCCATATTACCAATTATTAATTAGGAGTATGTCTTCAAGTTGTGTGCAATGACTTTATGGAACTCCTTTAAGCAGGTGAGAGGCAGGGAAAGCTTGTGTAGCACTGGTGTAGCAGTGTGTGCAAATTTATTGTAGGGCCAGGACTAGGGGGGAAGGCCTTATGCTGGAGGAGGGCAGGGATGGGTGGGATATTGGGAAAAAATTCCTGGCTGTGAGGGTGGGGCGGCCTGGCACAGGTGCCCAGAGCAGCTGGGGCTCTTGTTAGGTTCATTCCACATTTTTCCTGACTTTTTCATGGAGGAAATGATGGTATTGATGGGTCTGGTAAGAGGGAAGGACAGAATAATGCAGCTTGGTCTGGCGATGCTGAATGTCATTTAAATGAAATGCTTCAAAGCAAAAGCAACAATTTCAGTCAAAAACTGTTTGTCCATTACTGTCATTCAAAATTAAATCAATCTACTGGCAGCAAGACTGACGTGAGCAGGAGAAGTTTCCTATGTCAGTAAAATAACTCTTTGCAGTTTTACTCCTGTTAAAGGTTTAAGCTTTTTGGGGTAGGCTTTGAAGTTCATGTCTGTCTTCCTTATGCTTTGCCTGCTCGTAATCTACTTGTTCAGCTGGATCTGGGATTTCCTTGAATGTGTTGGACAAATCCATAGATGGAATAGTACAAAATCCTTTCCAAATCACTTTGAAACAGAAATTCAGAGATGCCTTAAATCAGAATCTGTAATTGTGATTTATGATACCATGTCGCAGAACTGGAACACTGAAGTGCTAAACTTGGATTTGCCTTTTTAATCATCTCTGAGGACAGTTTATGTGAATTGCTTTAAGAAGTGATGGATTCACTGCTTTCAAGGGAAACTGAAAGCACTATAGGCTTAGCTTCTCTAGGTTTTCTGTGGAATAGGAGCCCCAAGATCACTCTGAACACCTTTTCTTAGATCTTTGATCAGTAGATGTGAAGGGGCAGTGTCAGGTCCTTTTGGAAATATCAAGCATGCCAAATTCCATCCCCCCTTTTTCCTTTACTCCAAATTACAGGTTTCAAAGCAAGCAGTGGAGTTGAGAAAATGATTGGAGTTTGCTTGGGTACCAGCAAATTAAGGAGAGGTTTCCAAAGAGCCCTGGGGATCATTTAGTGTTGTCTAATTTCAGCTGGTGAGAGCTGTGTCACTTGGCTGCTGTGTCACCAGGGCCTAAATCACATCTTGAGGTCAGGAATTTAATCTGAAAAGTGGTGTGAATTCCATTTCATCTAAACTGTCCTCTTTAGTTCCTTTAGACCAGGCTACTTAAAGTAGTATAACATTAAAAACAAAATCAGAACTGTACTTTCCTGAAAATCCTGATATAAAGCAATCATTCCTTCATGGAATATGTCTAAGAAATACTTTTTGATCAGTAGTTGGCTGGTAGACATCTTTTATAGGATGTTATTCCTGTGCTGTTTGCTGCATTTTACATTTACTGCTCAATTCATATGGGTTCTCTAGAATTTGTTTCATTTTGGAGTAACTCTAGACTAAGTTCTTTCTCTTCCCACATCTAAAAAAACATCCTTTAAAGTTCTGTGTGAATGGCCCACCTGCAGCTGGTGGTTGCTGGGATTGGGAGGGTCATTTTCCCTGTCCGTGCTGTCCCTCCAGCACTGCTGCAGGATTTCCATGTGCTCCCAGGAACTCCACGGGTCCTTTTGAATTGCGTTCTTGACCACTGGGCCTGCCAGAAACTTCCTCTAGCTAAAGAGCATTTCCTGGCCACGTTTTTTTTAAGTTCCTAGATGTATGATTGCCTATTGTCTGAGGCTTTCACAGATGGCTTAATCTATTCCAATCACATAAATTGTGCAGCAGAAATGATGGAGTCTTATCAGAGCAGATTTTTCCCTTTTATTTTTGTCTTTCTGACCTAAATTTGGATTTGAACTTTGATGTCCAGAGTTGAAAGTTCAACTTGTTGACTCCTCCATACCACACAGCATCTTCTGAGTTTACAGTGACTGCACAGGTTGCACAGTCAGTGCTTTAACTATCCAGATGGTGCTGATGACTCCTTTGCTGAAACTTTAAAACTTTAAAAGGTGACACAGAATCAGCCTGTTTGTAGCTCTCAGTTTCAGGGGCGGCATTTTAGCAAAAGCAGAGATTTAGTCTATGTCTTAAGAATAAACAATAATAAATAGGAATACAAATTTAAAAATAGAAGTAGGAATAAAAAATGTAGCACATTCTCTCTCTTTTTTTGCCATGCATACTTTGAGCATGCGTAAAGAAAATTTACATCAGATTAATAAACAGTTAGGACTGAATTTCAGATTTTTCCTATGCAGTGTTAAAGATAGATTAGTTTTTTTAAAGTTTATTTCTATGTCCTCTGTTTAAGTGTCAGTTTAGAAAAAATACAGCTTAGTTTTTACCTCTTTCCTTCTCTTTCTCCTTCAGCAGTTTCTCCGTTCCCCACGAGCTATGTTCATGTATCAGCCACTTGTTTCCACAGTGAGCTTCAGCTTCCATGGAGAAAGTTAAAATACTAAAATCACAATACAGTGCATTTGTGTGCTGTTGTTTGATTGTGAGCTCACCTTTTGTTCTTTCTCCTGCAGAATGATGTCAGGATAAAGTTTGAACATAATGGGGAGAGACGGTAAGTTGGCCTTCACTGCTTTGATTCTTTGCTTAGGAGAGTAATTTAGTCATCAGGAATTTAGCTTAAATATTTTGTTGGCTTTGCTTTCCTTTTTCCTGAATGAAAATCACACAGTGAAGGCAATAGCAAACAGGTCACACACAACTTGATTATTTTTAGAGATCACTTGTCATGAAACTGGTTTATTTCCATAATATTTATTTGAAAGTGAACTGCAGTATTTTTAAAAGCTGTCCAGCCTGAAATAAGTTCTGCCTGAAGGTATTATTTCAGATATGTTCCCATTTTGTTTCATTTAACTGAAACCAAATGAAGCTGATCAAATCAGCGTCATTCTTTTCTAGTTTCTCACTTCCTGATGCCCTGTGATTATCACTGCCCTGCTGTGATTGAGCAATAGATACAAGGGAAGATTTTTATTTTTTCTTCATTGGTGTAAAAGCCTCTTTGTTATTTCCTCTGATATTTGGTTTTGAGAGACATTCTTTTACAAGAAAAAAAACAAATAACTGAAATAGCAGTTTCAGTTTTTATGGCATTGTTTGCAATGGATAAAATTGCTGAAATATTTCAAAGTAGGTCCCAAAAAGCCTCTTATTTGCCATCAATTCGAGAGGAACTCTTGAAAAATATAATGACTGGCAGCTGTGTGAACACTCAGGCAGGCTCCAGGCTTGTCTGTGATCTCTGGGTTTGCTCTTACTGAGGGAAATGTGATCTTGATGCTGCGTTATAGCATCCATATTTTGGAAGATATGGATTGGGTTGTAAGACTGAATATATGTGCCATCTTCACGGCCATCTTGTGGGAATTCTTTGGTGTCTCCCAGGCAACATGAAGTAGTTCGTGATTTCATGATAAAACGCAAATTTAATGTCATGGCACAGGAGGACAGGTTGTCTGCAGTGATCCTCACAGCCTGTTCTAGCAGAGGTTATTGGCCGAGTTGTTGAAGCTCCTCCTTTGTCAGATTTTGGATTTCTGTTAGGAAAGCAGAAGTGTTCTTTGTTGGTGAAGCAGGCTGTGGAGAATAATTTCTACTCTTACTCAAGACTTGAACTGTTTCTTTCACTGAAATCCTACGTGATGAATTCTTTCAGTGACCTTTTGTGTTGTGGGAGAAATTTTACAGGTAATCATTGCTGGGATTTGCTTCCTCCTTTGTCAGCCAGGTCTGCTCAGGACTGTTCTGTGGCAGGGGCTTTGTGAGGACAACAGCGGAGCCACAGTGGGACATGTCACAATTTCTTGTCACACTGTGTCTGGACAGGGGAACTCAGCAACAAAATCCTGTCACCACAAGCTTATCATCTTGCCTGTCTGCTGGGTGCATTTCAGGGGGCCGAAGGGTTTTCTCCTGCTTTTTTTATTTTCTAAAATGAAAAGGTTGATTGTGTGTCAGTCTAATTATGCAGTTGTGCTCGCCTGAATTCCCTGCTCCCAGCACAGTGTGCAGTTCCAGACAGGGAGCTTGCACCAGAATGTCAGCGTGTGTGCTTGGTTTCACGGCAGCTGCCAGACCTAACCACAAATATGTAAGGTGGTCAGGCAGGAATGGGCTCCTTAAACCCTGCAGTCCAGGATTTTGTGTTAGAGGAGTGCACAGAGTTTTTAAACTAATAAAATTGTGGCACCTGAGAACAGCTCTGCTTTTGAAAGCATTGAGTGTAGAATGGGAGCCTTTATAAGGGACTGAGGGCCACATTGCATTTGTGTGGTGCCAGACTACTGTGATTCCATGGATGGGTTTCTTAGGAATATGTAGAAAATGTTATTGTGGGCTGCTTTTTAGCAAGGACAATTATTTCCAAATAGCTGAATGTTGTAGGTCTGGTAGCAAGATAACCCTTCATGGGAAGGGACTGAGGAAGCCAACTAACACAAGGGTTATTTAAAACAAAAGCTGCATCTCATGGAAGGATACCCAGGGCTGTTGAAGCTGTGTGGACGGATGATTGGGAAATTAAGTCTTCTCTCCAAAGCACAGGTTCATCACAGAGTCATGGAAGCCCTGGATGGTTTGGGTTGGAAGGGACCTCAGTGACCCAGTGCCACCCCCTGCCGTGGGCAAGGACACCTTCCACCATCCCAGGTTACTCCAAGCCCTGACCAGCCTGGCCTGAGACACTTCAGGGATACAGGGGCAGCCACAGCTTCCACCTACGGCCCCTATAGAAAGCCCCTCTCCCTCCCTTTCCATTCAGGGTCTCACTGAGTTGTCTCTATGAACAAGAACAGGTCTTGACTTTCCATGGTCCACTCAGTAACTTGGAAGTCCAAACAGTCCCTTGATCATTTGTAGTGTGCTGATGTAGCAAAAGAAGTAGGAGGAAGATAGATACAAAAAACCTAAAAGTTCTTTGGTTGGAACCAAGTTTTTTTTCCTAAAAGTTAACTAGCAAAAATTGCATCAGAAAGAACACTAATCTTCCAATTGAGGAGAAAAACTATAACCAGATATTATAATAGTTCATGTGTGAAGAGGATTTTGGATTGTTTAGCCTGGAGCAGAAGAGGCTCAGGGGACACCTTGTTGTATCCTGTTATTTCTGCCTTGTGACAAGTTTGTTAATTGGCGCTCACAATCCAGCTCTTTGTGGCAGCATCTCATCTGTGCCAGAGGAGGTGGTATTTTTAAGCCAAGGTGCACAAGGCATTTGTATCCTGTTCTGTAAAAGACATTTATTCAAAAAAGGATACTTTTCTGCCCAGGGAAAAAGGGATTCTATTTGAAATCTCCAGCTGAATATTGCATTTTGACAAACTGTATGGAAATGGGCCAGAGATCAATAATGCCTTATTGAAATAATATATACAAATTTAAATTTGAAAGGTTCATCACTTGCTTGAGGACGAAAGGAGACCATTCAAATGTGGTTTTAATGGTTCAGCCATGTGATTTGACTGCATTGTCAAGTCTAGCTCTGAACTGAGCCAGTGATTCTCTTTCCTGCCAGGATTATCCCATTTGTCCGTCCTGTGCGCTACGAAGACGTGCAGCAGAAAGTGAAAACAGCCTTTGGGCAGCCCCTGGACCTCCACTACATGAACAACGAGGTACTGAGCTGTCAGTGCTCCTGACACCTCCTTTCCCCATCACAAGTTCTGCACACAAAAATTTAATTTTCGGGTCTTCCTTTAATGCAAATCATTGTTGAATCCCTGATCCAAAGGCAAATGTGCTGATCCTGATAAAGCCTCTCACTGATGTGTGTGTTGTACAAACATCAGCATCTTGTTCCCTTGTTCTGGTGTTGCTCAGGACACTCTCTTTCTACCTGAAACCAAATTTTCACCTGTCATTAGTTCTGGACTCATAAGTACTCCAAGACCATTTTCTCATCAGAGTCAGGGGCTGACAAGTCTATGTTCTTTGCAAACAGCAAATACAGGTAGCAGTTAATACTTTTATCATATGATTCAGAGGAATTTGCATTAGGGTCAGCCATTTCTCTGACATGGGAGGAAAACCTCATTAAAAAGGACAGTAAGACAGTATTGAAATGAAAATTTGTGGAATAACTCAGCAATCAGAATCCTGTTTTATAGTCTGGAATTTTTTGAATGTTTGTTTAAATACCTATTGTAGAAGTAGACTTATTTTTTTCTGTCTTTTCTAGTAATTTTTTTTCCCTGCTCTTTATTTTGCAGCTCTCTATTCCTTTGAAAAACCAAGATGACCTGGATAAAGCTGTAGATCTCTTAGACCGGAGCTCAAATGTGAAAAGCCTGAGGATTCTCTTGCTGTCCCAGGACAGAAACCATGTAGGTAACAACTTCTGGGACTGCAGCAAAATCAGGGGGTTTACCCTTAAGACTCTACAGCACAATGGCAGCAATAACTGAGTGTGACAGGGATTATAAAATCCCTCTTCCCAGGCACAAATGCATGTGTTCATCCTCTTTGCATTGGCTCAGCTATAGGTGTCTTTTTGTGGGTTTGTTTTTTTTTTTTTCCTTGACTTGAGCAGCTGTTTGGGAGCTAAAACATTGCAACTTTTTAAGCTGTCATGTGAAGATCATTTTAAATCAAGTACCCAGTGGCTGTAGGCAGAAAACACTTGATGAGTTTGGTTTGCGGAGAAGTTATATTAGCTTTGAGTAATAGCACAGTGTTCAAAATTTGAGAATTATTTTGCCTTTAGAGTACAGGTTGTCCTTGAAGAAAAGCCTTTAGCACGTTTTTCCCTGGGTGAGAAGCCTGGGGACAGCTTCCAGTGATTTTTCAGCTCTGTAGCCCTAATGCACCTAGTCTAGCCTGACTCTGTGGAAACTGAGTTGCCTTTGCTAACAGTGGTGTATTCAGACCTAAGATGAATTGGGTTGTCTCGTGGTTCACTCTACCACAGGTGACTGTGGTAGTGAGTGTCAGTGTAGTTTGCTTTTTTCAGCAGAGAAGATCATAATATGAGAAATAAATCTTTAAGTCAAGCTCCCAAAAATGTCCATTTTGGGCAATGAATGAACTGCAACCTGAAGAAGGCAAAAAGAGTCAGAATTTTTCCTTATTCCTGATCTGTAACTGGAAAACACAGTTCACTCAATCAGTATTTCATTTCTGTTGGTTTTTTTTTTTCCTTCAGAATTAAGGTCATGCAGCTTTTCAAACCAAAGACCTCAATAGCTTAGATATTTGATTTGCAAATTATCACATTCTCCTGAAGAGTGTGACACAAAAAGCTGCTCTGTTGGTAGTAGCTTGTCAATCTGGAATGTTCATCCCTATTCAAGTTCTGCAGCTGGGAGCTCAACTCTTGAAATAATCACACCTGTAATTTTTGGAACTGTCATGATAATTTAAATGTACTTCTCTCTATTCTGTAATTTGATAATCCATGGTAATGGAAATACGAAGAGCTTCAGTGTTAACAGCCCTTTCCCAAATGACTGTGAAGGTATAGGAGGGGATGATGCTGTTCCTTGTCCTGTGCCCTTTCCCTGAGCAATTGCTGCTGCCTGTTCTGTAGACAATACTTGGCAAGGTCTTTGGTCTGACCTGGTGGAGTCAGACCAAGGTTCTGTGTTGTCAGGAAATATCCTGTAAAAGGTGGCCTCAGCTTTTGGTACAACACAGTCAGACAATGCTCTTTGCCAGCCCTCTGTTCATGTCAGTGCCTTCAGGCTGCAGCCAGATGTCCAGTGATACCATCTAAGTGTGCACAACCAGTAAACACTTGGTGAATCTCACCCTGCACCAGCCAGTAGCCACTGCTGATGTTCTTTTATTAGCTGTTTTTTCCTCTTTTACTCAAAGCAGAAACAAGCAGCAAAGCCTTCAGTAAGTGCCACTGTTCCCCCCCCCTCTACTCCAACTTCCTCTACTGCTCTGAGCTGCCTGACAGGAGAGCCCTCCGTGGGATAAAGCCCACGAGCCTGAAGGTTTCTTGGCTGCATGATCTCATCCCACTGAGGGAGTGGGAAACATTATTTTTCCTGAAGTACAGGATGCAGATTTTGTTTTGGTTGTGCTCTTTTCTTTTTCTGGGGATAGAAAGGTGACTTTGGCACAAATTTGTACAGAAAGTAAATTAACTTTACAGCAGTAGCTGGGTCCCTTGTACCAGGAGCCTGTGTCTGTGAGCAGCACTCAGATTAATTTTCTTACACCTCTTTCTGTGACACATTTCTTTTCTCAGTTCACCGCTGCTGCCAGTCTTTTCATTTTGTTTAGAAACTAGTGGGCAGAACTGGTGAAGTTGGAGCACCTGTAGTACCAAAGCCAGACTGTCCATCAACAGAGGGTGGACCTCTGCAGCCTTTATCCAGCTCCCGTGAACCTGCCCGTGGTGAAGTTTATGTGACTTAAATCAGGCTCTCTCCTTAATCACGCTCTCTCTCTCCTATGTACTCATTAAATGAGCAACCATTCAGTACTTTAATATGGAGTTAAACTATTTGAATTGTCACACCTTGTTTGCCTATCCTATTCAAATAATTTTCAGAAGTCAGAATTTATTTCCTCAAGGTGTCTTTGGTTACGTTCTTCTCATATAAGACAAATTCTGTAACTCTAAACCTCCTTGTAAAACTAGGTGTGTTGGGTCAAGGTTAAAATTGAAAGTATCTGTAGGTATTGAGCCCCTGCTTTAACACAGGATGTCATTGGCTTGGGGGAGATTTCACATGTCTTGTTCCTCTTCCTGCTTTGAATGAGATGAGGGCTCTGTGGAAAAATTATCTTTAATTAGATAATATCTATGTAAGTTCAGGGAAGGATAAAGAAATTAATCTTGGCATTTCCAGACTGTTGGTGCTATTAAACTCTCCAGAATTTATTTTTACTTAGTCTGAATTATGAATTTAATTTTTAAAGGCTGTGCGGAGTCAGGTTGCTTCTGAAGCAGTGCAAGATTCAGAATTTAACTCGGCTGGCCAAGGTGGCTGATGGAAATTTTAGGTACTTTTGTGTTCTGGTCTCAGGGGGTGACAGGAGCCCCTCGTGCTTCACAGGTACCTCAGTGTCAGACACTGACGCCTGCAAATCAAGCACTTGAGTTGAGCTGCACGTGTTCTAGTTCTCTGCCTTCTGTTATACACCATAATTGTAAATCCGGCTCTTGCTGCCTTTTAGTTTGTATTTTTTGAATTAATAAGATTTCAGGCTCTAGAACTGTTGCTCAGCACTTACTAAGCATAATATTTTTGAAACGGTGGCCAGACTGCTTGAGCTCCTTCATCTCACTTTGTTTTATTCTTTTTGTTTTACCCAGCAGACCAGTTCTTCACCCCATTCTGGACTGCCCAAGCAAGTCAGGATTAAAACTTCCCAATCTGTGGGGGATGTGAGCACACCCTATCAGCAGCCAGAACCCAGAAGTAGGCATCTGTCTGTCAGTGAGTATTTTTGCCACTTCTACATGGTTTTGTTTGTTGAAATGTATCTTTTGGGCACTAGAGTTTATGGTATGGCATTTAGGAGAGCCACGAGAAGTTGAAAGGTTATTCTGGGACAAGGCAGTTCATTTTCAAAAGCTCTTAATATGTTTACAGTAGAATGTTTCAAAATTCCTTGCTAAGTTGTGGGACAGCTGAGGAGCTGCTAAAGGGGATGTCCTAAAGCCAGAGCCATTGTGGTTAAAAATTTGGAAAGATAATGTGGTCTATTAAGCTTTTTATTTAGATTGGCAATTTCAGTTCATGAAATCTAGATTTGATTTTTTTTTTAATGTCGGGCTTTGGAATCTGTCCTGACTCCTGTAATCAAGCATTTTACTAGGAATTACTATAGCATATCCAGCTAGTGTCCTACATTCTGAGTTGCCTTTCACTCTTGAAATTATCAGGCGAGTAGAGCACAAGACTCTCAAAAATCAAAGGTGCACAAAATATTATGAAAAAAAATCAGAGTAATATGTACCTTTGTCTCATTTCTTTGGGTTTCTGTTAGCTCAGTGAACTCCTGTCTAGGGGAAAAGTTCATGTAAGATTTCTGTAGTTTTTATGACTTCCATCTCTGGTAGATTTGTCCGATTTCTCCCAGTTTCTGTGTTACAACTTTCTGTGTAACCATGCAGCACAATTCAAATCTGTTCTTGAACGATGCTCAAGGCTGTTAACCTTTACGTGAAAAACTAAAACATGTAAAACACCTTCAAGGATTTATGGGCCCAAAAAACCCCAGAAAACTCTGTGGTTTAGGATTTGACTCCTTGATATGAAACTCAATGAGCAGTGAAAGTGCAGTAGGAAGGTGAGAAGTGTGAAGGCCAGGGCCTGAAATGCTGCTCTGTGTAAACTGTTTCTGCTTCAGAAATGAGAGAAGGTAAATTTTGCTGGAAACAGAAGCAGAGAATTACTCTGTTTGTTACAACAGCTATTTTGGGGCTTGTCAGAGGTAATGCCTGAGGACAGGTAATGCCAGTCACAAAGGGCAGTACCAGGAGCTGGGAATGTCAGAGTTGTTCTGTTTGCAAGTCCTTCACTGTGGCAAAGGAGTGCTTCAGTTCCGTTAACTCTGTAAACTTGAGGCAGAATTATTACATGATTTTAGATCAGTATTTGCAGTGCAGAGTATCAAATAATAAATCAGCTTAAACTGTAACAGTCCCTGTACTGCGGGGTCCAAACCAGACTTGGATCCACACTGTTCTGACCAGAGGTAACTGGGACAATGAGCTCACAGGGAAGCACTTGTGAACCAGAGCTGTAGTTCTCAGTGTGGACTTGTCTAGCAAACCTGCTTGTATCCTGTGGAGAGTTTGCTGATCCCCTTCTGTACAGTTTGCTTTTATGAAGCAACAAACAAACAAAGAAGTACTGAAAGCTTGTGAAGTATGTGAAGACTGAAACGGGGACAGAAAGACTTTTCCCATCCTTCCTAGTTTGAAGTAAATATGCATGAAAAGAGCAACATTCCTTGGTGCTGAGGGGTGGTATCTGAACACTACATTTCTTCTACAACAGATAAATTGAATGGCAAAATTATTTTATTAAAAAATATATCTATATATATATATTTCTCTTTACTGACATTCTGAGGTATCCAGATAATGGTGCCAAAGCCAACAGGCTGTAGCGAGTGTCTGTCAGGGGTAAACTGTACAGTAATAAGGGGCCCCTTCTACATCCCAGTTACACACTCCTTCCTCTTATCCCAGCTTATGGATGCTTTCTGAATAGCTTGTCATTCATCAGTCTAGAAATCATTGGTTTTATTTTCTGAACATGTCAGAGTACCAAACTGTTGCTTTATGAAGAGGTTCAGAAGAGTTCCAGTCCTGTCAGAGCTCTGCTGGTAATTCGGCAATAGCTCAGTCTTGCATCAATTTCTTCTCTTTTCCTGTCTTTGGTTTGGAAAAGGAATGTGCCCTGTTTCCTGGTGTTTCGGGCATAGAGACTCCCCAGCTCATACCGTGTCATGCAGTTGAAGTCCAAAGCAGTGTTCAGCTAAAGCTTTTTGCAAGCAGGAGAGGGACCTGTGTGGTTCCTGAGCTCCAAATGGCCTCGAGCCTGTTGTCACCAGTTCAGAGCTTTGGAAGTAAAGATAACTTTTATTTAAATAAAATAAAAAAATAAATTTTAAAAAAAAAGTGGCTAAACATTCTGGCAGGGCTTGTGTTTTTTCCACTCACTTCCTTTGATATACATGGATTTAGTGCCGACTTCCTTTTCCTGCCCAGGGATGGGGCCTTTCCCCAGCAGCAGCTGGGCCGGTGCCAGCGGCCTGGGCTCGCTCTGGCCGTGGCATCTGTCGGAAGGAGTGAAAGTGCTCCCAGGGCTGCACACCCGGGGTTATCCCACCCTTCCAAATGGCTCCAGAGGGCACAGGAGCCCTGGAAGCTGCTTGGGAAATCAGCTGGTAGCTCTGAGCAATAGATTGTGGGCTTGACAGTCTTGGCTTCGTGATCTTTGAGGTCTTCTCTAACCTTAATGATCCTATGATTTTATTAGTCCTTTTTTTTTCCTGTAGGTCACCTCCTTGCCCTCTAAGCTGTGCCAGCATTTTTCTTTTTCTTTCTGCAGCCCCCTCAAAGGTGTGTGCTCTGCTTTTCAGTTCGCTTCTCCCAACTCTTTACCTTCACTCTCTATTACAACTTCTATAGAAAATATTTTCCTTGGGAGAATATTTGCTGATCTTCACCTATCTTTCCTAGCACCTGAGTACACACAGTTAATTAAAGACGGTGTTGTAAGGAGCACAGCTTGAGAGCTGATCTTCACCTGCTGCCTCTGACTTCATGTGTGACCTCAAGCAGATTAGCTGGACCACAGCAGTTCTTGGAGCTCACAGTGGAAATTGGTGGCAGCTGCAGGTGGATAGGTCACTGCTAAAAGGGGTTTTTTTTTTCTTCCTGTAGCTGAAGTTTCATCTTCTTTGAGATCTGAAAGGAAAAAATAAACCCTGAGGGTGAGGTTTCTCTCAGTAGGTAGCACAGGAGAAACTCTTTAGGTAGTGTCACTAACAGATTATTAAACTGGAATTATGCTCAGAAGGTTGAGCAGAAGAGGTTAGAAATAGGTGACTGCTTTGTCAGGAGCTTCAGCAGTAGTCATGTAGCATCTAAAACATCAGTACAGGTGCACATCAGACAGTTTGGTTTTCCTGGTTCCATGCCTGTCTAGACCGTGGAGTACACTCTGGCGTTGCTGTGGTGATAGAGGTTTGGTGTTGGAGGTTTTGGGGTTGGTCAGGGGCAGCAGTGCCAGGCAGCAGCAGTGACAGTGCTGTCCTTGTCGCAGGCTCCCAGAGCACGGGCCGGAGCTCGCCCCCGCCCGGCTACGTCCCCGAGCGGCAGCAGCGCATCGCGCGCCAGGGCTCCTACACCAGCATCCACAGCGAGGGCGAGTTCATCCCAGAGACCAGCGAGCAGTGTGTGAGTACAGGCTCAGGAGCAGCATGGGAACACCTGGGACGGGATTCTGCTGGGATCTGGGCCCTCTTTTCCTTTCCCAAATATTCGCTGGCTGTGGTTGCAGCAGCGCTTTTAAGTGGTGAGGCACAGGTTGTCCAGAAAGTTGTGGCTGCCCCATCACTGGAAGTGTCCAAGGGCAACCTTAGAGCAACCTGATCTAGTGGAAGGTGTCCCTGCCCATGGCAGGAAGTAGAATTGGATGACCCTTAAAGTCCTTTCCAACCCAAACCATTCTGGGATTCTAAAAGTGCTGCTTTGTGCATTTAAACAGCTTCAAACTGTAGGTTCAAAGCCTTTGTTGGGCTGCCAGAAGCAGTTCCCTGTTCTGGGCATTGCCCCTCCACCTCTGACTGAGCAGTTTCAGTGCTGTCACACATGTGACAAGGTTTCCTATTACCAGGTTTGTGTGACCCTCTTACTTTTGAAACTCTGCTCTCCATTCAAAAAAGTGGGAAGTGAGGCCAAAGGGCAACTTGCAGGGGGAGGCAGCAGCACCAGCAGAGACTGTTCCTGGAGCCGCTGGGGATCAAAACGCAGCACGAGGCTGCTAAAGCTTGCATTTTTCACAGCAGAGTCCTTCAACAACTAAAGCAGTGCCTCAAATTTTATATGAACCTAATATCTGTGGCAGATAAAGGAAAATTGTACATTTAAATAGGCTTAGATTCGCTTCTTCAGCTGGACATCCTGCAGGCAAGCAGTTGTGGGCTCTGCTCCTCTGGCACAACCTCTCCTGGGCCCTGGACTGCGCTGATCTTGCTGTGTGGTTTCTTCTGTGTTGCAGATGCTGGACCCTCTAAGCAGTGCTGAAAACTCGGTGTCAGGAAGCTGCCAGTCCTTGGACAGGTGAGCAGCCAGGTACAAATGTACAAACTGGTGAGAACATGTGTGCTCAGATGGAAATGCCAGTTGTACTTACATAAAATCCTGTTTTCTGTCTCATACATTTTCTTGGAGGGAAACAAGAATTTCCTACCTGTATCCTGCCTACATCTGTGTATTCTTAAAGAGCATTAACTGTGTCTTAAGGCTGTGTTATTTTCTGGCACAACCACAGAACAACAAACTGGTGCTTCAGTAGCTTTATTTTATAAATACAAAGTTCTGAAGCGAGCAGCCTGTGTGGAGCCACCCCTCTGAGAACATCTGGCTGCAGGGCATTTAAATCTCTTTTAGACAAGGCTCTACTTGTTCATTTTAAAAAATAAAACAACAAAAAAACACCCCAAACAAGAGCAAAGCTTATTCTTGCCTTCTTTCTCTAATAGTCCTTCTTTTCGGAAGTCACGGATGTCAAGGGCACAAAGCTTTCCTGATAACAGACAGGAGTTCTCAGGTATGTCTTTGGTACAAAGGTTATTTGGTCCAGACATTTTCTGCTCTTGGCTGGCCGCCCTCCCTGCTTGCTGGGATTGTATTATTAGAAGAACTGGGGATATGTTGATGGAAAAGCAACAAATAAATAAAATTATTTATTGCCTCTTCCTAAAAACTGCTGTTACAGGAAAATTCTGTCATTAGAAGTTACATTTTTTGAAGGAGCCTCACTTTTGTCTTTGCTTCTTCTGCCAGACCGTGAGAATCAGATCTACGACAAAGCAGGCAAGGGTGGGACCTACCCCCGGCGCTACAACGTCTCCATGCAGCACAAGGACTACAGCGACGGTGAGTTGCTCTCAGACCTCCCATTCCAGGCTGGGAAAAAAAGATGAGGCAATGCCAACCTCTACAGGAGTGGAACTCCTCTTTCGAGAGCCTGGATGTGCCCTGGTCCTTGCAATTAGCGCTGAGGTTGATGCCAGTGTGCACAGTGGCGCATTTTCATGGAAACCAATGGTTGTTGTTTGTAATTCTTCATTTACTTTGTAATTCTTTGTTTACTTTGTCCTTTCTGGGGTTATTCAGGCTGGGTAGGGGATTGTGGGCATAGGGAATTGTTAGACTTGCCCTTTATAAGTAATTTCCTACCCCAGAGATTCATTATACTTTGCTAATTTGCATTGCAAACTTGCTTCTGGATCTTTTAAATATAACAGGGACTTAAAGAATTAAATCTCTGCTCATCAGATGGCTTTATGCAAATTAATCTCTCAAAATTTCATGAGGTGTAAGTTGGCATAATCTTTGTTTATGGTTTTTATTTGCAAGTCCAGGCACGTTATCTAAAAAGCCGTTTTGTATGTAGTTGTTAACAAAACTCAGAGCTTATGCTCAGAGCCTGTAAACCAGATTTTTCCTTCGGAAGGTAAGTTTAGATCTTACAGCAGTGAGGGCATTACAAAGTGTTCTCTGCCTTCTGCTTTGGGAATGATCCAGAGCTGTACTGAACTCAGGCAGCATCAGCCCTGAGCTGTTGTATTTTTGCATCTCATCTGTTTGGCAGCAGGTTCTGCTCCATGGGAGCAGAGCAGAACATGGGATTTCTCTTCCTTCTCCCTGCTGCTCAATTTCCACTTGCAAGCATTTATTTAAGAACGTTCCTTTTCCCCCAGGCCGGAGGACATTTCCTCGGATACGACGTCACCAAGGGAATCTCTTCACCCTGGTGCCCTCGAGTCGTTCCTTGAGCACCAACGGGGAGAACCTGGGCCTGGCTCTGCAGTACCTGGACCCGCGGGGCCGCCTGCGGAGCGCCGACAGCGAGAACGCGCTGGGGGTGCAGGAGAGGAACATTGCCACCAAATGTAGGCTCCCTGGGCTCCTGGGAAATGCACCCGGGCTGTGGGCAAGGAGGGCTCTAAGGGAGAACTCCAGACCCAATGCATTGCCATAACCTGGCTTTAACAAGCCATTAAATCCACATCGTTCCCTGGCTGGGCTTTGAGACTTGTTTGTCACACCCACAAGACAAGTCTTTTTCTTCTCAGATTTCTGGGAGCTGGCCTTTTCTTTAGAAGGCATTGCAAATTCAGCTAAGTAAAAAACCCTTGCTTGATGTAGATGATCTACAGCATTCTTAAAACAGGCAGACAAGCTGGTTTATTTTATTGCTACGTTAACATTTTCAGTGAGGTTTTTGGGTTACAGTTATTCTACCAGTTGAGAGCTGTATGTATTTCACTTGATCCTTAGTAGAAGGATTTACTTCTGTATTATGGCATCCTTGAGTTGTTTTGTTGGACAACTTTCTATTATAAAAATAGAAAAGAAATGGAGCACACGTCATCATTTATGAACTCTACGTATCCCATGCCGTAATTTAAGGATCAAAACGAAGAATAAGCTTGTGGCAGAGTAAGGAACGCACTAAAATACTGACTGGCAGTAAATCTGATTAAATTAGATATGGCAAAGTTCATCTCTCACCTTTTCTGTATTTTCACACTGTTCAGATGGCTGGTTCCTGTCTTTGTTTTTAGAATTTCTTGTTAGATCCAACATAATTGGATGCATTGCACTGCAGGAGTCTGGTAGTGTTGCTTTCAAAGTTGGAGCTAAAGCACTGGTCTTTGAGTAATATGCTCTAGGATTAAGGGCAGTCTGAAAAACTGGGCTCAGTATTAATCTCTAGGTCAGGAGACTGCTGCTGATGGAATGTAATGCCCTGAGGAGGGAACCTCCTGCTGAGGTGTTGGAGCTACTGCTTTACCTGGGTCTGATGGGTATTTTTATTGTCTGACTGTTCAGTAGGTGAAGAAGATACCCACACTGTGCTAACATGGTCCCTGCTTTATCAGTGTCTAGTAGGGAATTATGACTTAGCATCTTTCTGGTTAGAGAGAGCCTTTCAGTGAAATCCTTCCCACAGAGGTAACCCCAAGCTAGCTTGGCAGAGAAACTCAGAATAATGTCCTTCAAGTTGTCCCAGAAGCTTAAGTCATTCCCAGCTGGCTGGGATTGATTCAGCAAAGCTAATCCAGCTCTTCATCTGATGCGTGTGATAACTACAGATCAAGGGTTGGAAGCTGCTCTTTAGTTGCTGCATCATCTCTTAAGGTAGTGATTTTGTAGAATCCACCTGCTGGTGGAATGAAATTTCACCAACCCCATTGAGTAACGTGTCTGTGAAACACATTTGCAAAATGTTTTGTGGTGTCATTTTAATGGGACACCAGTCAGCAGATCCTGAGAGTCTGGATGGTTGGATTCTGTTCAGAGCTCTGCCACTACCTCCTTACTCTGGGAGAGCACCTCACGTTTATTCAGCTACAGAATCCCTGCTTCAGTCCCAGTATGGTGGAGATGGGTCCTTGAAAGGCCCACCTTTGTTTTTAAATGGTACAATGGAAAGAGAAATCATTGCTGTTCTCTTTTAGCTCCAAGTGCTCCAATAAACTGGCGCCGAGGAAAGCTGCTGGGCCAGGGCGCCTTCGGCCGCGTGTACCTGTGCTACGACGTGGACACAGGCAGAGAGCTCGCAGCTAAGCAGGTCCAGTTTGATCCAGAGAGCCCTGAAACAAGCAAGGTAATTCTCATCTCAGCTTCTGAAACCCTGTAAAGTTCTGTACAATGTCTCTCTCTGTCTGTCCTTGAAAGCTGGCATCTTACTTAGTTTGTACTAAGGTTTCAAGTCATGTGGAGAAGAATAGGAGTAATTTAAAAATTGCTTTTCTGTGTTACTAACTTCAGCATGCAACTAAAATCCATTTTCTGGCTTCGTTCTTGGCTCCACTTTCTCAGCTTTTTGGGTTTTTGCCAGGTTACCTGAGGAATATTAGACTGCCTTGTATTCCTAGTTAGACATGAATGTGAATGAAACTAAACCCTAGAGTTTAGGAAGAGTAGGTTTTTGTTGGGTTTGTTGTTTTTTGGTTTTTTTTTTTCTTTTTTGAACAAAAAAAGTTCCTTGCACATGCAAAACCCACTTCTGGGTTTATATGGTATACCCTGTATCAAGTACATTAATTACCAGTTTTCACTTCTGAATTCTCAGTGTCCTTAAAAACAAATTGAGCTACGGGGTGTAAGTTTATCAAGAAGAGTGATGTGACAACACTTTAGAGACAGTGGAGATGGGACGGGCACCTTGAAATTATGGGACAGCATTCAACTCCCTGCACAGGGGATGTGCTGGAATGGCTTTTGGGTTCTTTGCTGGGGTTTTAACAATGTACCAGTTTCCCCATATTGAACGAATTCACTTTGAGCTAGAATAACTGATCCATGAAGATTTAATTATTCTGATTTTATATGGGATATTGGTGCCAAGATATGTCCTAAATTGGGAAGTTCTACTATGTCTGTGTTGTAAGTCAGACAGTAACTCTGAGCCAGTGAGGAACAGACTAAAATACCTTTTGAAGGCACTGAAACTCCAAACCTTAAACTATTATTTGGTCTGATTAAGCAGCTTCCCCTGGTTCCATGTGTCTATACAACATCTAGGTTCTTTCTCTAAGGTTCTGCATCCTTTCCCAGAGTGAGGGAGCTGAACCTGATACCTTCCCATGACTAGGCTGGAAATAGTTAAATGGGACTAATTTCAGGAGAAAACATTATTCCTTTTTCCGTAAATCCTCATGCTTCAGTGCCTTTGATGTTCCTCCTGTTCAATCCCTGGATTCAGCAAGAACCTGATACTTTTTCTGAGCAACAAACATCTGTAATTCCACATGAAACTGTGGGATAACCTCTTTGTCATTGCACTGTGATACCCTGTTGTCTATGGCAAGAGCAAAGCCAAAGGATCAGTTTCATGTGCAGAGCTGCAATCTTATTTTCTCCTTCGACATCCATAGGAAGTGAGTGCCCTGGAGTGTGAAATTCAGCTGCTGAAGAATCTCCAGCATGACCGCATTGTGCAGTATTATGGCTGCTTAAGGGATCGAGCAGAGAAGACTCTGACCATCTTCATGGAGTACATGCCAGGGGTAAGAGCAGCACAGTCAGGGATCAGAAAGGGGGATGCTGGGTTTAGTTGCTGTGGTCCCCCTAACTGTGTCATCTGCCTCACACCCTCTTAGGGCTGTGCCTTCTCATGCTGACTCATAATGACACACTTTCATTTTATTTATGCCCAAATAACCTCTTTGGGTTTTTTCCTTAAGTGTCTTGTACTTGAAATACATTCTCTGTAACATTCACTAAAGCCAGTTCTTTTGTTCAGTCTAAATTTGTTCTACGAAAGTACCTCAAAGGACTTGGGCCAACATGTACATCCTGGTAACTGAATTACCAGTACCATGGTACAGCAAGTGAGGCTAAAACTGACTCGCCAAAAAGGGAGGCTTTTGACCCAGATCAGACTGCTGAACTATTTTATTGCTTGTCTTCACAACCAGTTGTACCAGCAGGCAGAACCTCCTTAAGCTATTTTTGCAATGAAGTCTGTCCTTGCTGTTCTTAAAAAGGGCTTCTTAGGGCAAGGTGCTGGGGGAGCCTCCCAGGAAGGCTTCATCAGAGGCCAGAGTTCTTTGCAGGGCCAGTTGGGTGTATAACACCCAGGGCTTGTGGGAGTTGAATGGACACTGCAGGATTTGTGCTTTGTCCCCTTTTTGCCAGTTCCTTCTGTTTGCTCTTTGGCAGGGGTCAGTGAAGGACCAGCTGAAGGCGTATGGGGCGCTCACAGAAAACGTCACCCGGAAATACACGCGGCAGATCCTCGAGGGCGTCTCGTACCTGCACAGCAACATGATTGTGCACAGGGACATCAAGGGTGAGAGCAGGGGGCCAGGGAAAGGAGCTCTCTCCCAGCAAGTGCATTCAGTTTGAGAGCAGAAGGGTTTCACGTGGGCACGTACCAGATAATGGCAACAATGGGGTTCTTGATCTCATTGCAGCTTTGGAGGAAGAATTGGTTTTGGTGTCTAAACCTCAGTTTGTGTCCACATAAAAGCTAAGCTCTAAAGTTTACTTTTACCCTGGTGCTTCGTGTTCAGGACCTCTGACCAAGTAAAGGGGAGATTGACTTGTTTATTGTCGGAGTTCAAAGTGGTTTAATTAGCTACATCTGTTACCCAGCTGACCAGAAAGCAATGCTTGCACTCACCAAAGCAGCATCCCAATAAAATCCTTCTCTACACAGCTCTGTTCTCTCTCAGCCCTTGGCCTGGGGGCCCTGCTAGGCTGGCTGAGCTGTTTACAGGCACTGTAACAATGCTGGTGCTGACTCAGCTCTCATTTCCCTCCCCCCTTCACTTCCTTGTGTTTTTCCCTGAAGTTTTTCCCATTTACAGCCATTAGCAATTGGCTTGTCTACAGCCTGAATTAAAGACATGATGTTTAGCAGGTCACCTGAGGCTTAATGGGGAAAGAGCCATACCATGAGCACGGGTATTTGGGCTTGGAGATCGTTCTGTATCCGATAGCTGGATTGCATGGAAACAGCTGTCTCCATGTTTTGGTTCTGTCCAGGTGCCAATATTCTCCGTGACTCTGCTGGGAATGTGAAGCTGGGGGACTTTGGGGCCAGCAAACGGCTGCAGACAATCTGCATGTCGGGGACAGGCATCCGCTCCGTCACGGGCACCCCGTACTGGATGAGCCCCGAGGTGATCAGCGGGGAAGGCTACGGCAGGAAGGCGGACGTGTGGTGAGCCCTGCACTTGCTGTCCACAGATCACAGCTCTCCTGGAGCCAGATAACACAGACACCTTCTGCCATCAATATCCCAATTCACATCTTGTCTGGATGAAAAGTTTAAGGAGAATTGAAGTTCACTGATTTGAGCTCAAAACGATCTTCTGCAGGCTGTGCTTTGCAGGGTTAACACCCAACAACTCATTTAGTTTTTCAGGAGCAGTTTCTGCTCATTCCTCCCTCAAACTGATAGCTGGGTTTTTGCTTTCTGGCTGGTGCAATGTTTTCATCTTTCTCATGCTCTCAGGCACTTGGTGGAATTCTTGGGGTGTCCTGTGCAGGGCCAGGAATTAGGATGATGATCCTTGTGGCTCCCTCCCAGCATAGGAGATTCTGTGATTCTATGATATCCCTTAGAAGAGCAACTGAAGGTTGTTTAGGGAAAGCCCATTCACTTAGATAAAAAAATGAGTTATGCTTAAAATGTACTAGAAATTAATAGAATTTTAGCCGTAAAGGAAAGATGCCCAAAACTGGGATGACAGAAGAGATCCGGGTCAGATCAGAGATGATCTGCATGAATGGAAACTGTAGCTGTGCTATTATTGGCATAGTCAAGGATCAGCCTCTATCAAAAGAGCAAAATGGTCCTGTGCCAAAATGTTAATTTTGGGGGCCTTAAAAAGGTGAGATTACAAAACTTAAGCAAACAACAGGGACAAAATGTCTGGTTGTGCCTCCACAATAAAGCAGGGCCTGTTTCCTGTACAGGCAGCGAGTGGAAGCAGCTGAAATGTGTCTTGTCTGCAAAGAGTTAAGTCCTTCGACTCTCCACTTGGGATGCCTGGGGAGGGAGTGAAGCACGTGCCCTTCCCCCTGGGTTGGTGCAGTTGTGGATCTCCTCTTGGTGCTGACATTGGTCCATTCTCGTCAAAGAGCAAAGAGTCGCTGCCATTGGCCAGACTCCAGTTCCTACAATCCCAGTCATTATTTTGGGGGGTCAGAATTTTCCAGTGCAGCGCTGCTCCCAGGGTGGATGCGTATGGCCCAGAGGCTCAGAAACGTAACAAATCCATCCACCTGGCTCTGTGCCACTGCTGCAGGCCCCTCCAGTTTTCTTTTTCCTAAATAGCAGAATATGTGAGCTATTTGTTATTGCTGGAATGACTTGACATGAAAAACATTCCTGCTGTTTGCTGAATATCTTAAAGAAACCGGATCTGCTTAAACGGTATAAATCAGTCTAAACAATAATATATCCCTGCTTGCTTTTGAGCAAACCCCCAGCACTTCAGCACACATGGTTTGCATTTTCTGTACTCTCCTCTAGTAAGTTGAAGTGGCTGGAAAACTGTAAAATTTTCACGTTGGATTTTAAACCTTGTCAAGAAATCAGTTCTTGCATATTCACTGCATTTAATTCCATTCCTTCCTTGTCTTGGCAGCTGATGTAAGTCTACCTCTCAACATGTCTTCCTTGTGTTTCACCTCAAAAGAAGGTTTAGTTTTAAGATAGAGGAGGCAGTTTTGCTTTTTTAATGGAAAGATGCAATAAAAACACAGGATTGCATATTAGAAATTCACTAATGGCTTTTATTTAATCTGCGGCCTGGAGGAAGCAATTAATCCTTTTTGAATAAACCCCAATCAGTGCAGTGCTACAGCAGCCATCTTCCCTGGGAAGGTGTTGGAGCCACGTTGCCTCAGAAAGGTGGCTCAGCCATGAGCACAGAATTATGTCCTTGCCCTGAAGTAGCCTGCAGAGCCCCATTAACTTTACAAGGAATTTTTCCTTAAGGTAATGATGCATCTGTCCCACGGGGGTTTAACTTACTGCCTTCCCAGTTTGGAACTGTTACCACTTCAATTATTTTTTGACCGATGCTTTGTTTCTTGTGGAGATTATTTTTAGGTTGTTTTTTCCCAACGTGGGCATTTTGAGGCTGTGACTGAAAAGGGATTTTGCTGAAATGGCTTTGTGGGGTCAATGAGCGCTGATTCACTGAACCTTGAGTGTTAAAAAGTCTGTTTCCTACCTTGCAACTCAGCAAATTGAGCCTCTGAGCAACCTGGTCTAGTGGAAGGTGTCCCTGCACATACCAGGTGGTTGGAACAGGATGGTCTTGAAGGTTCCTTCCAACCCAAACGGTGCTGTGACTCTGTGATTCTCTAAGTGCCTTTGAGTTACAACAGAAGTAGCAGCGTCTGAAGTACCATCACGGTCAAACGGTGCCTTCAGGGACGTCCCATGGGCACCTCTTGGGCCCTGTTAACACAGATGTTTCCTGAGAGGAGAATTTGAGCAAAGGGGAGCAGGACATAAGGCACTTTCCAGGCAGTTCCCTGCTCTCCTGGCAGCAGGACGAGCAGCTGTTGGCAGCTCTGGGTCGGGGTACACACGGGGTTTGCTGAGCAGACAAACAAACAAACTCCCCCAGAGCCATTTTCAGGCCTGGACCTGGCTGCTGGGGAGCTCTCCCTGAGCACTGGGCATTATTGAGTGAATTCTCATTTGGTTGTTTCCTGTCTGCTTTGCAGGAGCCTTGGCTGCACCGTGGTGGAAATGCTGACAGAGAAACCCCCCTGGGCAGAGTACGAAGCCATGGCAGCGATCTTCAAAATCGCCACGCAGCCCACCAACCCCCAGCTCCCCTCCCACATATCAGAACATTGCCGGGACTTCCTAAAGCAGATCTTTGTGGAAGCCAGGCACAGACCCTCTGCTGAGGAGCTGCTCAGACACCAGTTTGCACAGCTCCAGTACTGAATTACCTCCCTTGCTCGCAGCTCCTGCCGGGCTTTCCGTGCCCTGTCTTGTCTAGTTGCAACTGCCCGTTGTGGTGCTGCATCTTCAAAATGCCAACTCAGCTAGGCCTAGTCCTTTGGGAAGTTCTGCCAAGGAACTTAGGGTCTGCTTTCGTGCCTGATTCCTTCATTTGCTGGACTGATGTTCATCCTGCCGACAGCTGTCCAAGCAGAGCTGCATTTTTGCCCCAAGTTACCCAGATGTGACATTGCAGCTGGCTGCGTGTTCTCTGCAGGCGCAGGAATGGGACTCTCACAAGTGTCTTCACTGGTTGAACATAGGAGAAACCTGAACCCAAGTGGGAATTGGAAGAGCTCCACTCTTCAGCAAAACAGAAACGTGCACCAGCCTCCAGACCAGCTGTGGGAGTCCCTGGTTTTCTGCTCCTGGGTCTCCAGAGGTGTCTCCAGTACCTGAATTCAGCAAAAAGCCATTTGTCATGGAGCATGTGCTCACTATAGTATGGTATATTTTTCTTCTTGAGTATTCAGCATCTGAAGGTGTTCAGAAAATACTGATTGAAAAGTATGTGAATAGTGTTATTTTATAGTGAACCCGTGGATTTGGGGCTGGGGGTGAGGGAGGTCTTTCCAGCTAATTGTCAGGATAATCAGACAAGTTTCAGCAGAATGCAGTCACTCCAGGGCCTGAGGGAAAGGCTCTCCCACTGACGTTGGAAAATCCGGAGCTAATTTCCAAGGCTTGATCTGTCCCCGAATTAGAACTGTGTCAGTTTTTGTTGTACCAAACAAATTTGTGCTCCTGCTTCCTCTCTCTGGGGCTGCTGGGTCCAAACAAAACCCCTCTGGAAAGTAATTTAGTGGAATTCAGCTTCCTCCTGCATCTGTCTCTTTGCCTGGTAACTTTTTACCATCCTTTTAACCAAAGATAGTCCATCTGGTGCCAGGAATTTACTTCAGTATTTTTGAGCACATGGCCTAATGGAAAATTGAGGGTTTCTTGGGGAGAACCACCGGGACACCCCTTCTTGTTGTGCACAGGAAGCTGGAATCGAGCTCAACCCTTTGCTGTGCATTGTTTGAGTTACAGGTGTGCAAGTGACCATTTAAGAGTTCCATAAAAATGTTATGGCCTAACTTAAATACACTTGTGTAAGAGTCAAGTCAAACAGGTACCTGAGAACACATTTTAAATGGTAGCAAATACCTCAGATTACCTGGAGATCCCATGCAGGTACCAGCAAAACACATCCAAGTGATCGTGCACTTGGAAGATTCCACAAGTCAGACGACTGAGGTCCTGATGGCCTCAAATCCTCTGTGCTGATTTGGGCACTATTTATTTCGCTCCTGAAGGACCAGCAGTTTTTAAGTGCTGGGGATTCATTGAATGATTTTTAAGTTATCTCTGAGAAATGAAACTAAGAAAAGCAAATGTTATTTAAAATACTGCTTTACAGGGCAACATTGAAGGTGTTCTGCTCTTATACTGGAAACATTATTAAGGTTCCACACACCTCCACTCTTCTCCCCCATAAAAAATTGAAAATTGCTTCATAATGCAGTAAAATTAAGTTTTTAAGTGAGTACTAATAGCAGGATAAGGCAAGTTTTCATGAAACCAAGCTCCTTCAACACATGAAAAATACTGTGTTGAATTAAAAGAGGAAAAAAAGGAACTCTAAAAGCCCCACCAACCAAAAGCCCTGAAAAGCTTTAACACTATGGAATGGTTTTTCTGTGCCAAACCCAGAGCAAAGTGTAACCAATAAAATCTGGTGTTGGTTTCCTTTCCAGGCTCCCTGCACTACTCCAAGGACAGACTGTCCCACTTGTGGGCACTTAGGGGATCCCTTTTATGAAAGCCCTTGTTACATAATTTATTTAATATTATAGTGAGAGCACTTCGGTTGATCTTTAACTCGACTTTGAATTGTCCAGACCCTTGGCCCAGCTTCTGGCCTGCTCTTCACTGTTGCCATGACGGGAGGTGAGGGTGTGATGCTCCTGCTCAGAGTCAGGGAGCTTTTCCCACTGCTTTGGTGGGAATGTGGGATCATCCCTGCAGTCTGGATGACAGAACTAAGGGGAGGTCAGCGCTGCTGGGGGCCTCAGCTCTTCAAGCCTTGCAACCTAAATATACCAAAGATTGGATTCTCCATCCACTACCCATCACTTGCAGGGGTCAGGAGCATGGTGACATCTGCGGGGGTTTCCTGCTATCCTTGGCTTGTCCTCACCAAATCCAGACCTTCTCCCATGTTTTTTCTCTTGCTGTCCCACATGCTGAGATCTGGGAGAGAATAGAGCGTGAGGAAACGGCGCAACTTCTGTCAAAGCAGCTCAATCCTCAGGACCTGTTGTGGCTTTTACCTCACCCGCATCCCGGGAGGTGCTTCCAGAGCAGAGCAAGAGCAGCCAGGACTGATGGGCTCAGTGCTGTCCCCAGAGCTCCCGTGCTGGCCGTGCCCCCTCTGTGCCCAGCCCTGCCCTCCAGGCTGCCGTGGCAGTGACAGCAGCTGTGCAGTGACAGAGAACACGGGGGCCAGCTCGGCCTGGCGCTGTTCGGCACAGGAACAAGCCAAAGCATTACCTGTATGTTTGGAGATGCACTTTTATGAATGTAGTTTATATCGCTCTTTTTTAGCTCTTTTTACATCATGTAAACGGTGATGCCTCGTATTTTTTTTTTTTTTAATTTATATCGTAAAAGATCATATTTGGTGATTTTTATATATATCGACTGTTATGGGGTGGGGGGAGGTGGGGAAATAAATTTGACGCCTTTATGAATTTAAAAAGGAAAAAAAAGCAGCTGGTTTTGCAGAGAATTTGCTGATGGTTTATAATGAGTAGAGCCAAGCCAAAATGCCTCTTTGTTTCCTCACAGCTCTCTTGATTATGGAAAAGGAAGATCTGGATTCCTGAGTCCACTGCTCCAATGAATAACTTGGGGCTGACATTGCTACCACGGGCTTTTAACAGCCCTGGCAGCAAAAGCGGACAGAAATGTAATTATACCTCAGAATTGAATTATATCTGGCCTCTTTATCCTGGCAGACTGGGAAAAAACTGGGAATAAACTGATTTAGGGGAAAGTGGAGGAGGAGTGCCAGGCTGACAATAAGCTATTGTGTCAATTCCAAATGTCATGTTGGATTTCCTGCTGTTCCTTCCAGGGAGGGCTATATAGGGAATATTGAGTATTGGGATTCCTGGTGGAAGGTGCTGCAGAAATGGAGAGTATTCTGTTTGACAAAGAATTTCTTACCAGAGTCCCAGTATTCTGAAATGGTTAAAACTAATCAGAAAAATGTCCAAGATTCCCATTGGAGAGGAACTTGGGGGAATTTGGCTGTCCCTGAGGTCGTTGGGAAACAAAGTAGCAACATTTTGGTCTTGGTGTGACGATTCTGTGCATTCCAGGTTATTTGCTTGTTCTCCAGGAAATCCCATCTTTGCCCATTCTAGTGGCAGTTAAGTTGCATCAGTTTGGATGGGTTTTTTTTTTGGGGGGGTGGGGGGAGGATTTGCCTAATCTGGAATAATATTCCAAAGGACTTGACACTTCTCCAAAGATTTCCCATTGGCACCAGTTAGCAACATAAACTGACCAGGAGGGAAAAGGTAGGTGTGCCAGGAGCAGTTCAAAAAGGAAGAAAAGGATTTTGTCATCGCCATAAATGATGCAAAGCAGGGAGAAAGGGCTTTAACCTGGATTGTGCAGAAGACCTTGACCCAGTAGTCTCTATTTACCGACCGGGGGCTTGCAGTGCAAAGCCAGGCCACTGTATCATTTTATTTACAATAAAATTATCATTTATATGAAAGCCTATTTTGATGACTGTCCTTTTAAAAAGCAAAAATTTGGAGAAGGAGAGCCTCTGCTTTCCAAACAAGTGGAAGATACCGTGAGCTCCCTTCCAGAAATGGAGGGTCGCAGCTGAAGTGGGGGAGTCTGGATGGTCTTGCATTGACTGTAACAGAGATTTGGGGCAGAACAAGCTTTGCTGTCCCTGACTAGGGCAGGAGAATGGGTAACCACATCTCCAAATACATTCAGGTTGGTTTTGGTTTTTTTTCTGCTTGCTGTTTAGGAACAAACCAAAATAGTGCTACTATAAAATTCATCTGTTCTCTTTGCTGAAATGGTGATTTTTTTTTTTTTCCTGTTTATGCAGCTTCTCTCTTCAGTGCCACTGTCATTTAATCAGTGTTTGGGTGCTGCTCTGTCCCTCCAGAGCTGAGCTCCATTTGGAAGCTGGTGGAAGATTCCAGCTGGGGTGTGCAGCTCACAGAGCAACACTGAGGTGCAATTTGAAATCCTGGTTTGGTTCCCAAGACTGTGGGGGCCCTAGGGGGGCTTCTGGTTGGGGGTCTGCACCCTGGTCACCTCTGCCCAGTCCTCATGGTCTGTAGGATCCCTCTGAGCACTCCCCAAAGACGAGTGGATGCCTCTTTCCCTTCCCTGTCTCCCCTCCCAGCCTCACTGGTATCCAGGAATACTTCCTTGATCCTGCATTGACACGAGCTCTCTCCACAGTACCTGGGCAGCAAGAGGCACACCTGACCCCTAGTCCCACCTCCCCAGGCCCTGGGAACACAGGACAAGACAGGGAAGACTTGGAAACCTTGTATTACAAAAATAAAGGAGCGCATGTGAAGCTGCCGCGAGGCTCCAGCGCAGAACGTACCAGTGGAAGGCAAATATAAAAAAGAGAGACACAGTTAAATCGTGGCAGGGCAACATCTTAAGGCTGAACCATCCCAGCTGAACTGAGCTGATGTAAACCAAGGACCCTCCTTATCTAGAGCCCCAGAAATGCAGGCTTGGTATGGCAGAGCTTGCAGCTCTGCAGTGACTCACAGGCTGGATTAGGCCCCCAGCTCATCTCCTTTTCCATGGTGACAGGCCTGAAATGGATCAACAGGGCTGAGGGTCCCGAGGGGGGCAATTGCTTCTGCTGTGATCTCACTGGGGAGGAAGAACTGCAGAGAGAGGGCTTCAGGTCTGGGGGCTGCACCCTGGTCACCTGCTGCCCTGTCCTTATGACCTGCAGGACCCTCTGAGCACCCTCCAAAGAATGGGGGCTCCCTCCTGTCCCCTCCCGCAGGCCCTGCTTTACATCAGCTCAGTTAGCCCTGGCTCAGCTCCTCCGGCTCTGCTGGGCTCCAGGAGCGGGGGCTGGCCCCTCTCACGCCGACTTGGTGCCACTTTCCACCTCCTTGTGCACCCACAGCTCCTTGTGCTGCTTGCGCCCGAAGCCTTCGTCGTAGTTGCCTTTACTCTTGAAGAGCTGCTGGAAGTGGGGCTTGCAGTAGAATTCCCCGTGGAGCGCAGCGTAGCTGCCCAGGCTGGGGAGGGAGGGCAGGGTTAGCCAGGCAGGGAGGCTGAGCTGCAGCCTGGGAAAGTGGGGGGGTTTGGGGACACCGGGACAGCAGAGGGGGGAACATGCAGCAGGGGACCCTTAGGGCCAACAGCTCCTTCCCAGCAGCAGAGGCTGTTGGGGGCTGCTGTGAGTAGAGATTGGGGGGTCCCAGGGGAGCTCAGGCGTGGCTCGCTGTGCTCTGGAAGGAGGCTCTGGTGCAGCTCAGTGTTCCCCTGGGGCTGCTCTCAAGGGGAAGCATCTCTCCTTCCAAACCAGGTGGGCTTTAGCTGAGGCTTGGGCCCAGGCGTGCAGATAAACCTTTGTGTTGCTGTGATGAGTGGGCTGGGGGTCTCTGGCTACTGGCCAAGCGAGGGGCTGTGGGGTAGGCCACTCCTTGGGAGGGCCTCAGCAGAGCTGCAGTGACACCTGTACCACTGTGGGGACAGCCCGGCTCACCTGAGCTTGGTGTGGCAGTGCTTGCAGCAGAAGCAGGAGTTGTGGAAAACGAATTTATCGGCCACCAGCCTCTCCATGGGATACACGGTTTTCTGGCAGGCAGTGCACATCTCCTTCACCTGCGCCTTCAAGCTGAAGGACTGGCCAAGGGCAGAGCAAAGGGACACAGAGGATGAAGAAGGAATTTGGGACACCCTGGATGACTCCACTACCCTCTACCCTGGCCTCCCTTCACTGGAACACTGGGGAGCAGGAAGCAGTGCCATCTCCCTCACCCTCCCTCGGCCACTCCACCGATGCTGGGCTGGATGGGACCTTGGCCCCTGGGCTTTTGGCCCTCCCACCCTTGCCAAGAATCAGCAGGATGAGGCCCTGGCACAGGCTGCCCAGCAAAGCTGTGGCTGCCCCACCCCTGGAAGAGCCCAAGGCCAGGCTGGACAGGGCTTGGAGCACCCCGGGATAGTGGAAGGTGGCACTGCATGAGATTTAAGGTCCATGCCATCCCAAGCCATTCTGGGACAATTCTCTGGTATAGAAAAAACAAAGGTACCTTGGAGCGCTGCACTGTGCTGCCTCCTGAGCTGTTCTTGGCCTCCTGAAAAGGGAAGGAGAAAGCAAAATGAGAGTTCAGCACAAGCCCCTGACAAAACCCCTCTGTGACCTGCACCTATAAATCATCACCTGTGCCTTGTGCACCTACACACAGCAGCTCTGCTCCAAGATGCTGCTGCTGCCCCTTGGAGGAGGATAATGAACTCCTCTTGCTGGAGGTGCACAGGTTCGGGCAATGCTGCCCCATGGGTCCTTGCCCGGGCTCAGGAGGCAGTGGCCCCTTCCCCCTGGGCACAGCTGGGTGCCCCTCACTGTCCCAGAGCCTCTTGAGGCAGATGTTCCTGCTTCCAGTTCCTCTGCCCCGTTACAGCAGCCTCTGCTTGTGCCCCAGGTTTCAGGGTCTCTGCACCGTGTCCCTTCTGCAGCTGCAGCAGCTCATCCCTTCCAAATCCTCCCTGCTCCCCTCTCACTTGCTCCACATCCTGCACCCTCCCCAGGGCACCTGCACGGGCACCCGCTGGGTCCCTGATGTTCCACCACCCCCAGGAGTTTCACCCGCCTTGGCACTGATGGAAGAGCTCTCTCCTTCCCAAAGTCGGGGTCCAAGGGGCAGTGGCACTCCAGCAAGGTGACCAGTCAGGGCTGGCTCATCTCCCTCACTCCTTGTTCCCAAGGCTGGGGCTCTGCCTGCCCAGCGCTGCCCCCAGGCTGATTCCCCACCCCCCTTCCTCCTGCCTTGTCCTTCCCTATCGTTTCTCCTTTGTATTTTTGGAAACAGTTTGTGTAAGAGACGCACAGGAAACTCTCCCCTCGCAAAGCTGCCTCAGACGTTTCCCAGCTGCTCTCACTGACTGAGGTCAGGGACGTGATTTTCCTCTCCCTCCCACGAGGCTGGAAGCAGGAGCCAAAGCCAACAGCGGGACATGGGCAGCAAGGAGGCTCCGGCCGTGTAAAACCAGTTGCATCCCTTGGCACTGGGAGAACAACCACAGGTGCTCTCCTGGGGTTAGGATTTAATGTGCTATTTCCAGGCTCAGCTGACCAGAGCTAAGGAAAATGCTGCCTCTCTGGAGCTGAGATACATCCGTTCCCAAGGCTACAGCAATCCACGCCTCCCTGTCACTTCTCGGCAGCCTCCTGGCCCCGATCAGTTCACTCTCCATTCCATATCTGATAGATCTTCCCTCAGGGAAGGGCCGTATCCTGTCCCAGCAGGAGATGTTCTTGAACCTTTATGTTTTTCCATCTCCAATCACTCCAGTCCTAAGCAGCTCTAAAGCTCTCAATTGTGATCACGGAAAGCCATGGAAACACAAACAAACAGACAGCAACTCGGGGTGAGAGCTCTGCATGGAGCAGAGCCTGAGGCTGGTGCTCAGTGTGCTCAGCAAACAGCACCTTCTGCTGGAACCTTCCTGTGCCCAGTTCTGTTCTTTGAGTAGCAGTGACTGTGCCTTTGATCACCCCAAAATGTCAGGTCAGGAGTACAGCTTCTGCGTACAACCCTCCCTCCCTGAGAGCCCAAACCCGGCTGAAATTCCCATACAAACCACAGGATGCCACGTACATGAGCTGGGGGTGGGCTGGCGGCTCCCGTGGCCTGGAACATGGTTCCTTTCCCGTCTCCCTCTATTTAATCCTGAGCTGGAAGTCTGTGGGTCGATGTTCCCTGCGATGTTCCCTGCGGAGGTGTCTAAGACAGACCTCTTGCAACACCTGGAAAGGAAATGTTGTCAGGAGTGGGGCTGGTTTCATCACCCAAACCCAGCAGCTCTGCAGGAGCTGGTGTGTGCTCAGAGCTTCCTCCGTGGGGTCAGATCAGCCTCGCTGCTCTGGGGCTTCCTGAAGGAGCTGAGAGATTGAGGCCGTGAGACTGGACCGACAGACAGGAGCTTCCAGGTCTGGAATATTGTGATAGCAGCTGGAGAGTTTGGGGCTCCGAACACCTGGAAGGTGATGTGATGGTTTCTACTCCAAACCCACGCATGGAAGCACCTGCCAGGCAATGACCACGCCACTGGCAGCAAGGCTGACCCCAAGCCAAAGCAGCAAAACCAGCACCCCGTGTTTCACTAAGGCAGCCGCTAAGGGACTGGTGTTGCTGAAGGAAGGACTGTGATTTTAGTCTAATTTTAGCCCAGAAAAGTCTCACTGATCACAGCTCAGCAGAGCAAGTGATGGGGATTTTGTCTTCTCAAGGAGCCCACGTTGCCTTTAGGCTGAGCCCCATGTGATGTGCTGAGTGTCTGGGAGGATGAGGCTGACAGGGCTGGGACCAGCACAGGAAAAAACCACCAGCATTGCAAATCACCCTTTTGGTAAAAAAGAGCTGAAAAGGCACTGACAGCTCCTCAGGGGGTTTTCCCCACCACACTTTACCTTCAAAACACCCTGAAAGATGAGCCCTGGTTTGAATACACAGGACAGAGCTGTAGGGTTGAGTGAACACTGCCAAGGGAGGAGCAGAGCAGCAAAAAGGAGGGTGAAGGGGTGGCTCTGCAATGATGAGGATGAGCTAGAGGCTGGAAAACCAGCACCTTCCTCTGCCTGGGGCTGCTTTCCTGTCCTGCTGAACCCCCTTGGCCTCATATTGCCACCCCAAAAACGTTCCTGCTGTCCAAGGACTGGACTAGATGCTGAGAAAACCCCAGCACAGAGACATGTTAGGGTGGAGGGCTTGGGGTAAGGCATCTCCTCAATGCCCATCTCACAGGGACACTTGCAAACATCTCCTGAGTTTTAGGGGGCACTTTGGCTGCTAAACCCCCAGCAGCTGACACCAGGCTCGTGTTACAGTCAGCAAAGCACCTAAAATTCCTGCCTGCTTTCAGAGTTGAAAGGCCTTTGCCCCAGGTTCTGGGCACTGGTGGGTGCCTCTCGCAGCCCTGGGGCTGCACAGCCCTGGCTGCAAATGTTTCACAGTCTCTGCTGAAACTCAGCCCTGTTCTATCAAAACCATTTCCCGTCTCTCTGCGGTTTGGTTGTTATTTCCTGCTCTCTGAGCTTGCTCACAGGCAACTGCTGCTGAACCCAGCATCTGCTGGGGGCCAGGCCCCAGCCCCACAGCCCCCCCCAGCCCCCTGTTCCCTGGGACAGAACCTTCCCTTTGTGTTCCCAGGGTCTATCGGGTCCTACAGCCCAGCACAGACGCTGCAGGGAACATGAGGCACCCAGAAAACCTGGTGTCCCCACTCCATACACAGCTCTAACACAGACACATAACCGTCCCCCTTTTCACCTTCATCCCAGCCTTTGTTACAAATACTTGTCCTCCCCAACTTCCCTTCTCTCACTGCTCATCTTCCTACCCTACCCCAGCCACTCTCCCTCGGTTTTTCCAGACTCTCCCTCACCCCCCTCCTGCCCTTCCCCAGAAGCTGCTCTAGTGGAAGGTGTCCCTGCCCATGGCAGGTGGCTGGAACGAGATGATCTTTAAGGTCCCTTCAACCCGAACCATTCAGGGGGTCTCTGATAAGCACATGATTAGTTCCGCCTACTATTTGTTTCTTTGCACCTCATGCCCCCAAACCCCTTTCCCTTCAATTCCACCCCCTTATCCACCCCATGGCTGGATGTTTTCCCCCCTGCCCTCTTCGCACATACCCTCTGGCCTCCCTGCGCTCTCCTGGCCGGTGTTTGCAGTGAGAGCCCTCAGAGCAGCTGCCCTTCAGGCACAGGAGCAGGAGCTGCTCAACCTCCTTCCTGCTGGAGGGCAGGAGGCAAGAGCAGAAATCTCAAAGGGGAAGGGTGTGCTGAGGCGATAAGGGAACCAGAACAAGTGAGAAGCTGCAGGAGGGTTTCTTGGAGGCTCTCAGCTGCTGTCATGGCTCTTCCCAGGAGCACAGGCTGGGACTGGAGCCCCAGGCAGCCACCAGCATCCTCCATGAGGGGAAATGTGGTGACACGGGCAGTGCCTAAGGACATGCTGCCACACAGGATGTGACAAAGCCTTCACAACAGCTCGTGAAGCCTCGGGGCTTGCTGGCTTTGGGGGCTGCAGTGGGCATGTGTGACAAAGGCTGAAAGCAGAGGCCATGCCCCACAGTGGAGACTGGCACCATAACTGCTAGATCTGACTCTGGTCCCTAAAGCGCTTAGCTGCTTACACAGCCTGGCTAGGGCAGGAGCGAGGACTGTCTGTCCTCCTCTCCAGCAGTTTCAGGGTTTTGGCTCAGAAGGTGAGAACCCCTCTACCTTCCAGCGCCTCTCTGTCCTGCCCCTTGTAGTGACTGATGGCTCCAAGAGGGGAGGAGTTTGAAGGGATGAAGGTGACACTGCTCCATCACAGAGCTTTTCCCTCCTGCATCCCCCTCACCTTCCTGCCTGGCCCTGGGGCACACGGAGGGAGAGGGCACATCTGGGCTGGCCCCTCATGGCAACCCCCTGATCTCCACCTGCCTCCCAAGGATCACAGCCAGGATGGGTGCGGAGAGCCTTTCCCCCTTCCCCTCTCCAGAGGGGGCACCAGGGCTGCCCCAGTGCTGGCCCGGCCCGTTCCCGGTGGGCCCCAGCCCGTTCCCGGTGGGCCCCAGCCCGTTCCCGGCGGGCCCCAGCCCGGTGCTGGCCGCCCAGAGCCGGGGGTTTCCGGCACAGGGAAGGAGCGTGACTGCGGAGGGCCGGAGGCCCCTCTCTGCCATATGGTTCCCATTAGCAGCCCTGGGAAGGGTTTGTTTACTGCAGGGATTGCTGCTCCATTGCAGGAGGCTTTCCCAAAGGCAAAGCACGGCATGGGGGTCTGGGCCCCCTTCCTCCTCCATCCTCAGAGGACATGGACATCTCCAGAGCACGGTGAGGCGTGGGCAGAGGACACAGCTCCGAGAGGCTGTCAGGCCTTTCCCCCAGGAAATCGTGGGCTGAGCTGGTGGCTGTGGGGATGGGTGTCCCCGAGATGCTGTGCAGGGTCAGTGAAACCCACACACACAGGACAGAGCTGATCCTCCAGCTCCATGGCCATCATCCCTCTCAGCGGGCCAGTGTGGGGAGGAGGTGAACAGGAGCTGGAAGAGCCTGTCTCCTGAGCCTGGGAATCACCCAGCTCCCAAGGCTCAGTTTCTGTAGTACTGGGGTCTCACAGTTGACTCACACCATGAAACAAAGTGTGGTGCAAAACCAGCATCAAACAGGCCAGTCCAGAGCCAGGCACAGCAGTACCAAGAAGGGATGGTGGAGCGAGCCCAGTGGCCACAGCTCCTACTTTAGGCATGGAATCCCTTAATTCAGCTTCAGGTCTTGGCTCTTGTATGGCTTTGAGCCAACCACTTGACCTCACTGGTATTGGGGACCCAGGCAGGTCCCTGCTGGCTTGGCACAGGGTGGAGGATTTCAGGGAGGAGAATTTCTGGGGACATTTCTGGGGACACCCCTACCCTGCTCCTGAGGCTCCTGGGGACTGGACCTGACCCTGCCTCACCCCACAGCCAGGAGCACCGTTCCATCAGCCTGCTCCACTAATCTCCTTTCCGTCCACGTTCTGCCTCTTGAAAGGCTGCCAGTGGGCAGGAAATCTGCAGCCGAAATGCTGAGGGATGCTGACAAGGAATAGTTGTGGGGAGGAACAGGGCTGCCTTTGTCAGAGCAACAATGGGGCACCCACTGGAGTGAGGGGAGCCTGAGGGAAGCCCCTGCGCACCCTCTCCCCTCTCCCACTTTCATCTCTGCCTCCCCTGAGGAGGACGTGCACTGCTCTGGTCCCCGCCCCTGCCTCCCAGTGAGAAGACCCATGAGCCAGAAGGATGCTACTGGGATTCACCTGCTTTCCAGAAGCAGAAACTGAGGCATCCCATTCCTGGGATTGTAGCTGTGTTTAATGGCATCCATTAAAAATCATTAGTTGAAGGGAGCCTCTGCTCCCTGGGATCTCTTGTCTTGCTGGGAGTTCAGACAGAGCAGAGAAGCACAGCAGAAATCCTGCCAGGAGGATGAGAAGAGACTTTTCCAGGCAGAGACAAATTCTCAGTAGTGCCAGACAAAAATTGCAGGTTGAGAGGTTCAGGCTGGACATTAGACAAAAGTGCTTCACTGGGAGAAACCTTGGAAGCCCTGCAGAACAGGCTAATGAGGTTCAATATAAACCTGCTTCAAACAAGCACAGTGGGCAAACAGCAGCTCATGCTCCTTCCCTTCCCTTGTCCACTCCTGCCTAATCTCTTCCACAAACCATGCACCTGGAAACATATCTCCTGGTTTCCTATACAAATGTAGATCCATTTACCATTAGACATTAGTTTTCTCCCATTATATATTTGCCTCTCAGTGGGATTCCTAAGGTGTAGCCATATTCAGAAGAAGCAGATTCCTTTTAACCTGTTCTCACATGGCGGGCTCTCTGTTGCCATAGCCACCGTGGTGGCCCAGTACAAACAGGTGAGAGTAATCTTTGATTACTCTTCCAGAACCTGTTCTAGAAACTAACCTCTCCTTGTAGTGCAATTAATGGACCTGTAATTGCCTTGTAATTGCCTCCTTGCTCTAACACAACCTCTCAGTGTTACCTTGGCTGATTTCCTCTTGTGGAATATCACCTGTTACTCACCAGACTTTGGGCTGGCATTTCCTACGGTGGAGTCCCCATCCCTTGAGGGCTTTAAAGGCTGTGGGGATGTGGCACATGGGGACATGGTTTATTGCTGTGGGAATGGTTGTGCACTATGATTAGAGAACTTTTCCAACTTGAAGGATTCTCTGATTCCATGGGGTGAGCCCATCTCTTGAGTCCTCTGAGAGACCCCCACAGAAAGCTTTTATTATTTCATCACCTGCAGATGCAGCAAAAGCAGGAGTGAGTCCAGTTCCAGGCCCTCCAAAACACAGCACAACCCCTTTCTGTGGTCCCTGCCTCCACACAAGCCCTTCAAAAGCCACTGTTTGCTGTCCAAATCCAGATTGTACAAGAAGAAAACACAACCAAAATCATATTGGTAGTTAAATCTGTCCAAATACTGCTCTTTTTGAGCTGCCCTGGCTATTTTCAGCCTTCACCGCTATCCTCCCTTTTAGGATCCACGGTGCCATAGAGCCCAGCATAGGATCAGGTTCTCTGAAATCCACAAGATTGCAGTAGAGCAATGAGTGTGCTGGGAAAAGTAATCCCTGGAGATGCACATCAGAGGATGAGGCATCTTGTCACTGAAAACCCCAAGCTGGACATATGGAGAGCATCATGGGCACACCACAGGAGTGAGAAATATGTCTAAAGTGTGCTTAATATTGATATTGCAATAATCCTTTTGTCCAGATTTAATGTTTTCCATCCCTGGGCTTTTGCTAAGAGCAAGGTAAGCACTGCAACACCCGCAGATAGCAGATAAAAATTTAACTGAGGGGAAAGCAGACATGTCTTGGGGGGACATGGCAGCTGCCTGGAAAAACCCTGAAAGAGCTGAGGGTGGGAGAAAAGGAGAAGAAAAACTCCATCACCCTCCAGGACCAGAGGGGTAGTTCAAGACTCACAGGAGTCAAAAGGAAACCAGAAGAGGAATTCCCTTCCCTAATGCAAAATCTATTGGGATCTCTGCTGACCAAAAAAGGTCAAACGTGGTTTTGAGCTGTTTAAGAGTGGAGATGAATCCAGCCACTGTGCAAAGCCCAAGAGGTTAGTTCTGACAGACCCTCACCTTGGAACTGGGATTTGCTTCTTGCAGGGCTCCCATTTCAAAAGGACATTAACACTGGGGCTGTTTCAGACTAAGCTTGGTCGATTGCCCTGCAATTATTTTGTAATCTACATTAATAATGCTGCAGATGTGCTAGTCCTGGCCTTAAGCACACGACAGCTCAGCTGAGGCACCAGATGTCCTCCCTGTGAGAGCCCTCACACGATGTCTTTGGTGGACAAAGCCCAATATTCAAGGCTGGATTATCAGGTTTTTTCAAATCTGATACCCACATCATGAAAAAAAATCAGCATAAAACTGATCATAAATATGATCTACAAGGTATCTTAGTTTGTTTGAAGTGATCCAAGGGGATTAGACAGATCAGGCTGGCTCAAAACACAGTAGTTACAGCACCAGACTGGGACTTGGGAGACTTGGGCTTGATTCCTAAATCTGCTGCTAATTTTGGGTGGCAGTGGATAAATAATTTCGTTTTTTTTCTGTTCTCTTTTCTCCCCCTTTCCGCGATGAACACAGAGCTGCTCTCCTTTGTGAAGCCCTGGGAGATCCCTGGCTGTTAAGGGTTATGTCAGAGCCCAGGGCATTTGTGTTGTTATTAAATCTCACAATCATGCAACAGCCTCCCCAGGGAAGTGATGAAAGACCTGTCGCTGGAAAGGTTTAAATGCAGGCTGCATGAAGCGGTAGGAGACACCGTCGGGAATTGGCAGGCATTAACGAAGGGGGAGAAGGGAGTCGGGGTCTAACAGGTTTCTCTTCCATCTCTGCTTTCTGATCAGCTTAATAAAATGGATCTGTCCAGCCGCCCTCCGGCGTGTACTGCAGCGCACAACAAAGAGGGAACTACAGCCCAAACGGGGAGCGGGAGCCCTGAAATACGCCCCCAAATACGCACTCCCCGAGCAGATCCAGCCAGCAAAGGCCTGCTCGCCCCACCGGGTCCCAGCCCCTCACCCAGGGCTCCCTCGGGCACGGGGAGCTCGCCCTCGGTCCCCAGCACCGCCTCCCTGCCCACAGCAGCCCCCCCGACCCCCAAATCTGCCCCCGAGACCCCTCGGCCGAGCCTCCTCCGGAGCCGAGCGGCTCCCGGCGCTGCGGGGGCTCCGGGGATGGGGACGAGCCCCGGTCCGGCTCCTGCCTAGCGCTGCCGCTTCCCGGGGCTGTCCCCTCGCTCCTCTCCATCCCTTCTCCCCGGCTCCTGCCTCTCCCAGCCCTGCGTGCTCGGAAATCCCCGGTGCGGATGAACCCCTCGCTGCCCACACTCGGGGCCGTCATTGTCTCGCAGCCGCCTCCCCTCGCTGCCCACAGCCGAGCTCACCGCCGCCAGGAGGGTCCGCAGGGCAGGGCGGGGCGGGGCCGTGCCCGGTGCCGGGGCTCTGGTGCCCGGTGCCGGGGCTCTGGTGCCCGTGTCCCGCCGCAGAGGCCGCGGCCGTGGAGCGGAGCCGCTTCCTGCGCTGCCACCGCCGGCTCCGAGCCCTTTTATCGCGGGGCCGCAGCAGCGATTGGCTCTCGGCGTCGAACCGGCTTCCAGCCGCTCGCTCCTTTGTGTGGAGCCAACCTCTAACCCCAAACCTTCCCCGCTCCCCTCTGCTCCCAGCTCTCTCTCCCTGGTCGCCCGCAGCCTCCCGGATCCGACAGCGCCGGCCCCGGGGGCGACCCTTCCGCTTTCTGGCACAGGGTGCAATTACCCTCCCCCGGTAATTAGCTTTTCCAGCCTCTCTCCCATGAGCTGCGTGTGCGGATTGGCTTCGCTCCAAGCTTTGTACACGGCCTTGGGCTCTCTCCGCATGGCACTCACCCACCCCGGTAAGGATCCTGTAGCATCCCAAAGGATTCATCCCTCCTGCATCTGCAAAAGCCAAATTTCCCACAGATGCACCTCAACTCACTGTTTGCATAGGAAGAATCTTATCAGGGAGCAGCAAGCAGGAAAGGATTCCAGTGCTCCCACTCCTCACCCTCCAGAGGAGCAAAACTGAGCTGTGATGGTTTCAGAAATCATGGGTTTATTCCATGGAGAGCTGGTGAGCCGAGCCTTGGAGTGGGGCTGTGCCAGGTGAGTGGTGGATCTGCCAGAGCAGGGTCCCGTGGGCCGAACAAAAACACTGCCTGGACTATAAAGGCAGCTTCCCCTGGTGTTTGGAGGGCTGGGATTTCCCCAGGAACAGGGCGAAACATCAGGAATAAATATAAATATTAATAGTTAAAACCTGGAGGTGATTTCCTGCCAGACGAGGAAGCTGGAATGGTCATGAGCCAGCAGAGAGGGAGCAGTAACCTGTAGCTCTGAAGACTTTACCTTAAGCTCCCAAGGCCCTCCAATGGAGGAAAATATACAATGGAGTGATGGGAATATCTTTGAAAATGATGATGCAAGAGAAAATATTCTTGTTTTACTCCTGAACACAGTGTGGTGCCACTGGAAAGAGCCAAATGCTGGCTGGAGGAGGCCCGAAGACTGAGCCCAGCTGCAGACGGTGTTCTGTGTGCAGTTTGCCCGTAATTCCCTGTGCAAAAAAACACAATTGAGGAATTTATGGGAGTATTTACTGGACAAGGAGGCAGCGGTGATGTGATTTACCACCTCTGTCACTCTGCATTGCCCAAAGAGCATCTCTGCTGAGCAGGCTCGCTGCCGTCGAGTGCAGATAAACGAGGAATTCCACTCCAGATCCGAGCCAGCGCGGGACAGTCACAGCCCCGGGCTGAGTCCTCCGTGCCCGCAGGGGGCGCTGCCGCGCCGGCCGCTCCGGCGCCGCCCTACCCAGCGCCGCAGTATCCGCGTAATGGCGGAGGAGAGCGAAGTCTGTAGCTTCGTGTTCAAGAAGCGGGTCCGAGCCGCGGGAAGCGGCCGGCGGAAACGGCCCGGCAGCGACCAGGAACGGGGTGAAGGCTGGGGGCCCTGGGAGGCGCGGAGAGCCGGTGCGGTGCGGACGCGAGGGAGGGCCTGGAGCCTCCCCCAGTGCTGCCCGCGCAGGGGCCTCGGCTGCCCTCCCCTCCCGTGTGCGTGCGGCGGGGGGCGTGGAGGAACCCTGCGGCTTTGTCAGAGGGGATTTAGGTTGGATATTAGGAGAAGGTTCTTCCCCTGGAGGGTGGTCGGACACTGAGCAGGCTGCCAGGGAATGGTCGCGGCCCCAAGGCTGCCCGAGCTCCAGGAGCGCTCTCGGGGTGGGATTGCTGGGTCTGCCCGAGGGGGCGGGGGCTGCCTCCGGCCTGGGCCGTGCCCCTCACGCCGGGCTCTCCCCGCAGAGAGCAGTGGGGAGGAGGGCAGCACCGTGGTGCGGAAGGAGCGGCGGCGGGACACCCCCAACCCCATGATCCAGAAGGTAAGGGAGCTCCGAGGGAGCGCTGCTCCGTCCCGGGGTGCCTGCCGTGGCCTGCCAGGCTCAGCTGGGACACTGCTGGAGCCTTTCCTCCCCAACCCTGCTGTCCCCCCCCAGACCAGGCGCTGCACGAGGGAGAGGCCCGAGTACGGCCCCAGCAGCAGCGAGGATGAGGATCCTGCCAAGGACATCGGCGTCACTTACAAATCCACCAGGTCGGCGGTAAGGACGGGCAGCAGGGGACCCGGGGTGTCAGCTCGGAGGGGCTGGGGATCCCACTCCTCAGAGACAGAATCTGCCACTCTAAACATGGAATTTGACATTCTTTCTTATTAATGCACCTCCCTGTCCCAGCTTAATAACCAAGCGCCTTAATAACCAGCACCCAGTGTTCTGATAGTCCCTCCTCCACGGAAGGCCAACCTTTGGCCTTTCCCTCTTAGAAGCAGGAGATAAAACTACAGGATGTCGCTGGACTTGCCCAACACTGCACAGGTGTTTCAGGAGAGGGAGCAGTTGGATCAGGTTTGCTCAGCTGTTGGGTTTGTGTTTTCAGTGTCAGACCATCTTTGGCTGCTCCCAGGGGAGGCAATGTTTGGTTTTCCCAACCTTCTGGAGAGAATGGGAAGGGATGGGAGGAGGTGACAGCTTTGGGACTCTGCAAGCTTTTGGCACCTAAGTTGGATTTGTATTTAATTGAGGGTGGCTGTAATTATTCTCTGGTTTCTGTGCAGCTGTTCTCAAAGATGTGATAAAAGCTAGGAATAGGCATCTGTTCAGTCCATTAAAGAGGAATCTAAACCAGATCACTGTGTTGAAAATGAATTTTGGCCACCCCCAGCTGGGTCAGAAGCTCAGTAACATCCTGTGTGTGGGCAGGAGGGCTCCGTGGTTGGACTGTTGGACATGGGTGAACTGAGTGGGGCTTCCAGCTGAACTGGGGTTGAATGGGAAGGAGTAAAATAAGTGTTCCCTGACTGCAGGCTGAAATCTGGGGGCAATGGGGCATTAGCACTCTGGCCTCTGCACACACTAGCAAATGCTACAGAAGCAGGTGTGTCCAGTTCCTGCTCTGTGACAACCCTTCAGGTAGCCAAGAAGCTCTCTGTCTTGTGCAGGTGTTCCCTCCTCTCTTGCCACAAGGTTTTCTTGCTTTTCAGAAACCTGTTGGCCCAGAAGACATGGGAGCCACAGCAGTGTATGAACTGGACACAGAGAAGGAGAAGGACGCCCAGGCCATCTTTGAGCGCAGCCAGAAAATCCAGGAGGTGAGTCAGCCTTAGGAGCTCATGCTCTGCAGCAGGAGAGCCTGTGCTTTACTCGTTCCCTTCGGCACACCAAAAAGAGTTAGAGTCTCGTCTTCCCTAGAAGTTTGAGAAGCCAAGAGTGTAACCCTTGCAAATATGGGAGTTTTGTGGCTTTATTGGCATCTTGGTGTTAAGGAAGACAGGGTGGGAAGGAAGACTGGTGTCAGAGTGGTGACAGTTAATCCATGTCATGAAGCTCTCCTGATGCTTAATCATCTCTTTTTGCTTTCCTAGGAGCTGAGAGGAAAGGAAGATGATAAAATTTACCGTGGCATTAACAACTACCAGAAGTATGTGAAGCCCAAGGACACATCAATGGGAAATGCTTCTTCAGGAATGGTCAGGTGGGTTGGGATGAGCCTTGGGGGTCTGCAACCACAGAGGAGCCCAGGCACCAGCCCAAAGGCAGTGTTTGGGGCAGGAACTCGGCTGTCACTGCCAGTTTTCTGCCTGACCAGTGTGGTGTGTGGTTCTGGCCAGGGCCCTGCTCCAGGCCCATACTGCAGCCGGGCTGACCCCCTGCCCCCCTTTCAGGAAGGGCCCCATCCGTGCCCCGGAGCACCTGCGGGCCACAGTGCGCTGGGACTACCAGCCCGACATCTGCAAGGACTACAAAGAGACCGGGTTCTGCGGCTTCGGGGGTGAGTGCCTCATGTCTGAGTACCACATCTGCAAAGGGATGCAGTCCAGCTGTGACCCCAGTCCAGCTGTGGTTGGGGTGCTGAGGCTGAGTCACAGATCCTTCCGTGCAAAGCTGTCATAAACAGTAAGGTTGTCATTTGTGCTGGCCCTTCTAAAGCCCAGGGCCTCTAATTAGTGGTTATAGGAGTCCTGGGATGGACCTCTAGGATGTTCCAGTGACCCACATTCTTACAGGTATTGTGTCCACTGAGACCATGTGAGGGATGGGTTTTCCTGTTCCTTATCCCACTTCCATGTGCAAAACTGCTGGAACTGTCCCTGTGGCACAGAGAGGATGATCCTCACAGCCTGTCAGCACTGAGGGATCCTGTACCTGCTCCAGGAGTCCAGTGCTGCCCTGGAGAAGGAGCAGTCAGTTTCTCCTGCTGGGCAAAGCTCAGGCTGCCCTGGAATGAAGTGTCCTGGTAACACTCTGCCCTTGCAGCCTGTCTCTTATTTCCTTTCTTTGTGCTGCTCAGACAGCTGCAAATTCCTGCACGACCGCTCGGACTACAAGCACGGCTGGCAGATTGAACGGGAGCTGGATGAAGGCCGCTACGGCGTCAATGGTACGGCCCCTGTGCCCTCAGACTGTTCAAGGCTGTGCAGCTCCTGCTGCAGGATAAGCTGAGTGCCAGGAACCACTGACAGTGCTGAGCAGAGCTGCTGCTTTCAGACAGCCTCTGGCTCCCCCAACGAGGATGCTTTCCTCTAGCTCTGTGAAGGAGAGCACTGCTGTGTTGTTCCCAGCAGTGAGCTGTGTGTAACTGGGGAGCTGGGACTGTCTGTCCCCTAGATGCCCAGGAGGTGGGCTGTCATTTGTCACTGAGTGTCCATAGCTGTGGCCCAAGGCTTATGAGCACTGCTGTGCAAATGGGGGCTGTCCTCTGCTCAGTCGGAGCCAGAGCTTGGTGGCAGCTGGTTTGGGAGAAAGTCTAAAAAACAGGAGGGGACTGGAGGATGTTTCTCTTTATAGCAGTGAGTGGGTGAAGTAGAAAAGAATTTTCTCCTGAGATGAGCAATAGGCCTGCTGGCTCATTAGCCCTAATTATAGCACAGTCCCACACGTTAAACTGACATCAGCAACACCCAGATGCCAGAGCTCCATTGTTTCCAGCAGAGATTAAATCCCACCTGCTGTGCTCTCCTGTTAATTATTTCATGCCCCACATGTGGGCTTGGCTGCCCTCAGCTGGCCTGGCCTCTCCTCTCACTCCACTCTGGTTCGCTTTCTCTTCTGCAGATGATGAAAACTACGAGGTGAGCAGTGATGAGGAGGACCTGCCTTTCAAATGCTTCATCTGCAGAGATTCCTTCAGGAACCCTGTGGTCACCAAGTAAGTGGTGGTTTGGCATGAGGAGCCACATGTGTGCTGTGGATGCAGCTCACGAGTCATTCATTCACTATTGAGGCAAAGACAAACCCAGCCCACGGGCTGTGGGTGGAACCTGCTTGTTGTCTGGTGGGTAGGGGAATCCTGGGAGAGCCAGGGAGTCTCACAGGGAGTCTCCCTTGGAAGGGATCTCAGGCACTTACTCAAGCACTTTTTAATTTCCACAAATACCTCATCTTTCCCCCTTAACTTTGAGATTTTGTTTTCATGCTGTCATTCCTCCTGGACACTGAATGGCAGCTGCACTGCCTGAGCAGAGAAATGTGGGCATGGGAAAGCCAGGAGCTTGGCAAGGATGAGGAGGAGGCTGAGGAGAGCCCTTTCTCACTCTGAACGCTGTCCTGCTGATTCTGTCTGGAAGAGCTCACTGGTGGCGCTGTGCTGCCAGTGCTCATCAGTGAAGCAATGCTGAAACACCTTCCACGGGGCCAGGGGTGCAGGGGAAGCTGTGCCTGCAGCTCACTTTGGCCTCCTTTGGGGACCACGGAGTTGTCAGGCAGTGGAAGGGGCTGCCCAGGGAGCTGGTGGAGTCCCCATCCCTGGAGGTGGCACCCAGTGCTCTGGGCTGGGTGACAAGGTGGTGGTTCAGTCGAAGGCTGGACTCGATCGTGGAGGTCACTTTCAGCCTCGATGTTGCTGTGAGCAGCAGTCAGTGGTTTCTGGCTCTAGGACACAGTGACTGTGTCTGGTGACCTGCAGTGACCTCTGTGTGACCCTACAGGTGTCGGCACTACTTCTGTGAGAGCTGTGCCCTGCAGCATTACCGCACATCCCAGCGCTGCTACGTCTGCTACAAGCAAACCAATGGAGTCTTCAACCCTGCAAAGGGTAATAGCACGTGTGGGAGGGGGGTCCTGGGGGAGCACCTGAGCAGCAAAGGCACCAGCTCCTGCTGGATCTTCCTGGTGCTCACTGCTCTTGGCTGTCAGCAGAGCTCTCTTAGTGTCAGGAAATACTACATCATAGATGTAACATGAGCACCTGTGCTTGCCCAGGTGGGGAACCTGGGGAGTGACTGGAGAGGGAAGGGGATTGTGCCATGGGAGCAGAGGCAGCAGCTTGTAATCAGTAATGCATTGAGGGAATGACTAACAGCTCCTGCCTCAGGACTCAGCAAACAGGGGTGGCTCCACGCTGAGCCTCTGTAGGCAAGGGATTTTTGGGATTTTTGGTAGCTGTCCTGGTCTTGGGTATTCACAGGACCTGGGCCCCTAGCACTGGGGTGGGGCAGCCCCTGCACCTGGAGCCTCAACCATGCCTGTTCCTGTTTTTCAGAGCTTGTGGCAAAATTGGAAAAACACAAAAGGGAGGAAGAAGAGAAGCAACAGTCAAACCAGAAAGAGGATCCAGAGTAGCAGAACACATTTTGTACATAATTGAATAAAGCTTTTGTAGGAGAAAAAAAAAAAAAAAAGCTCACAGCTGTAGCCAGGGGTTGTGTATCCAGCCAGCAGGTACTGACCCGTGTTCACCTGTGCTGGGCTCCATCCTTGCTGCCCTGTGGGGGCACAAGGCAGGACAGGTAAGACTCGAGAGCTGAGTGAGCCATCTGCTACCTCCAGCACTCCCCAGTGCAGCTGGGGAAGGAGGGTGAACGTTCAGTTACTTCGTAATTGCTGCTTCTGAGCATGGTGCTGCTGTTTCACTCCTAACTGCACAAATCCTGCTGCTGTGTAAGCATGGAACAAAGTTAATTTAAGCCCCTAATCTTTGAGCATGGAGCAAGCTGCAAGTATGGGCAGGTATGAGAAATAGGAGCTTGAAAGTTCATCCTTCACCCTAAAAATGTTAATTCATGGGAAAGCAAGCTGGAGCACTGCAGTTACTGGGCATTTACTCCCTCCTGTCTTGGCTCCTAGAACTCAAGATAGGATAGAACTTCAGTGGGCTACACACGTCTTGAATCAGCCCTGTTTGTAAGACTTCATAACAAGCTGGGAAATTAATATCTTCTTACTAACAGTAAGATTAAATCTGGAGCCAAACATGATCACAGAGAGGAAGCAGAACTGGGCCTGGCCTTAACAAACACCCCTGCAAGTGGTAGAATTTTACTGAAACTTTCAGAAAATAGCAAGTGCAGGTGTTTGCAGCCTGTTGCTTTAGTTGAAGTATGTTTCTGAAGCATGAAGGCAGCTGCCATAAACTGGTGAGCTGTATGAAAGTAAGGAAGCATGCACAGGCAGCCTGTCACCCTCTGTGATTCACTCCAGCATCCTGCACAAACAGCAGACTTAAAAAACAACTTCAGAAATACTTTATTTCTTTTGGAAAAAAACTAGAGTAACAAACTTTATCTGGGTTCAAGTACAGTTTATAAACACAAGAAGGACCTGTTGCCAGCACCACTACTCCCATCAACGGCACCTACACAAGGATTCTCAGTGTTTCAGTAAAGAGCAGGTGACCTCCAGCACCCATGGTCCTTGGAAAAAAAAAAGTCAAACTAAAAGCCTTAAATACACCTCCAAAAAAACTCAAAACACCACGGAATGGGGGAGAGCTGCCACAGCAGCAGGGCAGTCACACAGCCATGAATCACAGGGAGTCACGTGAGCAGCTTTTACCTGTCACTCAGTGAGGGAAGGCAGAGCACTGACGGTAATGGAAAGGTTAAAGTTCAGTTCTGTACAGGAGTTGTGAGCAAGAGGATCAGAATGGAAATCAATTTGCTTTTCCTCTGTGCCAGGGTAAGTCACTGAGAACAGGCGGGTAAGAGTGTTTCGTGCTGTGAAACCAGCCCAGCTAACGTGAAGTTCAACTGGAAGGGGATAAAAAAGCTGGTGCATTGTACAGGCATCCACACTGCTCTGGTGACCCGGGAAGCTGGAAGGGGAGGCTGGAAGGCCGTGTGTGACCTGGAGTTCAGAGTGCTCAGCATAGAGTGAGAAGTTTTCAAAAGCCCTCTCCAGACTGGAAGAATCCAGTGCTGCAGAGGAATGCCCAGTGCAGCAGGAGTGCCTGGAATGGCATCAGCTTGTCTTTGATCTCCCATTTTTCATCACAAAGCAGTAATTAAGACTATAATTCCTTTTCCCCCCCATTAAAACTTGCCCTGTGACAACACTTACAGGAACTTGACTAGTTCTAAGAGAATGCCCAAAACTAAAAGCTCACCTCCCCTCAACTCTAAGGCACCCTTAAAAGAGAAAGAACCACAGAGGGCAGGGACATGCAGCCTCAACTGTGAGGAAGCCAGTGATTTTTAGGAACACATAAATAGAGACCATAACTACACAGACTCACTCAACCCTCTCGAGTGCTCGGCTGGAAGAATGGGGGCTCTGGGCACTGCACCTTCTGGAATACTCCATAGCTCCTTAGGTTGAACCTTTTCCAGCTCAGGTCTGTCTATTTGTTTCCAGGCTACTTCTTAAGTAAACAGGCAGCTGAAGTTCCTTCCCAAGGACCTGTAAACTCTTCTGTGTGTAACATTCATCAGCTTTTGTGAACAGGACTAATAAATTACAATGTCCAGAAAGCTCCTCCTCAATGTAGTCCCTATTTTTCTAAAATTCCCAGTCATCCACATCCAGCTGCTCCAGATTTGATACCAACCCAAAAATGCCACTGGGATCCTGGGGCAGTGTCCCTTCCAAATTGGTGATGGGGGTGACAGGGCGCAGGAGTTCAGGGAGTGCTTCGGAAGCACGGCGCTTGATCTGCACAGGAAGGACAGAATGAGCACAGGGGCTGCTCCCCACCCAGCACTGCAGGCAGAAACAACAGGTCAGCAAATGCACGGGGCACCCTTTGGTCTCGTTAAGGAGCAGGTTAGAACTGCCTCACCCCACAACTCAGCAGCCTGCAGGGGAAGAGCTGCTGTGGCTCCCAGGACAGACAGATTTAAAACTTCTCTTAGGTAAGAGATGCTTCAAGAACAGCCCAAGCACCTCCCCAGAGGATGTGACGATCACACACTGCACTACAAACAGTCAAAAAACTGACCTAATCTTCCCAATCACAGAAAATCCAGCAACTCAACAGCCCCACCCTCACAGCAAGACAAAGCAAAGCACAGTGCTTTACCTGTAGATAAATTAGTTCCTTACCTGCTTAAAAAATGGATGGCTGAGCAGAGTACCTGCACTTGGCCTGTGGAAGGGAGGTAGAATGAGGGAAGCACACAAGAAAATGAGTCAGTGCTTGAAGTCAGGTAGTGGGAAGAAAAGACCAGGCTCCTCCCTGCCTCTCCCATTTCTCAGCTATTGGGTATCTCACTTTTTTCAGCAGTACTACTGCTTATTAAGCATTTATAGTCATGTAGTATTTTATGCAAAGAGTTCAACCTCCTTCTTCTAAACCTTTAAGTTACAAACTTGCACCCCATGCATCTGGCCAAGGACAGTACCTGACCACTGGGGCTCCCCTGAAAAGTCTGTCATGGCTACAGACTGCCCTCATTCCAAAGAAAAATGCAGCTTTGATCACTTCCCATCATTGCTCTCTCCTGGCTGAAGAACAGCCATCTGCAGTGATGAGAACTGGGTAAACATGGTCTCACAGGGGCCAGAAACACAAGTTGTTTATTTTCTTGATGTGCAACACCATTCATCCTCCAAGGAAGGCTGCAAAGGAATCCCTCAGGCTCTCATAGAGCAAGTGCTCAAAGTGTTAATGCTGTTCGTTCTGCACACGTGGACTGCTCTGCTCAAGAGATGGGGCACATCCTCACTCCACTCCGGAAAGAAAACTGTAAACACTATCTGCCAACTCCCATCGTTTAAGCAGCCCCAGAACAATGCAGGCAGGTCAGCAGCTTTCAGCTGGCTTTACCTGAAGTCGGGGTTCCTCTGGAGGCACTGCTCCACAAAGTTGTGGAAGTAGGCGGAGAAGGTGCGCAGGTAGGGGTGCAGGGCTGGCTCCCCGTTGGCCGCGCGCACGGTGCTCATGGCCGCGCTCTCCCCCATGCTGTAGTTTGCGCTGGAGCGGGACGTCTTCATGGTCAGCTCATCAGCAGGAATTGTGGTGGTGTCCAGCAGGCAGGGAACAGTTCCATTCAGCTTTTCCAAGAGCATCTGGAAGAGCAGGGGCGCAAGCAACATCACACGCAGTTAAGGCTTCCCATTCATGCAGGCAGGGCACCCTTCTGCAGTCACATCCCAGAGCAGGAAAGCAGTTCCAGGTGCTGGGATGAAGGATGAGAAAGGAGCTTGCAAGCCTTACCTGAGTAGAAGGCATGTCTTTAAATGGGACGTGTCCATTGGCCAGCTCACAGGCTGTTATCCCCACGCTGTAAATGTCAGATTTTGCATCGTAACCCTGCAGATTCTACATGAACAGGAAAAGTTAGCTTCAGGGACTTGGATGTGACTGGATGGGCAATAACCCTGATTCAACTGCAAGTCAACAAACCCAGCTGATTAGAACAGCAATAGCACAAGCCACAGATGGTTTATTGTGGTGATGGTTTTTTGGTTTGTTAAAACACACAGTTAAGGGCAGCATTTATGTAACTGAAATCAGCCAGCCTGTAGGAATGGCATCTGCCCTGGGTAACTTGCATCTGATGTAACACTTCGTTAATAGACAAGCTGTAGAGGTACCTACAATTAAACTACTGAGTTAACTAGATCAAATTCTACCCAGTTGCCCTGCACCCACTCCAAATCTGTTTCCTTTAGCCTCCCCCTTCTTTTTCCTTGCACTCATGTACTCCTCCCCTTGCTAGGGGTCACTGGTTTTAAGATAAAAAGAAAAGAAAAAAGGACTAAAGCTCATCACAAGAAAGCAACTCTGCAGGTTCTCTCATGTCTCCCCCCCTACTCCCCTTCAACTTGCCCTAAGAGCTCACAAAGTTGTACAGATACAACACATCACTAAACACAAGCAGTTTCTTTTAAACACACCTGCTGCAAAACCTCAGGACTGAGCCAAGGCAGCACTTTGATGCTGTATTTGGGGAAGTCATGAACAACTTTGAGTCTCTGCCCATGGTTGATCATACTCAAGTTACTCCGCAGGCCAGAGAGGTACACCTTCCCATCTACAGAGATCAGGATATGGCTGGCTTTAACACTCCTGGGGAAAAAGGGAAAAACAGTCAGGTTTCCCTGGCATTTACCAAACAGATCAATGCATGGGATAATACCTGATCAGCTTCCTACCAGGAGGCTGGGACTCCTAACAACCACCTTTGTATGCTGGGCACAATCAATTAACAGGATTCTGTTCATCACCTTTGCAAGTTCCCAAAGAACATTTCTGTGGTGAGGAGAAATGCAGGACTAAATATTACGCACTGTGATTTTAGATACACAGTGGCCTTTGGGATAAATTTGCTCCACAATGACACTTTCACACAGCTTAGTAAGATCAGTGACGCCACTTCCCGTGATATCAAAGTGACTTGCTCTAACAGCAAAGTAATACAACATTTAATGTGTTCTGTGTCTCCTGATTCATCCTCTGCTTTACTCTGAGTATTATTTCCAAGAACTTCCACCTGAAGGAAAATGACCAATGTATTTTCCAGTACCTATGGACATAGCCCATATGGTGGATGTAGTCAAGTGCTTTCAAGACGCCCTGGAGAATGTAAGCAATGGCCAGCTCAGTCATCCCATCCGTAAAGTGGGTACAGATTAAATCTTTGGCAGAACCTAGAAGGAAACAAAACACTACCTGTCAAAACAAGAGCCCCAAGGACACTTCAGCTCTTCAATTTCATTTCACAGAATATGAGGGTCACACAAAGCTACCCCCTCTCCACTCACCATAGGCCATGAAAGAAGTCACTACCCACAGCTCATTGTCAGCTATGAAGGTTGCTTTGTATGGCACGATGTTAGGGTGGTTGAAGAGCTTGGAAACATGAAGCTCCCCCTAAAAGAAGAGATATTTTCATTAAGTTCAGTCAATGCAGAAACATGGCTGCAGTATCGATAGGCACTGCTCCTGCTGTGTGTCCTCTTCTAAGTTTGCATGATGAGTGGTGTTACCTGCAAGAATGTGACCATTTCATTTGTGCAGGCCTCCAAGTTCACTCTTCTGACTGTGACATACTCTCCTGTGGGTTTATACCTGGCCAGGTTCACAACCATCAAGTCTTCAAAGCCTCTGCCTGAAAGAGAAAGCACTGAAGCTTCAGTAATGCTTTTGGAAGCACTGAGAGGAACTCCTCTGGCCCCTGACTCTTCAATAATCTTTACCTTCAATCACTGAAACTACTTTTGGCCTTGTAAAAAAGAGCAACTGTTCCATCAGATACCACTTTCCTTGGCATGTATCCCACTGAGAGGAATCCTCCTAGCCAGTAACCTATCCTGTCCTTCAAATTCAGGACTAAGGCAGAAACAGTGATTAGGAGCACCAAGGACAGGTTTCAGGCTCCTTCTGCTGACTGTACTGCACCCCCAGCATCACTGACCCACCATATGCCCCTCTCAGGCGAAAACCTTTAGGACTGACATCTCATTTTTTATTCTAATGATTTTAAAATTGAAGATGCAGACATCCAATATCAAAAATAAGCAATCAATCAAGAAAAGGACAACAAATCTGCAGAAACTCTTTTCTTTACAAAGCAGACTTTGAATTACCTATGACAGTGAAATGACTCTCCAGAATTACCTATGATAGTGAGCAACTCATAGCAGCTGCTGTCAGGCAGGAAGTTGCTCATGGTGTCCCTTTTAGGGGAAGAAGCTATCGACTCGGAGCTCGCCTCATTTGTCTGAGGAAAAAAAATGAAATCAGGTCGAAGGAAATAAAGATCACCTGCTGGAAAAATCATCTGCACCTCATATTATCATACACTTCAAAATAACAGGAAAACAGAAAAGGATTTAACTGCTGTCAATATAATTTTAAACAGTCATTTATCAATTGAAATTCAGGAGCTGCCTCATTTCAGAAGATCCAGACATCTGTGTTACAAAACATGTAATGAGTAGATAATTTATTCAAGAATATTTGGATAAAGCCAATTATTATTCCCCAGGACAGCCTAAACTCTGTGTTACAGTAACTGCCTTTCTCTTATAATTACAAACTTCTGTGCCTCCATCCTGTTGCCTGAGCCAGAGCCAAAGGGAAGCTGTTCCCAGCCCTTCTCTGGCGGGTGCTGAGGCTCCTGGTTTTCAGCTGCTCACCTGTGATGAGCCCAGCACAGCTGAATGGTACAAGTGATGAAGAAAATCAGACACACATGAAAACAGAAGCTCCAAATGAAAGCAATAACTGCAAAGCATAAGTGCTTTAAAAAAAAAAAAAAGGCAAAAAGCACCCCCATACCAGACAGTGAAGTGGCATTCCCAAGCCTGTCACTTTCCCTCACTCCATTTGACACAAAGCTTTCTGCCTTATTCACACTGAAATCTTTCCCAGCAGCATTTTGCAGGTGATAAACTTCAATGTTCTTGCAAGTTCTTTTATACCTCCCAACTCCTTCAAATGTCCAAAGTCACAAGGAGAGCATCCTAATGGGGATTAAAATTTATTTGGTACCCAAAACCATCTTTAGTAATCTCAAATTTACAGCACATTAACTTGTCCTGGCATTTGGAAGACCAGCTCAATTTTTCCACCTCATTCTTCATCAACTGCAAACGCCCTTTATTAGACCTTTCTCATGGTACATGAAGCAGAAAAGGTTTGTGCTTTTTCCTACCATGACAGCAGACTCCATCACTGAAAGATGGAAACAACACAGTGACAGCTGAAAAACAGGGAACTTGCTGTTCTACCCTCAGCCCAGGGTAAATGCAGTGCAAAGAGCACAGACAGGAGCTTGCTGTAAATTACGTCTGGGTGCCTAAGTGTACTTTGGGAGTAAATGAGAGCCACACTTCCCAGATTCCACCTTTTCAACTGGCTTTGAACAGCACACTGCCTACCTTTAAAAAAGATTAAATAGAATAAATGTATTTTCTATTAAGGGAAAAGGCAAAAAATTAAGATTTGTGGTGCTTTGGTTTAATTTCAGCTCAAACAACTCAGTTCCGCTGCAGCATAGCTAAAACCCATGGGAGCAGCATTCCCAGATCCTTTCTTTTAATGAACACTACAGTGCTGTTTCTCAACTCAGAACAGGCAGCAAATTTCCACTCAGGATTTCAAATTTCTGCTAAAGAGGCCTGTCCATTCTGATCTCAGCTGTATCAGCCATTACTTCTTGCAGCAGTTTCACACAGTCCTGCCCACAGCAAGATTGCCAGGAGAGACACAGGCAGCCAGAAACCTCTGAGGCAGAAAGGCACCACCAGGAGATGGAAGCAGAAGGCGGGGAAGCAGTCATGGAGCAGTGACAGCTGGTGAGACACTGAGCAACATGTAAGTGGTTTACTTCATTAAAATCCACTCCAGGTAGAGCACAAGCCAACAAAACAGATGCAAAGAATTAAATAAATTTAATGTTATTAATGGTGTAGGCTGTGCAGTAATGAAAAAATACCGTGAATTCCCTGCTGAAAAGTCTTCCAGTATGAGGTCTTCACTCACCTCTCCTCATGTGACCAACAACAGAGTTAATGCAAAAGGAGCTTGACCAAATATTGATCAACATCATACAACAATTTAAAAAAAGAAAGTTAAACTGAAATGTCATTTATGAGATACCGCAAAAAAGCTCCTCAGTGGTTTCACACAGGACAATTTCTGGTGTATGGTCAAAAGCAGCTGCAAAATGAAGTCCCATGTGACCAGTTTTACGGTGTGACATTCATTTAGAGCTGGCTTTTGGCTTGGGAGTCCAGTTTAATTGGAGACAGATTTAAAGGAAATTCATCTTTGAAAGGCAACTACTGGTATAAATGCCATAACACAGTCAGTTCTGTGATGCTGGCAAGGATCTGCATTTGACAAATGACATTCATCTGAGTTAGAATGAGGGCATATCAGTTTTGTTCTTCCCCTCCACCTCCTCACTCCCTCCCTCACTTCAGCATAAGCAACAAAAATTTTCCTCCCACCCCCCTCCCCAAATTATGTACCTTTCTCTACAGTCCTTGTGGAAAAAAAAAAAAGGCTTTTATTTAGATGTAAAAAGATCAAAATGAGAATCAGTGTGTCTAAACCCCAAGAAAACCCTTGAAAAAAACATAAAACAGATGCTAATCTCAATTTGCTTCTAGCCAAGCATGTCTAACACTCAGCAATTTAAAAAAAAAGGTGTCAATCTATTCAATTTTATACAAAACATTCCATATACATTTATTTTGAGCTTTGTTTGTGCCAGTAAATTACAGACACTGGCACAAATATCACTTATAATAGCTTGAACTGACACAGTTTGATCAAATCACACTTAATTTGTGTTTGTAATTAGTTTAAACTACAGCAACACCTGCACACCTGTGGTGTGGGGAGGAGGGTAATCATTTAGATTAAAGTAGTCTATTGTAAATTGTGCTATTTTATGTGTTACATGCTCATTGTGAACCAGACAGTGAGCAATCAGGGCCTGCAGAACATCTCAAACAAACCATAAAACTAAACTCTTCCTTCCTTCTCTGAAGGATCAGAACTAAATCACCTCAAAAAGAGACCCTTGAGGAGCTGGGGGGAGGAGAATGACAAACAAATAGAAATCCAAGAGATTAAGTTTAAATCTTTGAGTTATCATATATAGTTTGAAAACCACACACCAAAATCTCCACTCCAGGGTGAAACCTTTTTCCACACTTGTAGAGCTAAATACAGAGATGAGATATATAACTAAGATAAAAAGAAAAACCAAACTTCCACAAGGAATAATCTCCATGCAATGAACCACAGCACCACAGCCTGCACAAGTCACTTACTTTTCTCCGAGAGTCACCCGGAGGCTGCTCTGGAGTAAAGAAATTAATTGTTCACCATGTTGTGTTCAACAGATACCCATTAAAATATAGCTGGAAAACTAAGTAAATAACCCTAGATTACCCTTTTTGATATCAAATATACATGATTTTTTGTTTTGTACAAAGACATTTAATTCGCAGCACTAGTTACATTGCAGTACATGTACAGGATCAAAGAGATTCACATAGTGCTACTGTTTGTATATTTGACATAAGCCTAAGATGACTTTTTTTTTAACTATAACTCTAAATATTAACCTTCTGTCATGTCCCTGCTTATTGCAGGAGGGTTGGACTTGGTGATCTTTAAAGGTTTCTTCCAACCCAACAATTCTATGATTATAAACACATTCATAGATGACTCTTAGATACAGAAGAAACTATCTAAGATTACTCAAAGTAATAAAAATTCCTTTACTCCACCTGGAAGCTCAAAATCTAGTATTTCCTCTGTTTGTTTTCATTGTCATTGATTAGGAATTCTGCATTTTAGTGGGCAACTTTGTTTGTTATGTAGAAGTAGAGCACAAACACATCAGCTCCTGCTCCTAGGGAGTCATCAGCAGTTTCAAAATCCATTTTTACTCTGAAAATTATAATTAACCTTCCCAAACCCCAAATCTGCATACAAAACAACCCCACATGTGGTTGTGCTAAGCAACACAGAACTAATTTAGATTTGTTCTCAATATGGAAATTCTCTCCAAACAACCTGCTAGATCTTGGAGACTTCCATGTTAAACTTCTGGGCTTAGCCAGCTTGACTACCCGGATTTACAATGAGATTTAATCATCTCTTTTAGTGATAAGATACCTCTTTACTACCAAATGACCAAGCTTCACAGCTAAAATAAAACATTTCTAGCAATGTTATTTAACAAGAGGAAAACTTACCTCCGAACAGCTCGAATTCTCTTAACCCCTCAACAATGAACTTCTCAGACACCCACCGCTGAAAGAAATAAAAATTCTCCACATAATCACTTATTCCATCTAGAGAAAAGTTTCTTTACCCCTTCCCCCCAAGAAAAAAAAAACCCAAACTTCAATGATTCTACTGTGGTCTGAAATTGATTTGCTGCATCACCAGTGACATCCTTACTTTGGACAAGGATATTCCTTTTTTGTGCCAATGACATGCACCCAAAAACCACACAGGTGCTGCTGTTATTCCAAATCAATATGCACTTGCAATAAAGTTAATATAATTCTAAATTTTTCAAGCAAGTTTTTATACATGCATACACAGCAAAAATAATCAGCATGCCGTAACTCCCACAAACAGCGAAATAAAAGTTGGGTTTTTAGGTGTAATAGGTTTAAAAAAAAATGGTTTCGCTATTTACAAAGAGGTGGCATCTTTGAGAATTCAAATATTTTGGTTATATATCTATTGATTAAATGCAGAATTAGAACATAAATATCCTAAAGCTGTTGTTCTCTTCCAGAATTCATGTCTGAAATTCACAGCAAGCATTAGGTTGTGCAGAGGAGTGTTTCTACCGCTATGTAATACTGCAGTCCAAATACACATATCTATACATGTAGAATACAACAGAACAGGAGACTTAAAGCTTGCAGAGTGTTGATCACCAAGTTAAATCATCAATCACAAACACTCCCATGGTAGAATTTGCTCCTTAGCAAAATAACTGAATAAGCAGCTGTTCAGCACACGGGAAGCTGGTCCTGGAAAGCACCAATGAGTCTTTAGGTGATAATGACTCAAAACTCGTATGTAACAACACCATTTGAAAACATTAGAAGCAGGAAACTTCCTCGTTTAGAAAAGAGGAATCAAACAAAGCTGTTGTGTTCAGCTTTGCAACCAAAGTGAAGGGAAAAAAATCCCATAAATTGTGACACAAGTGAGGAGGCTACTTCTTAAAGAACTACTGAAAATAAGCAGCATGATGGCCCTTTTTCCTTCACTGCAAAACCCATCAGAGCCCCTCAGCACCGCACCCCAAGGACATACACGAGTACGTGCGAGCAATAAAGGCCTCAGGGCAAGGCTTTTAACTAGCGCTCGTTGCACACTGACCCATGTCCTGTAATCAACTCTCCAATCAGTTGTATGTGCCCTTATGGTGCTCTCCAGGCCCGGCCACTCTGCACAAGCGCAAGGTTCGTTCTACCGAGACACGGGAAGCTAGAAGGTCTTCAACACTCACCCTAATGCGCTCGGGTTTACTTACAAGGAAAGACATGGAGCCGCCGCTGTGGAACACACGCAGCACAAAGGGCGGGACACCTGCGGGCACAGGGGCGCGTCACCCCGGCAGCGAGCCCCGCTCGCCGCCCTCACCCCGGCAGGACCCCAGGGGAGCGGTAACCCCGGGAAGCGCCACCCGGTACCCCCACAAAGCACCACCACCCCCGAACTTCCACCGGGCCCGGCAGTCCCAGGACAGCCCCAGCAGAACGGTAACAGCGGCGAGTACCGTCCGGAGCCCCCCCAGAGCAGCCCGAACACCCTCGGGCCCCCCCCGGCCCCTC
>VXBU01004976.1:320667-331888 GCA_013400315.1 Bombycilla garrulus
GCTGCGGCCGCCGCTCACCGGCGGGAGACGCTGCGCGTGACGTCAGCGTGCCGACACGCGACGCGCGGGCGCACTCGTGTGACGTCACCGGCGGAGCTGTCGCAAGCGGCCGGGAAGGCGCGGGCGCCATGTTGGGGCCCTCAGGGGGGCAGCAGCCTCGAGTCCTGCACTTTGGCCACCGTGTGGTTAGCAGGACCAGATTGTTCCCCTGTGCCAGGCACTGGTGAGGCCACGCCTCAAGTGCTGTGTCCACTTCTGGTCCCCCTCACTTTAAAAAGATACTGAGGGGCTGGAGAGTGTCCAGGGACGGGAACAAAGCTGTGGAATGGGCTGGAGCCTCAGGAGCCCCCGAGGGAGCTGGGAAAGGCGCTCAGCCTGGAGAAAAGGAGGCTCAGGAGGGACCCTGTGGCTCTGCACAACTCCCTGAAAAAAGGAGAAAGCCGGAGGGGTCAGGCTCTGCTCCCAGGGAACAGGGACAGGAGGAGAGGGAACAGCCTCAGGCTGGGCCAGGAGAGGTTGAGGTTGGACATCAGGAGGAATTTCTTCACAGAATGAGTTGCTGAACGTTGAAAGGGGCTGTCCAAGGAGCTAATGGAATAACTGGACATTCCACTCTGGGCTCTGCACTGGGTGACAAGGTGGGCAGAGCCTGGACCATCTGTGAGGTCTCCAATCCCATCCTGTGATTCTGGGGTCCCTTAGAGAGTGGCCAAGGCTGTACCCCCACCAGGGACCCTTCTGTGCCCACTGGTGAGGCAAAGCTGGGGGCAGATAGTCCCTCTCGGCCCACCCCAGGCAGCACAAGGGGGAGACATCTTCCTGGAGCCCTCCCCTGGCAGGAGCCAGTCCCACCACAGCATGTAAAACCTACCCCAGAACTGAGCTGGGACACAGGAGGCACCGAGATTCTGCTAAATGAAAGGAACACTGAGACAAGCCAAGTAAAGCAGGAGTGTTTCAATTATATTTTACTCTTCAGTAGATTGTTCATTTGAATGTTCGTATTACAAAATTAGCTGCCATGGCCCACAAGTGGACGGGACTTCAGGAAAGCTGTCTGCTTACTCAAAAGAGCACAAACTCGTATTTCCTTTCAAAGAACTCTGTGAAACAATAACATATTAATCTTTAAAGCTAAATAGTGCTAAAATTTCACATAATCTACATTAGTTTTGGTTTTAAATAATTTTACCAACCATTATAAAATTAATGTATTTGCATGTATCAGGTTACAGACATTCGCATTTCGATCAGGGTGAAGTATCCCATGCTCGAACAAGGAGTTTAAGCAATTGCTGTTTCAACAGCAGCTAATTCTTATTGCCTCAGAACCAAGTTTCCACAAAGTATTGAACAAGAAAATGCAGGTCATTGTTTCCTCACAAAATGTTGAAAGTCTGTTACAAGCAACAATAAAATGCCTTCTGGACAGGAAGCATTTATAAAATGCAGAGCTCTCCCAGCGAAGTGCTTGCACAAGGCACTCACTTCATTCTTCCCATTTAGATTCAAACCCCTGAAGGGATCACTGACCAGATGAAGAGGAAAAATATCCTCTGAAACGTCACTGGCTTGGGGAGATCAGGAACTGCAGGTACTCCACTACATCTGGCTCCTGCTGAAGTGAACTGGGCAGCAGCTGCTGAGATCAGGAGAGAAGGGGTTGAGGCAAACTTGACAGTCAAAAATATTGAAGGAAAGCTGATTGAATTGCTAACTCACCATGCACTCACTCCTGAAGGAACACTGTGCTGAAATCACATTCCACACTGTTAAGTTTGCAGCATCCAAACACATGAGTAGGGAACTGTCCATGTATTCCAGACCCTTGGTTCTAACCATCTCTATGTTTTACACATAAGCCAATCATGCCCACAAGTGACCTAATACTGCTTCAGGCCTTTGTTTGTAAAAAAAAAAAAAAAATGAAGATAAAAAAATCTTATACATCTATTAGAACTTCTACTGGGCTTAAATCCCTGAAGAATCCATACTGTGTATGGAAGGCTCTAAGTGTTGTGCCTTGATGCAAATAAATGCACAGTAAGTGTTCATTGTGCAGTTTTCCTCCCCTATGATTTTCCCCTTTCCCTCACAATAACTAAAACCAAAGTTTAAAACCAAAGCATGAATATGTTATCAGCACACATGGACAGGTTTACAATCTTCTGTTTTTAAAGAACAAATGACAAAAAGCATTCAGAATATTGCATTTTTTTTTTAACAGACAAGTAGCAAAACTTTGTACCACCTGGAACAGAACTGCTGAGACAAAGCTCTCCACACATTTTGCTGTAATACTTAAATAAGTAACACCAATGCAAGAACTTTTCTCTTAATCATTACTAGTGTTGAAGGAATCAGGATTATGGAGTTACTCAGGTCTTTGTACCCTGTGAATTACAATTCCACAGGTGGCACCGAGACACTTCTCACAACAGTTACATGGCTTTCACTTTGATTTGCTTCATCTTCATCTGCTTCTTCTCAAGCTTCTTCTGCTCACGCCGCAGAGCAGCTTCCTGTAGGCAAGGACAGGGATCTGAATAAACACAGCCCATCTCTTCAAGGAAGAAGCAGATCATTTCAGAACCAAACAGCAAAGCCCTCCAGCACTGGTGCACATCTCACTGGGAACCTTCACATATTTCAGAAAGGAGCAGCAAACACCTGACAGTTGTCCGCCCTCCAGCAAATAGAAATCAAAGTTGCTGCTGCTGTTATACCTACAGGTAGCCCTGGAGATCTCCTCGGAGGGATCTGCTAGCAGCCTGCACCACTGTGAACACCCCGCTCACCTCCAGCCGCCGCTGCTTCTCAGGATCCTCCTCGTTCATGATCCGCTCCTTCTCCGCCCGTTTCTTCTCCTCCCGGCGGGACTGGGCAGCCTCCTGCCTCTGCACGTGCGTCAGCTTCAGGAAGTTCTCCTCCACCCGAGCCCTGTTCTTGTCAGCCTTCTGTTTACCCTTTGCACAGAGAAAAGCAAACACTTTGTACTGATTTCCCCACAGGCAGGATGCAGGATCTCTACCAGTCATACGGGAAACACAAGGACCCAGTGGATCCATGAGGAGGTGCTAATGGTTCCAATCTCATACCATGTTCAGAAGGCAGAAAAAACCAGACAGTACTTACTTCTCTGTTCAGCCGGAACTTCTTTGCTTTGTCAATGGAGTAGATCACCATGCTCATCAGAGGCAGCAAAGACTCCATGTCCTTTGGGGAAGTGTTGCCTGCACCAGGCACTGAAATAAAGAGTTCCTTGTTCATTCACACAGACTGGCAGTACTTGTCTGCTTGCTGTGATGCTCTTCCCTTATGGCTCAGACTGTTCATGAAATAAAGATGCTCTTATCCTGCTCTTTAGGAAGCTTTATTTGGACCTATGGGCTTGAATTTTGAAGAGATTTGAAGACCTATTCTTTTCTAGAATTCTCCCAACAGGCTGCTTTTATTTCAAATCAGGGTAAACCAACTGAGCCTGTGCAAGTTCAAATTGCAAACTTGTGGTTTAAAAACAAGCCACCCCAAGAGAGAGGAGTGTGAGTTGAGGTCAGTAACAGCAAGACAGAGTGTCCTGTTATAATGACAATATGCTGCTCAGTCCCCAGTGTATTGCTACCTTCTGTTTATCAACCAATAATCCTGCTACATGCACTGAAGTCACTCATCACACATTATCTTCCACAGGTGACAGATCGTGAGCATGTGACTCACACAAATAAAGCCCAACACTCCCCCCAGACACACACAGACAACAGTTCCCTTACCATTAAATGTAAACAAAAGTGTCTTTTTAGTTTCGGGCAGTTTTGTAAGCTGGCCCTCCCTGGAGGAAAGAAACAAGGATTTGAAGGAGTGAAGAAAAATACAAAGTAACTAATATCAATCCAAAAAACCATCGAGAACCAAAAGATACTTGGGAAGTACTTAAATAAAATAAACATTAAAAGCCTGGCATGAGTGTGAAATCATACAGCACCAGCCCCTCTAACTGTGAAGAGGGCATGTGAGCACTAAGGAGACCTGTATATTTTGAATTACATTCAGCTTCACACACCCCCTTGTTGTTTATACCACTAAAGATCTCTAAATATTTTAGGAGAACAAAATATTTTCCCAAGAGTTTAAGTATTCACTGCCCAAAATTCCAGAGTATTCTAATGTGAAAATCTCAGGCCTACATTTCACAGACCCTCCACAATTTTAACACAAAGTATACACATAAGCTGTCTTATAATTAAATCAAAATATGCTCCCTTACATTCATTTATTTATACGCCTGTGAGCATTAATAGACCCTTGCAAAAACCCACATGGTAATCCAGATAAGACACATCACCCAGCACCTGGAAGTTCTGAAGCAGCCCCTGAGGCACCTCGGGACTAGGAGGCTCAGGGAAATAGCAGAGCTGCTGCCTGTGTATTGCTGAGGCACGGCTGAGAATCAGCCTGGACACAGCTCAGGTTTTATACGTACTCTTGCATAAGCTTTGGACCGGAGAACTGGTCCGAGAATTGGACAGAGTCAATCTTGTCAGCGTAGTGTGTGAGGAAATGGATCATCTGAAAGAGAAACAGATTCATTTTAGAGGTTAGTTTTTCCCAACACCAATCCAGCTGCAGCCTACCCACTCCACAGGGGTTTGCCAGGTTCCCTGCCCATGGCAGGGGGCTAGAACTGGATGATATTTAAGATCCCTTCCAACCAAAACTGTTCTATGGTTCTATATATCACTCAGGAAATTGCTGTGCCCAGCTTGCCACGGTGACACTGATAGAGACAGGAACTTTGCCCTTCAACTTCTCCTTTTAACTTTTTTAGAACATACAAGTTGTAAATGCCAGGATTACCAGGAGTATTCGTAATGATTAATTCGAGTTTACCTTAGCGTCCATCATTCCCTCTGTGACCTCTCCCATCTCTGACAAGATAGCCAGCGAATCTGGAAGCCCATATTTTGCACCAGACTTAGGTTTATCACTGCAGAACTCACTCTGTTTCAAAGAGAACAGTGTGAAAGAAAAATAAACACAACCCTGTAAGTATCTTATCAGACTGAACTGTTCTGGAACAGTGGAACCTCTAAAAGTACCTGAAAAGAAACAATAAAAAAATACACTCATTCGCTCATTCTGACTGGAAAGTAAAAAGTAAAACGTAAAAGTAAAAGCAAAGCACAAAGTAAAGCACACAGCATCAACAGTGTTTAAGCTAGTATTTTCCTTCAAAAGTCAGCACTTTAAGGAAGAAGATAAAATAATTCTAATACATACATACATACAGAAGCATTTAAAGTGGATTAAGGCATTTTGCTTACACTGGTTGGTAACAGAACAAAAATTGTCATCCTACCAACCACACTTCATGCTGTTACTTAAAAGATTTGCAAGCTCTGCAATTCTTTTCATGGCTTGAACATATGGAAAGTTTTAATTTCAGATCATATAAAAACAGATTACTTAAACCTAAATTTTCCACATCACATAGCACTAATTAGGTTTACTTTTCAATCCTTGAAGATGTCTTTTGTGCAGATTGAATGAGGTGAAGTGACACTCGTGTATGCTAACAAAATTCTGCAGCCTCTCTAAAACCAGCTATACCCCAAAAGAAAGGTGTAAGCTGCTTTTCACTGCCTCTTTCCCTGCAGGTCTGACAGAGGGGAGCACTTCTGATGTTTGATTCCATTAGACATTTATATGTAAATGGAAATGTCTTTTCCTCACAAATTCCAACAGGTCAGTCACAGGTGTTCAGCTGTTCCCAAGAAAACAATGAATATGCAGATTAGATTCTTATACGCTATTATTTATCAATGTGCATGTACATACCAGGTCCTGCATCTCTTTCTGAAGTCTCACCAGTGCTTTTCTGGTTCCAACAGCAAACACATACGTGTCCATATCTTCATCATTCATTGTCACTTTTATTTGCTGTGAAACAGAATGTTATTAGCCCTGGTCAGATTTCAATGTTTGTCTGATACTTTGATTCATAAGAACAAGGACTAAGCAAGGTCAGACATGGCTAAGAAAAAGGTGGTTGATTAAAGTTTTTCGGTGTGTCTTAAGGAAGGTTATTAATTAGACTGAGCACACCATTCAGTATTGTGCTGTAATGATAGTGACTAGAACAGCAGAGTTGCAGAAATAGTTTGCAATTAAATATTTTGATACAAGTAAATACAATTATGGATGCATGGGAAGAGTATTCACAGTGCACACAGTCACTGTTCTTCCAAATGTAACCTCTCTTGGCACTTATGGTCTCTAAGAGCAAGTGGGAAGGCAAAAAGTAACATTAAGAATATAATATCTAGACCAACAAATGGGTGTAAGCAGCTCTGTTCAGGCAGACTGAACAGACAGATGAACAATCAACAAGTATTTGAGGCTGTAAAACCACTTTTTATCAAGATGACATCCTGAATCCTGATAGACTTCTCACAAAAGCACTCGAACGATAAAATCCACAGATAAAGCAACTTCCAGTCATCAGCAGTTTGCATTTCATGGGCCGGAAAGAAATACAAACAATTCTTTGAGATTGTTTCAACAGTTACTGAACTGGAAGATATGGAATACTACAGAAATCACCTGGAACAATCAAAAGCAGCAGAGCAGAAGCAAAGGAATGCACCAGTTTAACAGAGCTAATCTGAAGGGCTGAGTACGCACCACTTGGTCTGACGCCGGTCTCATCATGCGCGCCAGCACATTCAGCAGGTCCTGTCTCTTGAGAAACTAAAAACACAAGGTGGAAAACACAGAAAACAGCTGAACAGACAACAGCAAAAAAATTCCTTTCTACTATCTAACCTGAGCTTTCCCTGTGTGACCAATACAGCTCAAAAGCAGGCCCACTTCCTGCATTGGAGGAGCTTCTCAGGGCTTTGTTCCCTCAAGTCAGAGGATGAACTGTGGGACTGTTCCCTCCCAAGTGCAGAGCTTCCTATTTGTGTTTGCTATACTGCCTTGGAATTCCTGCTGGTCCATTTTATCCCTGTAAGTGGCAAATGGGCTCAGTTACCTACAGTTACCTCTGGTCACACTACACCTCTGATTTCTACACTCTTCCTGCAAGCACTTGCTCTCTCGTGCCAACTTTAAGGGGCACAATACTGGTCTGTACAGACTTTCAGATGACCAGTTTTCCCTCATGTGTGTGTACTCAGAACTCCGTGTCTGAATGTGAGCACAAATGCCAAGCTGGGATTGTACGTTGCTCACACAGGAGCGGAAAAGCCCCTAGGACCTGACAACTGCTGACACATAAACAGCACCACAAACTGCTCATTCTTACCTTTAACTGGATGAGCATTCCTTCACAGCACACCCTCCCAGAGCACCACAGGTTATATATGTGTTCATTTTCTTGATTAAGTTTCCCAGTGCTTGTAGCTTCTTTATTAGTGCCATCATCCCCTGAGGAAAACAACAGTGAAAGAGAACTGCAATCTAAACTCACAAATTGAGACACCAGAGTTCAGCAGAAGGCTTACAGCTCACGATATCAGAGAAGGATTCTTTACAACCTCAATGCCACTCTAAACCCAGCTTTATTCAAATACTAAAGTTAGATCCTTGTCGTTATGGAACTCACCAACAAGAGCAAAGTTACTTTCTAGCAGCTCCCTGTGAGTGTTGAACCAAGCATGAGCCAGACGATTGTTTTTGTTCTTCCCAATGATGTAGTTCATGATGTAAGCCAGGAGACCTGTCACCATCAGGATCTCCATGTAATAACTCTCCCAGCTGTTTTGAAGGTGAGCAGGGACCTGTGTGAGGGAACAGAAATTGTGATCTATATATTGAGCAAGTAGATTTTATACACACGAAAGTTTGAGAAATACAGAGTAGTGGAGAAGTTCCATCCCCAACACAGCAATAAGCTCCACAAAGGCAACAGGAGAGAGCTAAGCCTACAAAATGCACTTGGCTTACTGGGGCACAGTAATCATACAGGAAACAACTGATAACAGCATTCCCAAAATACTTGCCTAATACAAAAAAAAAGTACTCACTTCTAAGTGAGCCTGGGCTAGCACACAGCATAAACAGCCCATTCACTGAGTATTTGAGCTTGATACACTGCCCATCACAGCATTGCCTGACCATCAAGTAACTTCTTTGCAAATCCAAAGTAACACCCAACACCCAGGAACATTGTCAGGATGCCAGCAAGAGAGAGCCACAGACTCCATGGGGCAGGGAAGTCTTCCTGACCTTGCCACTTCAGAGCCTGATTAGCCATTCTGCTATCGCTGTACCACCCTTCAGTCATAAGAGTACCCAAACCTTAATTTTCACTGCCAAGGTCATCTATAATACTGAAAAGAGATATCTCAGGGGTAATAGAAATGCAGATCTTGAGCACCCGATCATTCTATGAAAGACTATTTTGGGAAGCAAAAAGGTGATGCAGGGCAGGCAGAGAGATTGACTTCAAAAACCAACAGAGTGGAAAAGTTCTAATGTGACACTTAAGCCATAGATAAGCTAAAAACACAGTGTTCATTGTTTAGGACTCCAGTGATATTCCTGGCATACTGTCTTAACAAAATAAGTGATGAATCTCCAAACAGAAACTGGATCAACAGTTATACCTACATTAACTATTGTTATGGGGTCTTTATTTTTGCTATGAGATGCATCTGGTTTCTCTTCATACCCTTCAAACTCCTCATCATCGTATGGTTCGCTCTCTGTGTCACCTTCCTAAAGAACAAAATCACAAACAGCATGAAAATCCAAAGCGAGCAAGTAAAATCCAAAAAGACAAAGAAAAGTGCAGAGACAGTATTAGGAAACACATTGAGGAAGGAGGCAAGGCCTTACCTGTGTGTCTGCATCATCAAAGTCCTCCTGATTTTCATCCTGACCTTCAAGCTCTACAGTGGCTTCTTCTTCATCATCTTCTGTAGTGATGATCCTCTGAGGAGACTCTGTGACTGTATCTTCATTCACATCTTCAAATTCAGCAAAGTCATTATCATCATATTCCATAATGTCATCTCCATCCTCAAATTCATCATACTTTGCCAAAGAAAAATTCCATGGGATGAACAGGATAGCAATAAAAATATATAAATTCTTCATTTTCTGGAAAAAAAAAATTAAATCAATAATTGCAAAAAGTCCTCATGAATTCTGTCACATCACACCTCCAGTAACCCCCAACACACAATGCACAGTTTGAAAACACTGAATCAGACCAGAGAGAGAAATGAACCATTGCCTGATCTTGCCGCCCCGTCAATAAAGAGACTACTAGAACAAGAACAAAATAACTCTGAAGGAGAGGTTCTGCACTCTGTTGCTTGTGGCAGCAGCAAATTCACATCTGGCCACACTGTTCAAAGGAGCTGCAATGGAAAGCAGAGACACTCTGCTACAAAACTGACTCTCCAAAAGCATCTCCCAGCCAGCTCTGCCAGCTCACTTCCAAGACCACATTCTGTGTCTACAACTGTTATTAATTAGCAATTAGGCACAGTCAGAGCACTGAATGTGTAACAGCAGCAGTAAATCTTAAAATGCACTTGATTCATTTTAACAGCAATGCTCTGATAGCCTTTGCTAGTCCAAAAGTGTTCATCTGTCATTTTCTAAGCTGCACACTCAAAACTAAGTCCCAGTGTCCCACCATGATTTCTGCATAGACAAAGACCTTTCGCTGGAAGTTGTGCCAAAAAAAAAAAAAAAAGAGGACATATTGCACCGCTCCCCACGAGCCCAGAGCTCTCCCCACATGGGCCAGAACCCTGCAGAGTCCGTCAGTTCACCGTGTCATGCCCTGAGCCTCCTGTCTCTTCTGCTTGAGTTCAAAACAGTCCCAACCTCCCCTTCAGGTCGGGGCACCTTCTGCAAGGTCCAAAAAAGGCAGCAACAACTCCCCAGCTGCACTTCACAACCAGGCACAGAGGATCAGCTGCATCGGGCTCTGCTCTCAGGCTCATTTTACTCCCTCCAGCAACCAGATCCGAGTGGGAACCTGGATGTTAATCAGAGTGTTCTCTCACAAACTCAGAATAGAAATTATTTGTTTCTAAATTTGACCAGCATTCCTCTGAGAGCCTCACGCAGGGAACCCACTGCTATGAATGACAAGGACAACTAAAATAAACACCTTTGTCAAACACTCCTCACTCCAGCAAAAGCCCACACACAACATAGTCACAGACCCTTATTCAGGATGGAAAGTTCAGCAAGACTGAGCCCAGGAACATGGAATGCTGTATGGGATCCTCACAATTTTATGTGAATTTAAGCAGAAAAAAAACCCCAAAACACTATTTCGATAGGAAAGAATTTGCACTCTGTTAAAACCGACAGGACAACAAAGCCACCACATCCACCTTCAGAAGACCCGACAACTCCAAATAGCTTCATGCAAATTAAACTTCTGCAGCCAATTCGAAGGATAGTTATACCAGAGGTGGGTGAGAACTAGAGCACCCCCTTAGGTCAGCAATCTGTCAGAATGGGTTCCAAGTACAAATTCCAGGAAGCAGAATATCCTCGGCAGGCCCTCCACGACTCACACGCCACCGACTTTGCCTCGCAAGACAAACCGATTCATTCTCCGATGCGCACACCGGCTGCCCAGGCCACATCGGCAAGAGAAACTACTTCCAACAAACCGGAAGCAAACGCTGCTGCCGCTCCCTGTGCTGAGCATTCACCAGCCTGGGGCTTGCTCAGTACTTCTCGAGCCTAGACCCGAGCTCGGTGGCACATTCTGGAGAAGCGCCCGTCCCCAGCAGGTCGGGCCCTCACTGTGACCCCCGCCCGAAGCGGGGACAACACCGGAGGTGTTCGTTCCCCCGCCTCTGCAGGGACGCTCCCAGCTCCTTCCCGGAACACGAGTCAAGGTTAACGAGATAAAACCAGCGAACCGCCGGCCCTGGGCGGTGCTCGGACCCCCGGCCAAACCGCCAGCTCCTCCCGCCCCGCGGGGCGCAGCACAGGCCACGCACGCCCGGTACCCTCAGCGCCAGGCTGCTCCTGCCGGGACCCTGCCGGTACCGAGCTCTCCGGAGGGAGACAGCCGCGTTCGGCCGCTGTGGGGAGCTGGGAACAGGGTGTCCCGTCCGGCGGGGCCGGGGCCGGGGCCGCGTTACCTGAGTCACGGGCCCGGGCCCGGGCCCGGACCCCGCTCTCCGCTCCGCTCCGCGCCCGCCGTACCGGGGCGCCTGCGCAGCGCAGGCCCCGCCGC
>VXBU01004977.1:0-239987 GCA_013400315.1 Bombycilla garrulus
ATAACAATAATATTAATAATAATCATAAAGAAAAAGAGCAAGAGACAGTCATTAAACCCAAGAAAATAAAATTGATATTCAACATAATTGATTGCTGCCTGCTGATCAATGCCCAGCCTATGCCCCAGTAGAAATTGGCATCTCCCAACCAAGCTGCCCCAGTTTGCATATTGGCCACAACATTCTATGGCACGGAATATCCTTTTGGCCAGATCAGGTCAGCTCACATCTGATCATGGTCCCTCACAGCTTTTTGTCCAGCTCCTCCCTAGCAGAGCCTGGGAAACTGAAAAATCCTGGATTTAGGATTAACTACTGCAAAAACATCGTCTGTTATCAATATTATTCTCATACTGAATCCAAAGCACTGCACTGTACCAGTTATGAAGAAGAAAAATTGTTCTAACCCACAGGAAAACAGAATTGAGGAATTTTACCAACCACAAGCAATTTACAAACAGAAATATGGATGACATCCATCAAATCAGTTATCACTCATACACTCCTAATAAAAGTCATGATGATATGATAATATGTTTTTCAAGTATGTTCATGTTTTGGAAGCGGATTCTTCAATCTTTAACTTTTTCTTCAATACAGTTGTCTTTAGTAATGAGATTATTGGAAGGAGCTAAAAGCATTTCTGTGCTTTTAAGAGGAATATAAGGGGAAGTTTTTTGGAGAATGCATTTGCCAAGAGTAGAACATAAAAAGCATAGACAAGGGAAGGATCCTGAACTGGCTTCCATTATTACATAAGTGACTGTACCTTACTTTAAAACAAATGCAAATATAGAATGGGACAGCAGTAATGCCTGTCCTCATAAATTCCTCTTCTGACCACTAAAGCATGTCAGTGTATATTCTGAGTTCACAAACACTTGCCCCATAGGTGTTTTTTGGTGTGATTCCACAGAGATAGTTTACAATGTCAGGACATGTATGCCTGTCCTGCACATGCCTTTTAGATATATCTGTCCAGAAAAAAAGTATCCTTGTAATCTAAAATGCTGGGAAGTGTCCTTGGCTCCTATAAAACTAATTTCCCAACCAGCTAATTACTGGAGTAAGAATTTCTCAATACAATTATTGTATCAATTCACATGCAGGAATAAGAATTTTGCTGGACAAAGCGCAGAATAAAGACGAAAGGAAGCTGAAGCATTTACTTTTAAAAAATTCTTTCAGCTATGGATTATTCTTGCTTTTTCTTGATGTAGCATCACACCAGGTGCTAACCAATGCTGCAAAAAATACTACATATTCCTGGTCTCCAACTAAGATTAGATATTCTTAGTTTCAAAAAAAAAAAAAGAAAAAAAGAAACTGAGTAAAGCACTGCATTTCAGTTGCAGCTCTCCAATAATGAGTATCTGGTGTTACCTACTCAGCTATACAGCTAGTCCAGCCTAAAAGTTCTGCAGTGTGATTGACGCCAAAATACTGAGCAAGCTTAACAGGTATGCTCTGGTTACCTTGCAGCACTAAGGAAGCATAATATTTGCCTACTCAGTAGTTTTGCCAATCCCTTTCTAAATATCTTGCATTATCAGATCAAGGTAGATGCAAATTGAATTGAAAAGGAGGAGCTGAGTAGCTGCTACTACCTAATGAGCCAGTGAAAGGTGCAGAGTTTTTGCATTTCTGACTGCAAAACTAGGTGGAGATAAAGGTTTTGGTGTCCTATGGAACATACACATTGATTCTGTTGAGCAGGAATGAACTCGGTCTGTTCTTCAGCATCACTGATATATCAGCATGCTCTGCTGTAGGACCACAAAGAACCTGATACCTGCTGGGGAATGCCAGTGTCCATGTTTCTGTACAGAAACACCCATGTGCCATATGCCAGGGGCTCAGGGGTGCCAGCCAGGACCAACTAATTCAATGCCTCTGACTGGACAGTTAAATTCCTAGAAATCATAGAGGAAAGCAGTGAATTGGTAGCAATATTGTGGGCAGAGCAAAGCCCCAGGACATTAAGCAAAAGCTGTGTTCATACCTAGTTTATAATTTGTCTTGCTTATTTCCATGTAATATCAAGGGTGGTATCCACAGAGTTTTAATAGATAATTAAGGAAATGGCCTAAGTGTACCAGAACCTGATATATTGTCAAGAAAATTGCCTTACTACTCATTATTTTTGCATTCTTTGTTATCTTCTTCCAAGAAGTGCTGGAACATTTCTTTCCACCAAGAAATGCAATTTTACTGTAATCCAAATAATGTACTTGTCCACTTTGGTGCTCAAAGCAATTGAGAAGAAAGCCTAAAACTTTATTATTTCCTTGATTCATTTGAATAAAGACAAATAGCATTATTTTAATGAAGTGGAAATATGCTTTCTGACTTGGGATTTGATTTGAATATTGTAGGGAAATGTGTGGCTTAAATAGGTATGCTGGATTAAATGTTGAGTGCATTACCATATTTTACATAAGGATATAGAGAGTTGCTTGAAAGACTTGACAGGACAATTTTCTATTGTTTAAGGCACTCAAAATCAAAAAGCTTCACAAAGTCATGTTGATGCTACCAAGAATTCTTTTCAGAAAATTTACAATGATGTTGTAGTGTTTCATTTTCACATATCTGCATTGAGGCATTTGACAGTCTTCATTTAGATATCATGCATCTAATTCTTATTATTTTTGTATCCTTAATAACATGGTAGTATTTCTCAAACTGTGTTAAAAATAAAACCTCCAAAGTGAGTGAACATTTTGTTTAGTTATGAGTTTTCTCAGGTTCTGTTCAGAATAAAAAACACCCATATTAACACCTTTTTTATATATTTTTACCCTGTTCTGTTCTATTTTCTATCTCACTAAATAAAAATAACTTATATCATTGCTAAATTAAAATAATTCATCATTGCTAAATTAAGGATTTTAATTAAAATAAATGTCTCACTTCAATTTTCAGAAAGTCTTTCTCTTTGCAAGGGTTTTGTTTGGTCTTTTTTGGGTTTATTATTTTTTTTTTCTGTGATCATAATATCTTCTTTAGTTTCTATGTCCAGATTTATGTGAAAAGGGAGTTCAATTTTTTGACCAGTATAGTAACTGTTGGTAGAATATACTGGACATATGCTTTGAAGATTCATAAAAATAGCATTTTTCATTTGTTACCATTTTATTGTTTTTTTCCCAAATAACATGTTGCCATGTCAACATCCTGTCAGGTCCAATGGCAACAACTGGGTGCAGCATAACACACAATACATGAGGACAAGGTGTAGAAGAAGCAATTAAAATCTGTGTTATTCTGTTTTGAGGCAGCTACCCACTCACTGTTATTTCTGGTAACAAATGTCAGAAGTGCTTACCGCCCAGTTGGCTCAGAGATTGGTGGGTGCTCCTTACTCTCTGTGACTGAAACTAATTTGGGATCATTGTCTGTTTTCACAGTCCTCCTTTAATTTCAGAGGGACAAAATGCCTGCATTCCGTGGGTGCCTCCTTCTCCAGAGTGCAGGTGGTGGGACCAGGCTGTGCTGGGGGAGCTGCCCATGTGCCCTCCCACGAGGAAGTCTGCTAGAGTTGTACAAAGCACCTTGTGCGTGACTTTGAAAGAAATCTTTCTGGAATAACTTTAAGCAGTACTTGCCCTTCTTCATTTTATATAGAAAGCTCATGCTTCCTTGGACATCTTCCCTAGAACTGAAAACTAAAGCAAACTTGCTTTGCAACTTAACACATTCTAACCTCTCAAGCCTTTGTTAAAAGTCGAAAATTTTTTGCATTCTCCAACCTGATCTGCAATATTTTCCATGGTTTGTCTTGCATTCAGGGTCCAATTAAATAATTCCCTAGCCAGTGTAAGCTATTCTAATCTTGTATCAGTATTATCTTGGCCCATATAATTCATTCAAAGGAAAATAGCTCCCTCATCCTTAGTTCCTAGGAAACCTTTCCTGGTAATTCATATTGACAGCAGTGAGTTGTGACATTTATCGGTGAGGTGAAGCTGACCAGCTGCAGGGCTCCTGACTGATTTACTCAGCCAAAAAGCTGCTCATGATTCCAGCCAAGTATTGACTTTTCTTTCCCTTCCCTCCCCTCTAGTTAGAAAGAAAACATAGAGGCATTTTTTATCGCTACATTTTTATTTTTACCAGTCATACTAAAAGCTAAAATATGGACCACCAACTATATTTTCCTTCTAAAATTTAATTTCCTGATGTAGAAGTATTTTAATATGTTTCAAGGAAAGAAAATTAGCATTGAATCTAAACAAGTTGAAATTTAAAATAAATGAGCAGAGTTGATCTAACGTTATTGGAATCACTTACTTCAATAGCAATGAGCTTCAGTCTCATAACCTGCCTGCAATCAAATGACCTTCGTGATGAAAAAACTAAAAATTCCAACTTAACTCATTTTCACTCTTCCAGTTCAAAAGCAAAAGCAAAATGTTCTGTAAGTATTCTAGGATTTTGTATTTTTAAGGCTTAGATACCAATAGCCACCAAGGATAGAGAATTTTGTGTGTTTCTCTAGTTCCTCTCACTTTTCAAGTCCCTCCTTTTTGGACTAACATTCCTGAGCCACAATCGAACTTAAGGAAAGCATGAGTATTTCTAGAACTGACATTTTCAAGCACCAGTGAATTACTGAATCACTCATTCTTGGCACTGATACATTATATCCATAATTGTTCTGCTTGAGGAGGTGACATTTCCAGAAATGGCAGTTCAGCGTGACAAAGGACACAACACTGCTGGGAAGATAAGTGAAAGGTGACAAGACCATGGAGCTGCCAAGGAACAGGCACTCTGTGGTACATCAGCACTAGATGTAACCAAGTTCAAGTGTTGTAGTCTTGATGGAGATTCAAGTCAACCTCCATTGCTAATGCTCTGATCTGATTTGTGCGATATGGACTGCATGAAATTAACACAAAGGCTGTTACTGAAGCCTTTAAACCTGATGAAAGGCATCCAGAGTGGCCGCTGGGAGGAGCATAGAGAACAGGTAGGTAAAACAGGTGAGAAAAAGAGGAGAGCAAAAGGGCTCAGAAAAAAACGGTCAGAAGGAGGCTTCTGATGGATCAGGAAAATAAGCTGTTACCATTATTACAAGAGCTGTGGGACAGACAAAATGGCCACTGGCACAAATGCTCTCACTCTGTGATGAGTGCAATTGAAATATAATTTACTGAAACTTCAATGTTTGTTTTAAAACTATTAAACCAGTTATTGCACTAGGGATCACCACACTCAAGGTAATCCCAAAAGTTAAGCCACAGATATTAAGCAAGTGCAACTCCATATGTTGCACATACCATCCTGATTGTTATGTAAACTCATAGGAACTAAAAGACTTATGTACCTACACCCAGCCATCCTTTCCTGTTTAAAGACATTATGTATTGTGATGCTCATATATGCAATGCAGCTATGTTTGAAGAACGTGTGTATTTCTATAGATGCACTTGGGAAAAGAGCACGTTTTCAATCTGTCCTTAGAGCAAGTCCTTTAACAAAAAAGTATATTAAGTTGCCTGTTTGAAGTGCTGTGGCTTCTTCAAATGTAGCTGTGAAAAACGCCTTTTGTCATTCCTCCCCAGTGCATTATGTTGTGACAAGGCAGTCATGTTACATAACGTGGTGGGGCTGATACCAAATAGCATGTGAAAGATTTGATCTTTTTCCCTTTTAGTATGAGTATCCTGAGCTGTGAGTGGCTGGACTTTGGAGGGTCTTTTTTTCTATTTAAAGAGAAAGAACAAAGGAACACTCTTTCTGAAAGTCCTTTCATAAGAGCTGCCATTAGAAATTTTGCTAATATTTTCTTTACATCTAATAGCTGAAAACCATCTTAATCTTTAAATATGCACATTGTTTCTGACTCCCTCTTTCCAATATCTTATCAAGAGCAGATTTTTACTAGGGCCTATAAAACAAGCTTTGAGAAACTTTAACATGTAATCCTATATGGCTCATGGCAACACATGGTAAGGTGCATTCTGCACTGTCAGTGACCCACTGGCTTGACCCATTTACTTCTCAGTGCTAACAGCAGCAGGGGAGAAGGAGGAAGGAGAGCACTGAGAAGTCACTAGGAGAGGGAGGGACCAGCAGGGACGTAGGAGGCTGAAAAGCGGGAGTTCTTTCCCTCTCCCACAATGTATTTTTGAAACTGCTGCAGTTTTGGACTCTGTGAATCCAGTGTGTTGAGAAAGTTGCATCTTTTCAGAAATATACTGAGGAACTATTTCCCCTGCTATAGATTAAACCACCACAATGAAATCAGAAAATGATGTAATCAAACTGCTCTTAATAAAGTTATCCCAGAGATAGCATTGGCCCATCAGTGTAATTGCTGTGGGTTAAGTGGTCTCAGAAACCAGGTTAACTGGAGATTTACTGTGTAACAAGCAGTTTTTTGCAAAGAAAGGTTTGAAAAATAAACACACTAGTCTTTCAGCTAAAGACTTCCAACCAATAAGCCCAACCACTCTGTCTTTCTGAAAAGTAAATTTTCACTGCATTTTACTGACCTGCCTGAAACTGTTTTCATGCTCAGAGTTCAGCAGAAGCAGCTGAGAGAATACTGTAGAAGTAGAAAGAAAACCGTGGAAATAAAAAAATGTGGGACAAAAATTCATGAAACTTTACAGTCATATATTTATATTTAGTAATTGCATAAACAATGTTCTTTTGATAAATGAGATTGTGCAGTACAGTGATAGTACTTGCAAAACTCTCCCTGGAACTTAACAAACCATAATCCAAACCATGATGATGCCTTTGATTACACATTAATACCATCAGTGACACACATTTTTAGTCACAGACTTCAACATGAGCAAATAGCAAACATGGCTTTTAAAAAATGCTCATCAGAGGGAAAATGAAATAACTCCAAACATTCAACTTAATGTCAAATATGTCAGTATGTCAAATTCCTAACAGAATTGTTTCTAAAATGCGAGATTGTGAACTGACAAGTTAATAGATATGTGCTTTCATTGTTAGATTTTCCACAACTCTAGAAAGTGAGGTCATATTTACTTTTGCTATCACCAAAACTCACGAGATAGACTACAGGATGATATCAAGGCCCTAAAATACAATGTTGTAGGAAGACTGGGATTATTTTCCTGGACCAGTCCAAGATCTTTTGTAGAGGTGTGTCCTTCTCCTGATAAAATGCAAGAGTTTATGAACTACAAGACTGTAAAGAGACATCATGTCTATGTTTCCAAGTATTTCAGTGAGACAATATTTATAAATTACAATTGCTCTAGGGAAGGGGTTTTTATAACACGTTGTTAAAATCTGATTTTACAATTATTAGAGAGATGCCTTTGCATGAATTAAGGGGCAAGCAAGACTATATGCTGAAGTCAATAGTATGGATTTTATTTAACAATTAATGTGAGGTAGAGAGCAATAGAAAGAAACAGGGTAAAGAGAGCATGGAAAGAAATAGAGTGTCAGAGAGACAGAATAAGAGAAAAGATTCCACCACCCTTGTATCCAGATGGCGTCCTGTCGGTCCTCTTCTGATCTTCTCAGCGGCAGGGATCTCAAGGTGGCTCAAAAGTTCTCACCATGTATACATTTTAGCAAACAAAAGAATCAATGCTCATTGGCAAACCCTTCTCTTATCCTATTGTTTATGTGATTACCTCACTCCTGTGCTAATCAGTCCCATGCTCAGTCTTCCTCCTCTTTTGAATTGGGCTTCACATCTTGAGTCAGTAGATTATGGCTTCCCCTTTGCAAGACCCAGACAGGGCTAATTTTCAGCACAGCTGCTGAATTGTCTTTCCTTGTGGGTACATTCTTCTCCTCCTTGTTTAATTGTCCTTAAACCTAAGATAACTGGACAATAGTGCCACCTTTATCTTACCTCAAGTCAGTTGGCTTAACTCATATCCAAATTCTCAGAATCCAGGAGGCATACTGAGGCAGGGGACAGAGGGAGTAGATCAGCAGTTGCCTCTTTGCACCATTTGCTACAATGGGCAAAGTCCTTTGATCTTAACAGCATTTGAGGCAATTAAATCTCTTACACATGCGCTAAAAATTATTCATATTTTCAACAGTGTACTTGCACAGTGCAAAGTCTCATTTATTGCTCAGCTGTGATATTCCCACTGTACTCCTTCAGCAGTCCTTCCTATACCTCACTCCTATCTCAGTTTACTGGTGATTCAAACAATAATGAATGCATATGTCTGCTATAAAGACAGGACATCAAAAAATGTAAGCCTCTCCTCTCTTTCAGTAGTCTGTCTGAGAATAGCACAATTTTCCCTCTGGTACAACCCTTTTCAAAATGTGCTCAACATTATGTAAGTCTTGCTCCTGGACTGAAGACTAGGAGGCAATACTGGTCCTTTCTCCACGGCTTTCCAGTCTTTTGAGGATTTAGTCTATTTGTCAAGGCTGTAGGGATCCATTAGCCATCCATTGTCCAAGTAATATAAAGTACCTGAACACTGATATCAAACTGAGAATTAATAGTAATCATGATATATAAGCATTATCTACATAGCCTAGAAACAGAAAGAGTTCAGGTTTATAAGTTGTGTTGGTTAAGTATGTAAATGTTGTAAAATCATTCATATTCTCTGTGTGTGTCGGTTCATTCAGGAATTAAAGAACTTCCCCTTTTGGACAGTGACAAATGAAAAGCTGCTTCTTGTGAAGAGAAACTGGAAGGCACCAAAACCGTTTGTAGATTCAAATGATCAGCAGGATCAAATAGGCTTGAGTTTTCCTAATCTCTTTGGTTGAACATTAACTAAAGGGCAATTATGTACCTATTTGGAAGCTGTGTATTTATTCAGAATATTAACTGAGTCTTAAGACAGGAAGAATAAATAGTGCTTTCATTCAGAGATAATAAACCTCAGCTGTTCAATATTCATATCACTTAACAAAATTAGAATTATATAGCAGAGCCTTGACTGATTGTAAAGTGAATGAATTACATGGCCAAAATGGAGTTCCAAAGCAGGATGCTGGAGAGCATGACTGAGTTAGAATGTAAATATTACAAAGAGAAACAATTACATTGCAATGTCTTCCAGACATTATAATTTATGACTTTGATTCAATTAAAATAATTTCAGAGCATTCTAAGTGCAAAGAAGAGCACTCAAAGCCAGTAAAGCTATGAAAATTGGCTTCACAGATGGCTGGTTGTTCTATAAGAGAGCAGGAGGTCTACAGAAAACTTTCAAAATATCCTTCTGAGAAGTCAAAATTTGAAGAGTTGATAACAAAGTGAAGAGGACAATCATACAAATTAGTTCCAGAAAGATGTCTTGGGAAAACAATCCCTCATTATAACCACTTTTTCTTTTTTTTTTTTTCTCAGAGACTCAATAAATTAGTTCTTCTGCAGAAAACACATTTTGAAGCTATGTTTTCTAGGGATAGAGTCGTCCATGGCTTCCTGCCCAATATATCACATTTAAGATATGAAGACCAGATTCTGGCCACGTGTTTACACAGATAACAAAGTAAATAAAGATGAGGCCTCAGAGATTACAACCTATTTTGGAGATAGAAAGGAACAAATACTCTGCTGAAAATTTTGCAGAGGTAAACTTACATCATGATGGGACTTCTATTCTCCCTCTCTTTCCAGTTTGTTACATTTCTTTTTGCTTACCTTCCCATCTATAAAAGATCTGCGCTTGAACTTCCATCTTAGTTTTTTTTTTGTTCTTTGGGACTTTCCAGGATGATTACTGGTAACCAAAGGCAAACCACATTTGCAAGGTTTGTACCATCAATGCTTAAACATTCAGGTTGCATAAAGATGAGATTCTTTACATCTGTAAGTGTATTGTTCACACTGCTATAGAAGACATCCCATATATGGCACTGATCAGCCATGATGCCGGAAGAGCACTGTGTCACTCAGTTGCTCACACCTCACTTTAACTATTGAATCAGGTGCAAGGCAGGTTGCCATTTATAGTGTTTAATACGTTTCCTGTAAATGTGCAGGAAATATTTGTTTGAAGTTCTGAAGGAAGCAGTATTGATGTTCACAGAGATGCAACAAACTACTTGATGAAAGAAATCATTTTCAAGAAAGAGTCCTATGGGAGAAACAGAGCCTGTTTATTTACACAAAGATCAAAGCAACTTTCATATGAATTGACGCTAAATATTTAGTACTTGAGTGACTAGTAAAGAACCCTCTAAACTTCTAAAGGAAAGAATAAAAATGGGAGACAAATGCTGATATATAAATATATACATATAGGCTCTCTGTTGGCAAAATATTTTTTATTATTTGCATTATAGTAGTGTCTAGGGTCCAGCTTGAGATCAGACGTACTCTGTCATACTGTATGTAAATACTTAGCAAAATACAGACGTTTTTCTGACTAGCTTACTATGAAAACAGGTGAAGTTCAGGAAGGAGGATAAATTCTGATTCAATTTGTGTGAATTTCCCTTATAACTTCAAAAATATGTACATTAAATTAAATTAAATTAAACTAAATTAAATTGTCATTAAATTACTCCAAGCAATGGAAATTGCTTAATGTGCATGTAGGAAAACCAAATACAAACAAAAGACCCATATACTAACTGCTTCCAATGAAAACTTTCCTTAGGTTTTCTATCTATATTCTCATTTTCTTCTTCATCCAAATCAAATTTAACAACAAAAATCAAAATCAGAGTGAGTTTTCCTTACACAGTTACAGCGGGTATTCAGACACAGACTGCTCAAGCACAAAAATTATATGAAAAACAAGTTGTGCAGGAATAGACACCCATCCACCAAAGAAAAGCATCTCTATGGATTGCCACCAGCCTCAACTTCACCCAAAGCAGCTGCTTCTAGCTGGCAGAAATCTCAGTTTCCCTCCTTAAAGGTGAATCCTGAGGTTTGAGGAGGAACTGTGCCAAAACTGATGAATATATCTGAGTCCCAGAATTTCTGCAGCTAGGGAGGGAGCAGGCTGCAAAATAGTTCCGTGGCATGTATTTCTTGTAGTTCCCCACTTTCTTTCCAGCCTCTAGCTGCAGATCCCTAACCCTGCAAGACCTTCCTCTAGAAATCAGCACAGTTCTAACGCACATCTGTGACTCTGGGACCATAGTTAATCTGAAGCTAGGCTAAATTCAGACTTCCTCAAATCAGAAAAGCTTTGTCCTCCTATGTGTAATGTACTACTTTCCACTGCATGGTCCTGAATAGTCCTCATTTCTGCAATACTTTTCCCAATAGTACATTAAGTGCGCCTTCTCCATCTGTCACATGTAGTTTGCTCTGTCTCTTGTTCTTTATTACTACCAATATAAAACAACATATAAGGAGTAGGAAGAGTAAGGTTGTTGACTGCAAAGAGTAAATAAAGTGAAAAATTGATGATAACCTGTAACAGACATTTATGAAAAAATCTTATTTGTCTTCTATTCCTTCACATATTCCATTCTTCAAGCTACAGTCACTGGTATGTTATTCATTACTCTTTCCTTCTCCTCAAAGAGGAATTATGTTATCTTAAACTTAAATAGGGAAGATTTTTCTCTCTGTATGAAGGTTTATAAACATGCTATAATACAAACTGGACTACCTCAAACAAACCAAAAAAAGTGCCATTTCTTTAAATTCTTAACAATGGGAAACCAGTAAAAAATTTAAGACTAAATCCGCTGCGTACTAAACCTTGTGGACAGTTTCAGGCACTGAACTATATTGAGCTCAGGAGAATCACCTCACTTCTGTCAGTGCCTACTGGAGGTCATTAGGCTCCTTGGTTCTAGAAGTTAGACTTGTGAAGTGTCTGCATCAATTCTCTGGGTGACCTCAGACGGGCTCATTTGCCTGTCATGGCACTGGCGGTCCCTGTTGGATACTTGACTGCTTAAGTCTAAAAAATTCTGGGCCCTGAAGTTCTAGTCCAACCTCCTTGCCATGGGCAGAAACACAAAAAAAATTCCATATCTTCCCGTGAGAGCTCAGAGCCATTGATGTTATTGTCAGAAAGATTTCTTTGAAATTAATCCATTTTTCCTCTTTTCAATTTAATCTTTTTTTTTTGTTGGATAACATTGCACTTTCTGTAACCTAATGTAAAGTTTTTCTAATCAGAAGTTCAGTTACAGAGTTACAGATATTACAGCTGCTTGGAACCTTTCGAAATTTACTTTTTTTTTTGTTTTTTTAATCGCAGTTTATTAATATCAAAATGTTTCACAAAATTGTATGGATTTCAACATCAGTTTTGATGACATGCTTTTTGAAATGACAAGTTAAATCTGTGGAAAACCTAAAAAGGCACATACAGACAGAAAGAAATATTAGCAAACTAATGCTTTCACTACACAAATGTATATCCCTTTTTGGAAGAATATTTATTATCTGTGTCCTGAACTCAAATTACAATAAAATTTTTAACTGATACAATAAAACCGTATTGTCAGTTCTCAGTCAACCATTATATGTGTATATTAGGACAATATAATTATGTTTTCAATTTGTTTTTCATCAAAAATACATACCTAACAGGACACATTCTAATGGTCTGTCTCCTCTTGTTTTGATACAATTCAATATATTTGTTAATGATCTAAAAGGAACAGAAAGCAGGCTTATTAAGTTAACAGATACCATTTCCTGGGAAGGACCAAAAAAATGTTAGAGGACAAGGACAGAATTGAAGATGATCTTAAAAAAAACAGAGATATGGACAGAAAATACTGCAAGATTTACTAGTGGTAAAAGCAAGATCCCATACTTAGTCATGATTAATTAACTACATAAATATACGATGAGGAATAATGGTCTGTAGACAGCTCTATGAAAAAATAAATGAAGGATTGTAAGGGGTCACAAAGTGGACGTGAGTCAACAGTGTCATGCTGTTGTGAAAAAAGCAAAAGCTTCAGAATCTGTACAGCAGGATGTATAAAAAAAGACTATGACTGGAAGGAAATATGAAGTAATCCCTTTGCTTTGTTCAATGTTTTATTCAATGGTTTGGCCTTAGAGAAAATATTGTGTCTAGTCCTGGGCAGTATACTTCAATAAACTCACAGATCAATGCAGAGACTCTAGCAAAAAAAAAAAAAAAATTAAAAAAAAAAAAAAAGGATCAGAGCTTTCAAAAATATGGCCTATGGGCAAAGACTAAAGGAAATGAGTAGTTTAATTCAGAGTAGAGAAGACCAAAGAATGGTGTAATGGTGTTTGCTTTAAATAACATCTAAACAAACAAAAGGGATGAGATGATTTCTTGAAGTTCTTTTCTTGTCCTAGGATTTTATGATTCCTGGCTGCTGAAGTAAATAAGACTATAGTTCTGTGAAGCAGAGACACCAGTCAGAAATACATATCTCCAGAGTAAAACCCAAAGGTATCTTTAAATTTCTCAAACTCTTATTATAGGAACTTGGAGAGTGAAAAGAGCATATCTGAGTCAGAAAAATTCATCATCATTAAGTACCAGAAAAGAGTCTTTGTAATTCACTGGATAAGAACTTAAAGTCTACTTGTACCATGCCATCTATAACTTACTCCCACTCCAGAGTTCATAGAATTAGTCAGAGAAGGGTTTGGGTTGGGAAAGGACCATAAAGATCATTGTGTTCCACCTCCCTGCCATGGACAGGGACACCTTTCACTAGACCAAGTTGCTCAGGGCTCCATCCAACCATGCCTTGAACACATCAAGGGATGGGACATCCATTATTTCCCCATCATTTAAAAAATGTCTTGAGATTTTTAATAATCATTTTGCAATCAAACTAAAAGCAATTCAAGGTATAGCTTCTATTTAAGTATAATAGTCAAATAGATAGATAGTATAGGAATTTAAGTCTCTGTATCTGTAAAATAACCACTTTGGGGTTTTTTTGTAAGCACAAAATCAGAATTAAATATTAGACTCTCAAAAAAAGGTCTTGAGTAATCATGTGCTGTAGTTCTTAAAACAGATATCTCTATAAAATCCTTAAATCAGCTCTTTATTATACTCCCCAAATAGAAAAAAGTGAACTGGTGAGGAAGTTTCAGAATTAAGTATTGGGAAACGTGGTGGTAAAAATCACTGCAAAATGAGCAGCTTACACAATATAGGGCCTAAATGCAGTTAATTTACTACTACAGTCTACTTCTACAGTTTTTGTGAATCCCAAAGGAAACAATATTCATCTTGTTTCATCCTGGAGGAAGGAGCTGCCTAAAAGGAAAATTGCTAAGAACACAAAGCAGTGACACAACATTTGAGATGTTCTATAGAAGTAACGTATAGAGATGGCACCATTCATCAAGCTGCACATATTTTTCCTTGGCAAACAGTGCTTTTTTCCCCAGCTGACAAAGTGATGAGGAAAATCATTTAGTTCAAGTCATGTGAGTCCCCTCTGGAAGCACTGGACTGGACATTATTTGCTAGGACTTCCATTATTTGCTAGGACTCAGAACAGCAGGGAGAGCATAAAACTAGAAAATCCTGGAAGTTATGTTTTTTTGCTTTTGTCTCCTCACTCAAGGAACTACAATGAACTGAAAATGTTGTACCCAGAAAATTTCCTGCAGTCTTTCCTGTCCCCAACTTCACTCCTGAAGCATGCAGACTGAGGACCAACGTTCTTTCTACTGTGTTGGTGGGACAAGGAAAAAATAACCTAGGCTTAACCTGTGTCACTAACAGGTTCCATTGTGATCAAATTAAAGAGGTGTGGGGCTGCCTAAAAAGGGAAAAAATTCCCCAGCTCAGAAAAAAATGGTACTGGACACCAAAAACTTTGTGACTTGATAAATGGAACACGACACCAGGTAGCAATAACAAGAAAGGAACTTTCACATTAGAAAAAAAGAAAAAATCTTATCAGCCACCCACCATGTGCTATAATTTAAAAGCTTTTGAGCAAAAAGCACTGCTTTACTGCTAAAAGGTTTAAAAAGCTGCAGTATGTAGACCAAAAAGTCTTGATTAGCTGTGGCAGATGAGTCAGCAGAGAAACACTTCACAATGCAGTGCAGCCCTTACATTTTGACATGTATTGTTAAGGGCTCCCCAAAGTCATTCTAAACAGTCAAAGAAAGAAGAAAACAAAATAAATAAAGGAAAGCATGGCATAATGAATTCAACCTTGAAAATAACATAAGGGAAAAGATATGAAAATGGAGGGTATAGCACTCTTTATCGTCATAGATTTTGTGGAGGTTTTAGAATTAGCATACAAAATTTAGTCTTTCCTGCCACGGGGGATTCCTCAAGATGTCTATGTATTGAATTGTCCTCATGCACTCTAGGCAGAAACTTACTCTTGCAGCCAGGGAAGTAGTGTCTCAATATTACGTGCTACACCACAAGCACTTTTCTATTTTTGAGAGAAAGGAAATGTTACATAAATACAGTAACAGATGTGCAGTAGTGCTGGATGACTACATACTGTGCATCTATCTGTGACTCTACCATCTATAAATCTAAATAAACAAAAATAAATTAACTGAAGGACTGGATAAAACATATCCCAGAAACATGCTGGTTTTGCAACACTGATGTATAGTTAGCTGTCTTTCAGAACATGATGAAGTTGAGTTCCTAGAGCACAAGTCAAAAAGGGAAAAAGGAAGACATAAAAAAGGGATTCTGATAGTTCCAGATCCCAAGATATTTCTAGCAAAAGTCAAAACTCTGTCATTAATATTCCAGGTTCTTACAGGACTGAATTCTGTGAGCATTTCAGACAATCATACGAGATTACAGTCTGGTTTAGAAGTGAGATGGTTTTCTTTAATCTCTCAAGGTCTGAAGAGTTCCTCTTAAATGCGAGAATGCAGAAGTTCTCTTGCATTATTTAGCATGGCCGCATGATGAGAAACATTTTACAGTGTCCTCTTGTTGGAATTGCTGCACTTCCCAATGCAAAAACCAGCAATAGAAGTGACTTGGATCAGGATATTGCAAGAAAGAGTTGGAGAACAAAAGCAGCAGCTTGCTGCAGTGAAAAAGTTAAATGACAAGTCCACCCTCCTATTGGGTGAGCCCTTTATAGTCAAGGGCTGAGGTCCCACTTTCTCCTTAGACAGGGATACATAATGGGCCCACAGATGCAGCAACATAGGCAAAAAATGACAGCAAAGCTTTTCTCCCTGCCTGGATAATACCAACAACAGCTTCTGTCTCCACACTGAGCTGTATATGCCTAAATTTTGAAAGATTGCCTTCTTTTTTCTTTGTATCCCGAGCCTGAACTGAACAAATAAGTTATGAATAATTAACACTCAAGCCTATTTAAATTTCAAAGGTAGTGGAAGTCTTCCTCTCTAATTTTCTAGATTGGTACACACTGTTTTGATTCCAGAATGTTTGTTAAATCAGCAGAGGTGGAGTTTTTTCCCTGTACTTTTTGGAATGTGATCAAAGTATAAAAAGGTATTAGGATGAGGAATCAGCTTACAGAAGCATAATTTTCACCACTGTGGGTTAAATCATGCTCTTTTTCCAGTATAAAAATCCTATCTTTCAGTTGTTACTAATACAGTTTAAAACTGACTTGAGAATATAAATAGAAATACTGTTGGATTTCACAGTTTATTGTTAAATTCCTATCATCATTTCACATCATGAGAGGTTTCTAACCACACTGTTAAATTTTGTACAGTTCTTTGCACATTATTATGTTCACCAGGCTTATATTTTACTGTCTTGTAACTGTACTGCATCTAAACACAGAACCACTGGGAGACAGGTAGATAAAAAGTGCAGATGGTGCTAAGAAAAATCTTTCAGCAGATCTTAAGCCAGACAGAACTCTGTGTGCTTTATATTGCAGCTGTGTGCAGTAACTGTAGACCATCATACTGCACAGATGGAAGTGCAAGTTTGAGGGCTATTGAGCATGTGGATTTTCCCAGTGTGTCACAATTACAGAAACATCTGTGCTAAATAACTTCAAGCTGATCCACAGCAAAAATTGGCAATGTTCAATAACTCTCAATATCCTCTTTTTCCCCTGTGGTGAGATGGCCTAGTGATTGCGAGTTGGACTATAGTATAAAACATGTAGCTTCATTATTTCAGGGCCTATTTAGAGATTTCTCCCATGGTATATTACCTAAAAAATCCATATGTTTTTCTTTACTTAGCTCTATAGAGCCTGAGTTTCAGAGATGCCACATGCCTGCAGCTATCATTGACTTCCATTAGAGGTGTGGATATGTAGGTTCTCTGAAAATTGAGTCCTGTGGGGATATTTTTAATTGATTTTGATTTGCACAGGGAAAGGGAACAGTCTGGGTGGCGTGATCATAAGAGAACAGAAGAGAAACAGAGGCAGATTGCCTGTAGGAAAGGATTAAAATCTATGAACAATTCTGATATTTATATTGTGCCATAAAAACACAGAAAACATTCATCACTTTCTTTCTTCTAGTGGAGACAGTGGAGACAATATTCCCCTGAAAAACGTACAGAACAGGAAACTTTCCCAAATACCCTAAATTATATAATTACACAATCTTCAATATATTTAGACCACAATGCAGCTTAGAAAACTTCACTGTTCCTTATCTGTGATTGACATTGTGACATTGTTTCTCTCCCTAGATTCTCTTGCAGCATTGGAACCCTGAGGATTTTTGGATGTAAGTGCATCATTCAAATATGACACATTACCAATTCTTCATTCACTGCCACAGAATGAATTTTCAATCCTTGTTGTCTCTACTTTCATCTAGAAAAGCACCCCAAAACAGTCGCCAGATTTTTCTCACTTCCTCCCTCAGCTGCAATACAATACTAAAACTTCTGCCTAATGTACATTTTTCCATGCATTGTCCAATGTCGATTGTGACTTCCCAAGTGTATAATATTGTTCTTCAGAAACTGTGATCATTCTTTGATGTAATAGACTCGGCAGTAGGATTCCTTCCCTTATATCTAGTATGGTTTTTATTTTCCTCAGTTCCACCCTAATTTCTTCCAAGAATACTATTATTCAACTAAATATTTCCTTGACTGCTTTGATGTTCAGGCTCTTGAAATATTAGCAAACTACTGACATGCATCTTATCTGACATTCAGCCAACTTAAACAGTGTTAGTTCTTTCATCTTTATAAACCAGCCTCCAGTTTTTGATAATTACTGCTACCTGTTTTTAAATTCTTCCTAGTTAATCTCTGACTCTCTATGTACTGCAGCTACTATAATATTCTAACTACCATCACATCTGAACTACAGAGGAACTATAATCTTCTTGGTTTTATGATATGACTCCTCAGAGGGAGCAGCCAAAATCATATTGGCTTCTTATGCAGCCTTATCTCTTTGCCAGCTCTTGCATAATTTTTTGCACTTCAATATATATTCATTCTAGAGTGAATGCATAGCTAGTTGATGTCTAATATGGGTCTTCTCTACTTCCTTTTTCAAAGATGTAAAGCTTCTAAGTAGGATAAAAAAACCCCAAAAAAACTAAAAAAAAACCCACAAAAAGAAACAAAAAAAATTTCAAAAAATAAGCAAAACAGACAACAAACCCACTCCAACATAAAGGAGAGATTGAAAGAATTTCTCAGTCTTTTTTCCTCCTAGCCACCCATCCCCAGTGTACACCCACCTGAAATCATCCAACAGCCCCTCTCTCAGAGTTCTCTCTGCCAAATCTAACAACTGCGAAGTTGTCAAATGATTCTGTTATTGTGTCCCCATAGCAACAAGCTTTCTGGCCTGAGTATTTCCATATTGTCAACTGGAAAATGTCCCAAATAAGTCTAGGAGCACCTGGAGTTTTCCTGCTATGCATATATCTTTTTCTTTTCTCCTCCCAATGCTTCGTATATTAAAAGGAAGTTATTTATACTCATTGCAACGGATGGTATGATGACAGCTGAGCTTTTGAAATTTGCTTTAAAATTCTGTAAATCTGTCCTTTTCGTGAAATTTATGTTCCTTTTGAAATATAATTTGTGAATTTTAATGCCACATTTGAAATAAAAAAAATACCAGTAAGTAACATATCAAGATCTTGATAACTGAACAGAGAAAATATATAATGTATTATGCGAAACATTCTTCATGCTTTTCACGTCAATGAGAAATATAGGAGAAATGCAAAAGAACAGAAGAAAATGTTTTCCTCAAGAAGGAATATGTTTCTAACCTGTGTATATCTGCTACGTTATTCTACTGTATGCTTTGACTAATCTTCCAGAGCAGCAGTGTTTTGATCATAAAGGCTGATAGTACATATATTAAAAGGGAAGCAAAGTGAGGAATAAAAGCAAAATAAATCCCACCAGTCTAAGTGAATTGGGTGAAATTTATACTCCTGAAAATATGGCAATTATGTCAGCCATCTCAAGTTTTAGCAGTATTTTTCAGTTAGATTATTTAATCTCACTGACTTTTGAAGATGACTCCCAGCCCATTTATCATGGCCAACTAAGGTCCTAAGTGAAAGCATAAGTGGGTGGTTTTGAAGCATGTGGAAACTACATTTATCAGCACCATTACAACATTTACATAATAACACTCCAGTATAGCATGTGAGTAAAAGAGAATAGAAGCCAGTTTACTGTCTTTTGGACAAGATGTGAGTCTACACAGAAAATGGCAAAGTCATCCCCAGTATCCTTATCAAGTGCAGGTTTTGTGCCTAACTCTATCACCCAGGTTACCAGCATAGTGTCAGCAATTGGACACCATCATATCCTTTTATTTGGCTGCTTTGCTTCATATTAAGCTTTCAATAATGAATGACAGCTCATCCCATTAATTGCATATTGCTAATTTTGTGGGCTTAAGACAATTATGGTGCTTAATTAGCAACTGTTTGCAATGTTTTTTAAGAGGCTTTACTGAATAAAGTATTGCATGTCCAAAATATACCAATGCAAATAACACAAATTCACAAATTAAAAACTTGCTCTAAAAATTAGGACCCCATATATAAAGGTTAGCTATATGATAAAGAGAGAAGTAAAAATACTTAACAATTTGATGTAAGTAATTAATCATTTATGAAATAGTCAGCATATTTTTATCTGGGAATAATGGAGGAAAGAATTAATAAAGTCTACTTTAAGGAAAGAGATCCATTTCATTGTAAATACTAATCTAAAAAGTTTGTAATATTATGGGGCAAACTTTGTAGACCCTTTACAATAAACTAAAGTGTGCTTCATTCACATATTATGTCCTAGCAGTTCCTGCTAGTTATGCCTATTTTACAAGGAATTATTTAAAGGGAAATCCTTACCTGATGTCTGCAAGAGCACTGGGTCATGGGAAACATTGGGTTCCACAAATGAGACACTTCCCTGAGCATTCTTTCTGCCTGGGTAAGTACAAAATAAAATGAATATCAAAATGCCTGAGTTGGTTAGGTTATGAGAAGAAGTTGAGGGCAAAAGAGGGATGGGTACAGAACAATCTGGCAATTGGACAAGGTCTAGAGACTGAGCACAGCAGTACCATGCTGGAGACATGACCTGATGGAGACATGGGCCACTCCTGTTCTCACAGACAAACCTGTCCTCACCTTTACACACATATACTACAACAGACTGTGAATTATCAAAAGATGCACAACACTCTACCCACAAATATAGAATGCAGAAGCCCAAAACCTGCAAAATCTATGCTTGTCACAAGAAGAATGAAGGAGGAATGAACATCAAATATTCCACTACAATAAACAAGTATTCAGAGAACCAGAGAATCACAGCACCACTCAGGACCATTGAGTCTAGGCCTTAACTCAGCATTGTCAAGTCTACTTCTAAACAATGTCCTTAAGTGCCACAAGTTCATAGCATTCTGTGCAAAGATCTCATGTCTGGGCTGTATCGTTACTGCTCCACAACTGGATTTTCCCCTACTTTTTGTTTTTAGAATGCTATCAGTTTTAAACTCATGAAAGTAGTTGCTTCAAGCAGCATATGGGCTTTTGCTATACTTAATACCGAGATTTCTGAGCTGACTCCTCTGATATTCTCCTTTTCACATACAACTGGGTTCAGATTAGCTCATGCCCTGCCTGCTGTGTGGCTGCTGCATTTAAGCTACATAAGGGTTACTGTACTTGAGTGTAATACAGCAATGAGTGCACGAGAATCCCACGGAGGCAGCGTGTAGCCTGCAGGTACTAATGGTTCATCAAGACCTTAAAGCCTATTTAATGCCAAAGACTAAAAATCTTTATATTTCTTTCTGCCATTCATTGCAGGGTTGAAGTCAAAGAGTGAAGATTTTTTTTTCCTCATGTAGCAAATTAAAAAATGAACAACTGGGTATTATGTGTTTCCTTATAACACAATATGATTCATGTCTCATCCTTCATGCAAGCCTATAGTTTTTTGATTTAGAGCCTGGATAGCTATAAACCATTATTACAAAGTAAGCTGGTACAGAAGAATTTATAGGACAAATCCCTTAAGTAAGGGTTCATAGCTCTTCAGCCCAAACATCCTACATTTTTCTCTTTAATCTAGTTAATTCATCTCTATATTTATAAAACATCCAGTCACTGGTAGCAGATGCCACCAGTGTAAATGTAGTTCATTGACAAATGGGGGCGGGGGGGGAGGGGATGGGTTTATCACTGACAGATACAGTTCTATCATTAAGAAAATAAGTGTTTTAGGAAATGTAATCCCAGATCCTTGCCTAAGCAGCAGTGTGTGCTATCACACAAGGAACTTCTTCACATGTTATACATGTTAGAAGTGTCAGTTAAGAAATCAAAAGGTTGTTTTGGGAAAAATCAGTGCAGTTTCCTCTCTTTCTTCCTGTTATTCATACTGACTATGTAAAACGTTTTCAAATTGGGAATATTTTCCCTGGAACTATATGTCTCATTATTTGCGAGGAATGATTATAGTCATTATATATCTAGGTTGGTATACACACAACTGAGAATGGCATTCGTAGAAACTAAATATCCACATTTAAGCTCACACATAAGAAAGCTGTTGTTTCATGAGGACAATTCCTGTTGCTGTTCCTGATAGTGAAGGTCCTGCTGTGCTATGACGGGACAAGTTCTTGCCTGCAGGTGAGACTGAACTTCCAAAATTATCATGTTATTCTCTGTGTCGAGTGAGCAATGTGGAGAGCATGAGGGTTTGATTTGAGGATACAGGAGAGCTACAAGGATTTAATGTCTGGAATTAATCACACTTCTAGAGTTCACTGTGCCACTGGTCAGTCATCCTTTCTGTGCTCATGTATCATTACAAATCATTGCATGCTGGTATATTAAAGGAATATTTCTGTATTCATTGTATCAATGAAAATTTTATAATGACAGGAGTTTGTTGTTTTTTATTGTTTCAATGAACAAGCATGTGAAATTGTAGCAAATGAATTCTTGATCAGACCATAGAGCTTCAAATTTGAGCTGACACATTGTGGTGATACGTAATACAAATACTCTCAATTTTCTGCCAGAAACTAGGCCATCTAATGGTATCCTCTGGAGCAGTGTGAGTCCCAAGCTGCCTCTTCCATGCCTCTTCCCAAAAGCTTCAGAACAGCCAGTTCCTTCATTCTGTCCTCCAGCTGTGCCTCATTTAATCCAGATTTTGAAGTAGAAAAGAAACTGATTGCTGAATAGCACCATGAAGAAGATAAATCAAGATTTTTTACTCTTTTATCTGCGGCCAGTAATGACACCTTTCCTAGGAGTAACAGTATCACTCACAATGGCACTTAATGGCTAAATCTCTGATATTATGCTATATAGACTAATATCTTCGTAGATGACTGCCCTTGTTCTGGAGTACCTTTAAGATAACAATGTAAGGGCACATACTTTTTCAGACTTCTAATATGACACAGTCACGACCCAGGTCCTTCCCTGTCCACTGCTTGCAATTCAAATTTATATCAGATACCTACATTTGTTTCCTTTTTCTCAGATGCTACAGTTATTCTGATCTTTTATATTTAACTGCTTCTATTTTTTGCTTAACTGTTTGATTTTTATTTTTCTCCTCACTCACTGTGTACTAAAGCATATGCTCAGTCCACCTGAAAAAAATGCAGTGAAAGGTGCAACCTGGAGTCAGATTTTGGTTGCCTAAAATAATTTCAAATAAAACCCATGGGAGAGTTGTTCACAGTGTTCCATGATGCATGGAGGTGCCAAGGTCAATTAGGCACCTCCAAAGAATCAGTTGTGGGTTAGAGATCCTGGAACTCATGGTAGTGCATAATACTTGCTAAGAGATTTGTTGCAAGGAGAGCCATTAGGATTCAGCAATACTGTGGAAAAACTTATTGATGCTGTGCATCCACTGTACCAGCAGAACCAGTATTTATGCATGTAAATCCAGATTTTGTGATCCAAATCCCTATATTTGCTGTTTTGCTGTGCACCTTTTTTCTATTTACAATACAATGAAAAACTGATGTCTTAGGACTGAGTGTGACTCCCTGTTTATGAGTATTACTCAAAAACCCAATGCCCATATTAGTCAGCACACATTCTACATTTCATTCAGCTGCCTGTGCACTCAATGCATTTTTTCCCTGTGTTACTGTGACCTCTAAAAGGTAGTTTTGTTATTCCATGCTCCTTAATAGGCAGATAAAGCTGAAGCAAAACAAAATATGATTGTCTTCCTCTGATCTCTTTTCTGGCTTCTGCACCTAACAATGCAACCTCTATTTCTCTCTGTTCCCTGATTCATTCCTTTCTGAGCACACCTGACACACATAAGGTTTAATAATTTACAGGTAGAGGGCCCAGTTTGCCTGGCTAGAGACATATTCCAATTTCTTCCCACAACTCTAATGAGACAAAGCAGTCAGAAGCTTATTGCTACCACCATATAAAATCAGATTTATGGATGCTTTTTTGTCAGAAAGTGGTGCAAGGCAGTTTGACTGTTCCACTGAATTTCTCCAGTCATCTTCCAGAGTAAAGTCTCCCTGCATGTTAATGGAAGAATCACTATTATGAGTATTAATTTTTTTTTCCAGTTAAGAAGCTAGATAACATTGCCCTAGTCCAAAACACACTGTGCAATTCTAAACAAAACTATAGGCTTTATATCTAGTGGTTATGATTCCCAGAAGACTGTACCTGTAGAGAGAGAGCTTTGTGTGCTATAGCTCATTCCTGACATATTAGGGCATCCACATATTAGGGTGGGGTGATGTGGAACCAGTGATCTTCTAAATGATCTGCCACTGCTAGCAGAGCTCCAGAGAGCTCTCCTCACATGGCAAAGGTTATTCTGTACTCTCTGACAATGACAGCAGAGCATACTGTGTGTCCCTTCTTTCCCAGCTAACCAGGAGATGCCCATTGACTTTTGTTTGTTTGCTTTTCTCCATTTCTGATGTGAATTATTCATTGCTTCTGTTTAAACAGTCTGGGGTTTTGGATCATCTGAAGATGCCGCATCAGCATTATAATTTCAGAAGATGTAGTACAAAGGCAAAAGCGACTCACGCTGTATATGGTGGCAGCACATCTAGCTCTAGAAATGGCCAGATCTGAGATATTATATTCTGAACCAGATGGTGCTGTCAGACAGCACAGAATGACAACATTTAGATGATGAAGAAAGGGTAATGTGCCCAACTGAAGGAACTCTATCTCCACTTGCTGCATTTTTTTAACTACAGTTACAGATGGCAAAACAAGGATCATTTCAGAAGGAAAAGTAAGACTTCCTCAAAGCTGAATTTAACTTAAAAATGTCTGTTGCAACATTTAAAAATTAGGCAGGCAGACCCTTGTTCCTAGTGACTGCCTTTGGCTCCCTTAATAGTACAAGGAATATAGGGTAATACAAGGAATAGGGAATTGTTGTTGGTTTTTTAATCTGAAAAACTACAGAATAGTACTCATTCCAATCAAGCAACATTTATAATGCAAAATATATATTAAAATATGACATTGATTTCCCCTTTATAAACTGCTTCTACTTCAGGTCAAAGTATTTTTTCAGTTCAAAATATAACTTAGGGTGGAAACAGTGAAATATTTCTGGGAAATCAAATTGAAACATGTTGAAATGGTCAAAACTAAATTATATAATGGATTCAAGCTATCACACATTACTTCACAAGTCGGAATTTTTGTTTTGTGGATAATTCTTTAAAAATGATTTTTCATCATTATTTGTTGTCTGCAGTTTCTCCCCATCTTGAATATATTCATAAGGAAGTATAGTATTTCTTACCCAGTGCTGATTCAAATATGAGTTTTAGCAGTAGTAGAACAATTATCCAAAATGCAGGCTTTCCGTCCCAAATATCTCAGGGATATGTATTCTGTTTTCACCCCATCTAGAACCATAATATTACTAAATAACTGGACTTATATAAAAATGAAGTACAATTTTTGTCTTCTCTTAAAATAACTTGGCTTTGAACTACAGAGGTGTGCTGGTTAGAGATTGATTGACATTTTGGTGGACAGGAAAATAGCCACCCCTGGAAGTGAGGTGTGCCTGTGGATTTCCCATGAGCCCAGTGCAACACCAATTGTGGGCCAAATTTAAAGACAGACAGGGCAATGAGCCAATCAAAAGTGAAATTTGTCTCAGTAGGATATACATTTGCACAGGACTGCCCAGGAATCGCTCTCTTTTGTTTCCGGCCTTGAACAGGTACAGATGCAGGCTGTGCCCTCGGCCCGGCTTCCCCCTCCTCAAGGCCATGGATGCCGGGGCTGGACTGTGCCAGGAGCCCCTTCTGAGGGAGCTGTCCCAGCAGGTGATGGGGAGGATGGAAAGGAAGAGCGATGCCCCTTGCCCTGGCCCAGTTTTTCCCCAATGTCCTGTGGGGGGGAAATTGGGTCGTGCCGGGCCGGGACCGGGACCGGGAGAGGCCCCTGGAGGGAACTGTCCCAGCAGGGAGCAGGTGGGGGAACGGAGGGACGGGCTGACCCCAGGCTGGCAGAAGAATTTCCCCCCCTCCCCGGCATGGAGAATCCCCCATTTCTGAAGCTGCAGCTCAAGGACATCTTATCAGAAGAGCCGAGAAACTGGCAGAAGTCCCAGAAAATGAGGTTTTAACTGCTTCTTGCCCAGATGGACCTTTTTAAGGCATGCATCCCACTCAGCTGAAAGGGGAGCAGCTCGAAGGAAATAAAAAGATGGGGCCTGAGAGTAGATGTCAAGGAAGAGACAGGAGAGAATCCAAAGTGGGAAGGAAGAATGAAGGAGTGGGCCGGGTTTGGCATGGACTTCTCTTGCACAGCCATAGAACTGGATTGGATGCTTCTATAACATGTAAGAATGCGTTTTAGGGGGATGCCCTAGTGGGGGGTGCTAATGAAGCACTGAATTTTGTCGTCCTCGGCCCCAGGGATGACCAGAGATGGGGAGTGTTGGAGCACTGATTGTTGATGTCCTGATGTCCCCAGCCCCAGGGACAGACAGAGATGGGGAGTGCTGAAGCACTGATGTAATGATATCCCTGGCCCCAGGGAGGAGAGATAACTGTTCCTTGGGATGAAGACGGAGCCGATGAGGAGAGTTTTTGTTTTGGACTAGGAAAAAGACATCCTTAGACTGCACCCTAAAAGCTGATACAGCCCATGGGCAGTTGTGAGAGGACTGTCCCGTGGTGGGTGATGTTGCACAATGGCAAATCCTTGGGTGAGCCATTTGTGAACGGTGTGGCCACAAGAGGACTGGTATTCTTGTGGGGAACCTATGGCAAAAGCAGGAGGGACTCCTGCTCTTCCTGATGACTTGGGAAAATGATTGTTCGAGGGGTGGATTGACTGAAAATCGTAGGTTTTGTCTTTTCATGTGGTCAATGGGAGAGTGAACAGTCGGTGGGGGGAGGATGGATGTTTTGAAAGTTTCCTTCTGGTTTCTGGGTTTTTTTTTCTTTCTTTTTAGTGTTAGTTAATAAAATTTCTTCTCTATGCTTTAAGTTCGGGTGATGGTGCTCCTTTTTTGGTCCTATCTCACAGCAGAAATTGAGAAAAATATATTTTCATGGGTGCACTGGCCCTTGGCCAGTGTCAAACCATGACAAGAGGCCACATGCCAAGCTATCTTCTTTCATCTAAACTAATGAAAATTAGCACATCAGTCCATAAAATGTACTCTGAGACTGTGCCAAAAAAACGTAACAATACCTGGGGCACTTATTTTACTCATGGCAGATAAACTCAAGGAAAATGAATTTCAACTCAGAAAATTAACCACTTAATTGATAATGAGAAAAAGAAAATGTTACAAAGATCATACTTAATGCAATATGCTGCTTCTCTTCCTGTAGAAATTTATTAAAAACACACAAATAAAACAGGTTTAATTTTGCTGATCTCAGCTCTCTACAGTCATCGCAAATTGGCTGGCTGACAAATTTCTAGTGACAAATAGGTGGAACTTTTATCTCTAAAGAGAAAACATAAATAGGATATTATTTTAGAAATATAGGACTAAAATACAAGCTTTAATCATTTAATGGAGATGCAGAGGACAGTAAGAGAAACTAGAACGTTTTTACCTGTTGCAAGCAGATCAACTCCTTGCCATGTTTGTTTTGATCTGTATGGCATGTGGGTTTCTTTGCAAATGATACAAATTTATTTTTCGGTGGGATGGTTAGGATGGAGGATAAAAAATGAGAATTTTTCCAAATAAATATATGGATACAGGGAAAATCAGCATGCTATAGATGAATCAACACAGAAGCAGAAGTCAGGAAGGAGCAAAGGAATGAAGATGCTTGTCTTTCAGGGGAGCATTTATTAGGACTGACTGCTTAATGTAAACATATTTTAAATGACGTAGTATTAAAAAATCCATATAAATTCAAAATACTTTATTATTGGAAATTCCCTTAGGCCTAAATTTTTTCAGTCGCACAAGCAAAAAAATTTTATTGAATGCATGCCCTCTTCTCCTGAATCATTATACTTTTCCAGAATTAGAATTGATGGGAGTATTGCTTTCTGTTCCAGAGTGAAAACATATTCATATGCTTTTTTTGCAAGATTTCTTCCAAAAGCTCATCTATATTCTTCTAGCTCTAGCAAAAATATGGCATCCACCAATAGCCAGTTTTTGCTTGCTTGTTTATTTTTCAAAAAAAATGGCTTTCAAACATGATAAGCAAAGCCAGCACAAACAAATTTACATTGGCAAAACTGCATCTCATAATGGTTCTGCTGCTGTAGTGGTGCCAACCTGGGGAAGAGATATTCATAATACTAGCAGCAATGTTGAGAAAGTTAAGCCAAGCAACATTAAAATATCTTGCGTTTGCTTTTTATTTCTTTTCTCATGGTAACAAAAGGTATAAATAATCATGTAACTACACCAATGCATGCAGCAACAAACAGGAGGAACTAGAAGTCACAGTGCAGCAACTAAACTATGACATAGTTCCCTTCACAGGAATGGGGCGAGATGACTTGCACAACTGAGTGCTGCAATATCCATTGCTATAGACACCTGGGAAGGGAGAGGCAAAGAAGAAGTGGTAGGGTAGTCCTGTATCATTGAAAGAAAGAGCTGACAGGAGTGCTCCCCAAGCCACTTTCCATCATTTATAGCAGTTCCACATAACCAGAGAGGTCCAAGCTAGTTTGAGGCTAGACATTGTGATAAGTACAAGGACTGGATAGAGGATCTGGGGAACTACAGGGCCTCAGTCTGACCTCAGTGCCAGTAGAGATCGTGGGGCAGATCATCTTGAGTTCCATTGCTTGGTGTGTACAGGACAAGAAGAGGATCAGCATCTGACAAAATGGGCTCATGGAAGGCAGGTCCTGTTTGACAAACCTCCTTGTCTGGCAGTACAACCCTCTCAGTGGGTAAAGGAAAGGCTGTGAATGCTATCTATCTAGACTTCAGTAAAAACTCTGACATAATTTCCCACAGCATCCTCATAGAGAAACTAGGATTTCATGGATTGGATGAGCTTACTCTTTGCTAGCAACAAATGATAGGACAAAAGGAAATGGCCTACAGCTATGCCATGAGAGATTTAGATTGAATCTTCAGAGGAAGGGTTTTCAAGCTTTGGAACAGGCTGCCCAGGAAGTGGTTGAGTCACCATCCATGGAGGGATTTATGACACATGTAGATGTGTCACTTAGTGACATGGTTTAGTGGTGGACTTGGCAGTGGTGGGCTAAAGGTTGGCCTCAATTATCTTGAAGGTCTTTCCCAACCTAAATGATTCTATGATTCTATTCTATAACGCAGACTTGGCAATGGTTGTTGGAGACAGCTACATCTGCTATGTTCCAGGTCTGATATGCAATAATTTATTTTTTTTTTTACTGTAAGAGGTACTGTGTAAAGAGAGTTATCCTGCTGATGGATGAAAGACTTAATCCATAAATAATCAAAATCCATAAATAAACAAAAAACTTATAACAGTTGCATCTGTCATAGAATAATTTGAGACAGCTGAAAAAACACATCTTAAGTAGGGATCAATGATTATGTTTGCTGTTCTAGATAGTTCTCAAAAGTATGTATAGGAATCTAGCCTCTGAAAAACTTGCTCTTCATTGTTTTCTTGAATGACTGAATGGGCTTCTTAGAAGCGGTTGCTGACTCCTGATCTTGTTCTGTCAGTAGATGAATGCATACAAGCTCCACTGTTAAGTCTTCTGCCATTTTAGCTGTGAGTTACTGAATCTCTAAGAGCTTGTTCAAATCTAGTCTGGCAGTTTGGGACCCATTGTGTATAACCCACATGAAGCTGAAGGCATCATCAAAGATTGCAACAGTGGAAGGAGGATCTACGTTGAGATATACATTTTGGACTGCATATTGGATCATTGTAGGGAAAGATACTGCCTTGTAATTAAAAATGGGACTAATTGGAAAGTGGAAACTTACTGCTGACCAGAAAATATTTTCAAAGTTCCATAAATTATTTCCTTCTAGCTATTTTCTCATGATAACTTGCTTGTTTGGTTGTTTTTTTTTGGTTTTTTTTCTCCCCCATCACCTTTCCTTGAAGGTTTGCTGGCTTTTTTTCCCTTTTGGTAGAAATAGCTTCAATGTCATGTACAATATGGGATGTATATCCTTCTACCTTTTGATATTTCATCAGTTCCCACTTCATCCTGTATCAGGTAAAATTCAAATTATCAGATATAGAAACAGCCTTCTGTTTTTAGCACTTCTTCCAGGTACTGATCTCTCTACAAAGACTCGGGTCCCTCTTCAGTAAAGTTACTCCTTAGCTACCTATCTCTATCAATGACTTCACATCACAGCATTCTCACCCAGACAGGATTGCCTCAAAAGGTCTCAACAGATCAAAATACACCAGTGGTCATTTTCTATTGGTAAGGATGTATAAATTTGTCTCTCTGAGGGTCACTAAGTTTCCTGAGACCAAAGTTTATGCTCACAGTTTACAAGAACAGGAGTGACATGGCCACTGACAAGTACCAGCAGCATTATTAGCTTGAGCAGACGTGCTGTCCAACCCAATTTTAGGCTCGGCAGACCTGCCCATAACTGCAGTTCATGAAAGGTCAGATCTGTCATTTGTGATCACCACACAAAAAAACAGATTAATGTCTCTGTTCCCATTTTGCTAGCTAAGTGTGACTTCATCCACTTGCTCTTTCCCCTGGAGTGTTAGAACAATCTTCATTAGAGTCATCCAGAAAGACAGGATAGACAAATAGCTTATATGGGAGTTTTGCCTCCTCCCCTTGCCCTGCACATTCACCTTTTCCATAAGGTCATATTTGGAGGATGAGAAGGGGAACTGGCCTGAGCCTGGAAGCACTAGAAGTACATTTCATTATTCCTATTTGATGTGGTCAAAATCTGCATCAGTTCTGTCAGTCACCAATAAGCAAGAATCACTCTCATTCTGTGTTATGGCTTGTGGCCACAGAAGCTCTAAAAAAGTTTCTTGCAGTCTTCCCGAGCCTCTTGTGATTATTCCTTGACTTCTTGCAGCACCTTCCAATTGTTCATGTCCAGGTTTGAACAGGCACCCCTGGGCAAACTCACCATGACAAATCCAAATTTTTTCCATGCAAACAACTCAGTTTTGCTCAGTCCTTTGAAACATCTCTACGTTGAGACTTTAGTTCAGGTTAGTACTTCAAATGCCTCTTAGTAATGTAGACACAAGTACTTGCAGAAAGAGAAATTTCCTCTGAGCTCCTCACTACAAATATTTTTCTGAGACCCTTAAACATTTTTCTAAAAGAACTTATCACTGCCTCATTTATTCTAACTTCAACAAGTAGTCAGAGAGCATCATGCAGGTATGACTGTGGTTGGCTTTATCTGACGTATGGTATCAGTTTTTATTTGGTTTTATCCCCTTAAGTCCACCATTTCTTTATTTCTTCCCCATAATTTTTGTTCCTTTCTGATCCCCTTCATTTATTATAAATATTTTATTTTTCTCTTTGGATTGCTTTGTAAAACTAGATAACCAAATCAAAGTATCACAGAGTGGACAGTTAATTGTACTAAACTGACAGCCTTATCTGCTTCTGTGCTACCATTAATATTGTTATATTTGGATAGGACATAATTTCTTTCATCTTTTGAAACCCTCAGGAACACTTAGGAGAACTTGTGTTGCCAGTGCAGGCTTGCATAGAAGAAGGAGAAATAAACCTCTCTTTATCTGCTACATTGTGGTTTTGGCCACAGCCCACAGAAAAAGGCAGCACAAAGCTTCACTATCCTGTGGAAGAAACTGGAGGAAATCTTGACTGGACACCAAGATGCCTTGGAAGCATAGTACTTTCAAAAGTCATGGGCACATTCAGCATATCTGACTAGTCTGGGGAGAAATCTGTTACTTTCTTTTCATTCTGCTTCAGATGTTGGCCAAAGGGAACACCACCAAAATGCCCCCTTAGCCCCAACTAGAACCTCTGTGAAGGGAAAACATGGGTAATTTTAATGTCCAGGTGTCAGGCGGTGAGTCAGTGTGGAAAAGACTTTCATTTTTCCTCATGGCTTGTTGTCTTTAAAAGCCCCTACAAGCTTTTGGGAACCTTCAGTGTTAGTCAGCCATCAGATCTGTTTAACATGTAGAAAGCTGAACTCTGAGCATCTTCTCTCCCAACAGCCAAAAAAGTATAGCCTGTCTGATAATTGAGAATTTAACATTCAATTCTGGCTAGGCAAAGCCACAAAACTGTGGAAAGGTATAATCTCCCACAACAGGGGAGTTGGAATTAGATTATCCTTAAGGTCCCTCACAACCAAACCATTCTATGATTCTATGATCGTGTACTTGTGAACTAAGGACTTTCACTTGGCTTTTTCAACTTTGAGACCTTATCTTGTATGAAGTTTTGTGGCCACCAAATGACCACAGAAAGGCTGCATTGCCTGGTAAACTGGGGACTCCTCAAATCCAGAAGGGTTGTCAGTGTCTGTTCCTTTGAGTAATACAGTGTTTGCAGAAAGCTGAGGCTTAGTAACCTGCTCTGCCATGCTTGCAGAGCATTGCTGTGAATGCAAAGGCGCAGCATATTTCAGAGCACAATGCACAGGAATGTGCGTCTTGCTTATCGAACTTAAAATCCTTCCTAGTTTATGAAAGACAGAGCAACAAACACCAAGGGTTGAGCTGAAGTCTATATATAATGGATCTAAGAGATATCCTTCTGTCGTGCTGAGACTTGATTACAGCCTAAGTGCTGTCAGAGAGGCCATATGTTCCATTCACAGCATGGCTTAGCCCTCTGCGGGCTCAGCAGGAGTGGGCAGCAGCTTGGCAATTTGTCCAAGGCAAGTCGTGAATTGACTAGGATAAAGAGATTAGGGCCCTGATCCTCGAGTACCTTCCACCTCGTGGAGTGACTTGTGTGAGTGTGAAGTGGATATGAATGGGTACTGGTTGGCCTTGATAATGATTTAGCACCACTTCGGGCTCATTTTGAATAGGTGAAAATGACTGTAGAAGAAGAAGATAATCATTGACCTTAATTCCTGCCCTGCATTTCCTTTGTGCTTGTGTGTTTCTTCAAAGATTTGTCTGCTTCTAACTGCTACATTTGAAACAAATTGGAGTGGGGAAAGGCAAAGGTTCCCTCACTGCATTTGAATTTACGGTTAGCACCAGGCATCTGTGGTCACTAAAATCAAGAACTAATGGGAAAAGCTGAAGTTTGCTTTTAAACAAAGTAAGATTAATAATATAACCAAAAAAAACAAAAAAAAACAAAAAGGGGACTAGAAAATTAATGATTTTTTCCTTTACCAGACTTCTAACATTATTTACTGCTCTGTTCTCCACTTCCAGTCTTTTTCTGTAATGATGTTTTCTGCAGAGCGTTAGAAAATGGCTTGTAGGCTCACAAGTCAGTGGTACAGCAGTATTTCATGCACTACTTCTGGAATGGGGATCATGTCCAGAGCACTAATTTTCATGCAAATTGCCGACTCTGTATACAAAGGTCAGTACTGCAAAATGCTAGCAAAATGCAACAGCAGGCAAGCCTAGTGGAGTTAAAGATTCACTATTTTTTTTCACTGAATCCTGCAAATAATACCCCTGTCTGTCACAAAGAGCACAACATTATGATCTGAAATAAGATTTCTGTGAGTCAGTTGAGAGGTGCATAATGTACTAATTTAGTTCCATCTAGAAGAGAAGGAGAATAAAACGTCAATCTCCCCTTGATTTTTGCTCTCAAAGAAACCAAACATAAGTATGGTCCCCTGAATCACAGGTATGAATCAGAATTTCACACATTTTTTGTGGTAATTGGCACCACACTCCTTTCTTCAAAAGGGCTCCTCAATTAATGCAGGTAGGACAAAAGGAAGAACATTGACGTGATATTATAACATTAAGCTCCATCTCTACTAAAGGGTCAACTGCTAGCAGGTATAAAATTCCATCTTTTGTCATATGAGCTGACATTCAGCCTGTGAGTTCTTTTAACACTAGACAGGGCCTGGTATTACAGCAGTACTGAAGTTTTCTGAGTTTTTTGGTTTTTTTCTTGGTTTAAGGAAGGGGAAAAAAAATTATTTTTTGTTTTGACCTAAATGAAATGGGTAACTCAATTAGTCACGTTTTTAACATTAAGGAAATAGTGTTTTGTTTGTTTGTATGTTTGTTTTAATCATTGCTTCAGTTATTTTAAATTGTTAGCTTTTCAAAATGAAAACAGGTATTTTTCCCATTTAGGCTGAAATGTACCTGTTTTCTTTTTTCCCTGAAATTGTAATTTTCAATTAATAGGTTCTCTGAATGCTATAACTGTCAACACAAATTTGCCAGTTTATATGAAAAAGAGAAAAAATGCATCACAGAGGAAAGCTTATTTTCTGAGTGGTTGGGGTGGCCTGGTGATGATCCATGACTATCCATGATCCCCATGATCTGAAGCACTGGAGGATTTAACATTTGTCTGACTAGACAAAGGCACAGGGCTGTTGATAACATTCTGCTTCCTGGACTCTGACATTAAGGTTTGTTTGTCTTTACTATCTAAAAATACTGTAAAACATTTGGTGTAGTCCAACTTTGACATTAGAAAGTACTGAAAATTTTCTAAAGTCCGGGGAAGAATCTGTAAAAGTGGGAGAGGCAGGGATTCAGATGAAGTACTGAGCTTCTCTTGTTTTGTGTGGTGGGATGGTGAAGGTTTGTATGCTGCGAGATCAGCTTCAGGGCATGGTTCATTCCACTGGATCCAGTGCTACCAGGTCTGGAACTTCACTGTTTAGCAAGTGGAAAATACTGTAGCAGTGTCCCATACTGGGAACAGTTTGCATTCTTTGTTATTCAAAACCTTTCAGAAGCATTAAAAAATGGCAAGAGTTTATACCATTTTCAGTGCACATACTTAGACTGGAATTCATTCCTTTTTAGCTGCACAAATTTTTGTGTTGTGTACAGCAAGAAATATCAACCTCTGACAATACATTTCCTAACAATTCATAAACAGAAGGGAAATTCATCACATACAAACCTATGTACACTAGTTTAGTCACCTCTAGCATTAATGACTTGAACACTCTCCTTCCTGCTGACTTTTCTGTTATGCCCTGTAGTAGTTCAGCTGCTCTCTTCTACTTCCCATGGGAGTTCTGCGGTATATTTGGAACAAACCCTTTGGCCTGCAACTTCCTCCATTTCTGCTCCCTGCTAGTAGGCCTCTGTGATTTTCAAAGGTGATCTGGGAAGGAGCTACTTTGGAGTATGATTTCATTTTTATTTAGTGCACACAAATGACAAGGAAGCCACAACCATGCCCCTCTGCTTTGGAAAAGTGCCAGGTTCAAAGACCATAGAGCCTTTTATAAAGCTCCATTACCAGAATAGGTTTCAGTCCTACACCATTCAAGCCCATTAGACATGTGCTCAAACAGATACTTTCCCCATCCCTAACACAGTAGGGTACAAGGTGAGACAGATCAGGATCAGCAGAGAGGTATTACCACTGCATTCTCAAATTAGAGTGAAATTGGTTTTGACAATTCTTTCATTGTACTCCCATGGAGAACGTTTGTCCTTAGTAAATGTGGTTTTTTTTTTTAATCAACTGCATCAAGTGAAACTTCAGAAGTACTGGAGGTGTGACTTTGAAAAACCCTGTATTCTTTTTAAAATGTTGATAAATGGGCACATTTAAATGGTATCCACAACCAAGAAAGTAGTATCAGAATTTAGTATCCACACATGTTTATAGCTATTAATCTATTGATAAGCTATAAATCTATTAGGAAGGGCTTTGAATATTACCTTTCATCTGCTCTTTTCCTCTTCCTAAAATAGATCTTACTCAATAACCTTCCTATTCTTGGATAAGAGGTTCAATATCCGTTGGTATCCTTTCTCTTGTCAGACATGAGGTTATTACTGAATAATGATGATAATTAAAAGTTCTTTAACTGATGTGACTAATAAAACAAATTTACATCAATGGTGAAGGACAAATCTCAACACATTGGGTGTGGTTTAGATAAGCAGCCAAAAGATTGATTATCCAAGTGTTATCCAAAGGCTATGTGCTAAAATGGGAGCAGAAAAATTTCAGATGAAAATCTTATAATAGCAGATGCTTTGTGGTAAGTTCCTTCCTGCAGCTGGAAAAAGAACTGCTGTAAATTATAACTGAAGGCAATATAACCATTGATCAAAATCATCTGATACATGATGCCTTCCCAGCACTTCTCAAAACCATAATCAAAGATACTGGCACTTTTTGGACATTGATGAATAGTTTTCAATGAGGTGGGGGGACTTGTAGTTTTCCATTTTGACCACTGAATATAAATAAGCTGTGTTCTGGAATTTTATGAGAAATACAAAAATATGTTTCTATTAAAAATATATATCAAAGAGTGTTTTATGATATACTTATATTTTCATTTGTAATAAATATTATAAGTTTATATTACTACTTATAATACTTAGTGATGTATAACACATTTAGCTTTCAGCTCCAGGTTTTACTTGCTACAAACACTGTTATCTTCAAAAGCAAATGAACTGCCTTCTCAGCTCCATGTATTTACTAGCCCTTTTTGCTTCTCTGTCAACATAAATGCAAGCATTCGTTTTACTTCAGCCATGTTAGCCTTTGTCTACCAGCTAAACTCTTCTCTCCTTCAAGCCTTTGTTTGAGAGTAAATCTCTCCTCAAATCTTATCTTGCCAAAAATGTGTCCAAGAAATCAGCCAGTTTTCTGGAAACTGAGTGAAAAGACAGATAGAGGAAACAAAAAAAAAACCAAAAAAAACAGATGAAAACAATAAAATGGAAATGCTTATTTCCATTGTAGTTATTCAGCTGTGTGGTTCCTGTCCCCTCCTTTAGCCTTGGCGGAGTCCCCTGTGCAGCAGTGTCAGCACAACCCTGATGTGATCCCTGAGGTGTGCAGGCAGGCGTGAGAGTATCCACCTTATCAGTCAATGGAGCAGCTAAAATTCCCTTCTACTCTTCTGCCTACAGAGCGTACTCTGCCTAATGATTTTTGGTGCCTTCATGTTCTTCCTGACAAAAACAAATATTAAGTAGCTGAAGGAAATGGTTTTGGAATAAAAGGCTAAAACATCATGATGCAAAGTGTTTTGTTTCCTTTTTTTTTCACATAAACTTGAACATGCCAATTAATAGGCAAAAATATCATCCTGTGAAAAAGCTTCACATATAAAATCTGAATAAAATAAACCAGATGAAGTATTTAACATTAATGGTTTGCCTTGCTTTAGTCCTAGTTCAAAGGAACCATAACTCACACTTCTGACTAGAAATCCTGGGATTTGGCCTTTCATTTTTAGTTTCAAACTGTATTATTTTGCTCAGAATTAGTGAATTATGTCAATATTATATTATTCCAAATACATGATAACTAATGAAGGCTATATAAAGTCAGTTATCTTCCCTTTTTGTCAATTTCATTGAATAGGAAAAATGGAAAAACACAAAAGAATTCCTTAAAAATTAAAATTTAAAAAAAGGAAAAGAAACCAAAGAACATCTTTCAGTTTCCTCTGAAGAAGCTTTTCACACTGAGAGCATTAAAAAAAGGCCCTCAACCTAAATATGATGATCTCCTCAGCCCCAGGAGACCTCACAATGTACAGAAAAGTCCAGGTTTCCAGCCCGTGCTGCTGAAGGAGTAGTCTGGAGTCGTTTGTTCGTGTTCTCAAGGCAGTTTATTAGTTCCTTATCAAAAGTAGATTTTTCTGCCCTGCCAGGGTCGACGCAGAAAGCGTTTAGAGACACACTGTGCCCACCCCGGGTGAGCTCTAATCTTTTATACTAATAACTACGTATTTAATGTTTATAATTAATTACCAATCCGTGCCCCTCACACCACCATGTCCAGATCTGTGTCAAACCAATCCGAAAGTGCCAACATCACCAAGAAGATGGAGGTTATGAAGAAGAACAAAAGATAACATGCCACGTGTAAGAATTCTCCATCTTGTGCCTCAGACCCCCCTGTACAGATCTCCAACCCCCCTGTACAGGGCTTTAAACCCCCCTGTACATACACTCAAATTCTTTTCTTTTTACTTATAACTACTACTATTTTTCTATCTAAGCTTTTGTGACTTGAAATTCTTCATACAAAGTTGACAACCTGCTCCATGGATTAGAATCAGAGCCACAGGCATTTTCAGTATCATTCCAGGGTCCTTGACACCTCTGGCAAGGCTGAAAAGCCTCCTGACCAGGTTTTGGGTCGGCCAAAGGCATCATAGGAACACCCTGGGTTCCAACACCTAAACACATTCATATAAAAACAACTTCCTTAGATAGCAGCATTCTTTATTCCTCTTGCTATTATTAAAGATACTGGTGTTTGTATAGCTTTTCCCCTCACAAATCAGCTTTTCGGTCAGCTGAGGGAAGTCATAACCCTGTGCCTATGACATCTCATGCTGTTTCTCAAAAAATAATTGTTGTGCCAGCAGTGCAGAAAAAAATCACAGAGGTGATGAACTTTTAATATATTAAACACTTATTCTGATTCAAAAAACTACATTTTCAAATGAGATGCATCCTGGCTTTCAATTTCGCATGATCAGAATAAGGTAGCTACATGCCCTGAGTGCACAAATTGCAGTACCTGTGATACTGAACTCTCTAAGTGGACACAAACAAGGGTGTAAAACACAAAGGATTTGGTTCTGGAATGTAAAAAAAAAAAAAAGCATTTCTAATGTTTTGAGTACATGTCAACTCCAGCAGCTTCTGTTGAACTGAACAAGAAATGAAGATGCAGGACATTCTAAGACATCCACAGGTGAGTGTTTCAGTCTTTACCTTGGTGGTCTCTCTTTCAAAATACTGCTTTGCTTCATGAGAATGTTGTGGGTGTTTTTGCTGGAAGGGTGACAAAGCACTCCAGCATGTTGCCCAAGGACACTGTAGAGCCTCCACCACTGGAGATTAAACTGTGTATCTGGACACCGTACTGGGCAATGGTGTCTAGCTGGCCCTGCTTGAGCAGGAGGACCTGGACCAGAGGACATCTGGAGGTCACTCCAGGGTGCTGTCATTTGAGATCCACAGTTTACTGTCAGAAGCTGGCCTTACTTGCTATAATGTAAACTGAGACTACCAAGATGAACTACTATAAAAAAAAATTATTTTTAATAGGAAGCAAAATTAGTGAGGTAAATGATGGAACATAAATGTGTTTTCTTCTGTTGAATGGTGGGCATTATTTTTACATTTTCCTTACATACTGATGTCTTTTTTAAAATGTGAAACAGTTTCTATGGTAATTTCCTAATTTTAAAAAAGTGAGTGAAATAGCGCTTCATAAAATTTATAGAAAAACATGATTAAGGTAAAATATATTGTTAACAATTTTCAGTGGGAGAAAATATGTCCATAACAAGAAAAATGAGGAAGAAACAAACCTAAGCAAAACAACTTTAATTCACCTGAAACACTATTTATTCTTTTGATGCGTTATATTAGTCAGATGAATCCTGTAGAAAAAGGAAAAGAGCTTTCATTTCAAAAAATTCTTTATGGGCTTCAGAGTAATTGAACTCTTGATTAGGGTATGTGTGGTTGAAAATTAGTGCACATATAACCATTTATTAATTGGCCTAGAGCCATATTTACAAGTAAATCTGACTTAGGAAAAAAAAAAACCTGACATTACTTTCAGCTCTCCAAACAACTCCCCATACTTTTGATTTTTGCAGCACTGCCTGGTGGCTTCCTGCTCACCCTCTTGAGGACAAAGAGAGTAGTTTTATACCTCTGGTCCACCACCTGTTCCTCCAGTGTGCCATCCAGCCCTGACACAGCCTCTGAGTCAGGAGGAAGCATTGCCAGCTTAGAGCTGTATGGAAGACCTCTAACAGAATATAGAACCAGCACATTTTAGAAAAAAAATAGCAGCAGTCTTTTCCCACAAAATTCTCCTTACCTTCTGGTCTACAGGCGCAAATTATGGAGACTTTGGTATGTGTGGATCACATTTGTAAATCCCCTGTTCACATGGAGAGCTCTGACTCATAGGCTAAAGGTTAAGGCTGAATGTCATTGGGATAGAGACTAGATGCAAGTACATCCTATAGTCAAGTCACACTTATGGGCTGACATTTAGGATCCTTTCGATTTTATAGTATTGGCCTTCTACACTGCCACAGTACCAAGCAAAAATTAAGCATAGGCACATAAGTCCCAGACATTTTTCAACTTCTTATGGTGACACTAGAGAGATTGTACTTTCAATTTTTATTGTCCCAGTTTGCAGGTTTCTTTCGAATCTGGATTATCACTTGCTTTAGCGTTAAAAAAAAAATAAAAAAATAAAAAATAAAAAAAGATTGGTTTATTTTACAGATTAGAGCCACCAAGAATGTTAATTTCAAAATTCACTAGAAAACTAATGAGAGTTCTTACTGAAACTAAAAGTTACTACAGTCTTTCATGTCCAGGCAGTTTTGCATGGCCACAGGAGCTACTCAGTTACACTCTAAGCATTATTAATTCAAGTGATCCAGAGACTAATTAAGTTACAGAATAGCTGTGAAACATAGCAAATGTGACACAGAGAATACTGTGCACCATGTCATCAAGTACCTCCTGCAATACGTAATAATCTCCCCAGTTTTAAAGAGAAGCGCACTGCTCCTCCCTCCTCAAGGGGTTTATTTTTCATGTCTCTCCCAGTTAACAATTAACTGGTGGAAGTGGGGGGATCAGGTATGGGCAAGGCAAACTGAGATATTGACAGAGAATGAAGTGACCCTGGAGGAGAATGTTAATTACTTAGGCAAAGTTTTGACAGCAAGGATTACATAGTACTGTGTTACTAGATAATAGAAACAAACTTCTAGTTTGCTTGTTATGATTTCTCTTGAACAGTTTTGTCCTAAAACTTCTTTAGGAAAGCAATGAACACTCTGGTTTAATTGAGGACCTAATTCGATACATTTCTCCTTCAAATACCCCATCAGCAAAAACCTAAATCTTCTGAGTTGTTTTGTTGTTTTGCTACTTGACTGTTTGTTGGGGCTTTTTTCTTGATTAAAGAGTCTTTCACATTTTTGGAAATAAGCTATTGTGCATGTAAATTTTAGAAGCAAGAAGTGATGACTAATTAGATCTAGTGTGATCACTAAGCAGTAATAAGCCTTGTGAGAAAAAAAAAAAAGGCAAATGGATTTTTGATAAGAAATCAAGATTGGCATCAGTATTAATGTAATTTTTTGCTGAGACCAAACTGTGGTACTAGTAAGAAAAAATACTGTACTGATTTTATCTGTATTATCCATACATCATAGAAGCTGCATGAATGTCTCTAAAGACACTCAAAAATACTTATTGCATTCTTTGTTTGTGAAGAACCCTTACAGTAAATCAATCTTCACATGTTCAAATGCATTTTAACTGTTTTTATCACTTTTAGCTGCTAAATTCCCAAGACAAATATGTAAGGAAGAAAGTGGAAATTGTTCCACTCAAAATTAAAGACCCTTTTTTTATCATTTTCTATACTATTTTTCCTCTTAAACATTAAGAAATATTGGGGGAGCAGGGGCAGGAGGAAAATGAAGGGTAACAGCACCTGCAATTTAAAATTATTTTAAGAATATTATTATCAATATTGAAAGAGAAATAATGTCAAAATGAACAAATCTATGAATGGAAAGTCAGGAAAAAATCAGATAAATTTTTCAGATTAAAAAAATGACTCCTAATATCGTTAGAATATCAGTATGCGAAAATCTAATAAATTGTTAAAAATGTATATGATATATAATTATTTAAGATTTAGAAAATGAAGCTTACATACTAGATTCTGGATAGGTCTATCTTTTTCCATCTCTCACACTAATTTTTTTTGACATATTGGTGTTCCTTGACTTGTTTTTTTTTTAAATGTGTCATCAATTTCAAATAATCCTAATTAACCCCACGTTAAGCCAATTGACTCATTCAAATTTGAAAACTGTATTAATATAACATGAAAATGAAAGTTAAAAATTTTGTAGCTTTTCAATGTTACATGGATTTTTCCCCATTGACGGAGTGTTAAATCTCTCTCTCTCTCTTCCCTTTCTCTTTCATATGAAACAAAAAGCTCTCTGAAAGGACACCTAAGAACTAAAACGGTGCCTTCCAAAAAAAAAAAAAAAAAAAGTTTAACTGACTTGGCTCTCAGCAAGTATCAGTTCCAGTTTCATCACTGATGTCCCTCCAGCTTTTTATTCTGCAGTTTTGCAAAAACATGACTAACATAGTTCAGATATTTTTTTTGTTGCTTCTCTGTGAAAACTTCAGTTCTGTAATAATAAAGCTTAAAACCAATAAGGTTATACATTTGTGTTCCAGATTTGGCATAATACTGTTTGATCAAGTAAACACAATTAGCCAATTAAGAACAAAGAAACACATGAAGGTCATGCTGAAGCAAGTCACTATATCTACCATAAGATTAGGATCAGATTAAGTGAGACTGAACTGGCATTTGCTGTTCCTATTAGATTTAATTCTGGCCAGTCATGAGGAATTATTTTAGGAAGTAATAGGATTAACTAAGCAAAAAACCAAGATGCAGCATTCACTTTCTTTACTAAAATAGACATGTTCTTAAATAGCTTATCAGTCTTCTATTATTCATTCATACTTATGACTGGTCCTATTAACAGATGCTTGTGGAAAGAATACAAAAATCATAGAAAAAACAAGGCAGAACACAACTTGCATATGTGTATTTGGAAATGTTCTTAGCTAATTAAGTTTGTTTGACCAATAAAACACACCTGAGTTAACAGGAGATGAAAGATTTCCCAGCTACTTATGTCAGCCTTCCAACATATAAGTATTTCTCTGTCTTTTACATTTTTTATTGCTTTTAGGGTTTTATTCCTTGTTTAAACATTTCAGAAACAGGGGACTTAGATGGAATTCTCTCTGTGTGTATACATATTCACAGTGGTCATGGTAGGGAGAAGAAAATCCTTAGCATGTGATCTATTCATCTATTCATCTAGCACAAAGATGAGAAAAGAAGTACCAGTATTCTATCCTTGAGCATTGAATATACATGTACACACACATATTAAAATGAGACAAAAAGAGGTCAGAAATGGGCTGCAAAGGTCAGACAAAGAATTCTTCTTCAAAGAGAAATAGATGGGGAAGAGAAATGGATTTCCTGACAAACAAATGCTTTCAAGTACACAGGAAAATCTCAATTTATTTTTCTTATTTCATTTGCAAACCAAACATCTTTCCATTTCCCAAAATAAAAAAAAAAAAAACAACTCTGTTTTGTTTCTGTAGAAGTTATCTACTTCTAGTCTGAACGAGCGGCATACCAAAGAAAAGAAGCAAAGGAAGCAGATTCACAAATTCCATTTAAAATGTCAGAGTAGGGCACAAAAGTAAATGAAAGAATTAGATACTTTCACATATGAAAGATCTTTTTAAAATGTCCTGGTTTAAAGCATCAGTCTGGTGAGCTAAACAACTCAAGTAGGATTTTGGAAAATTCCAGTGCAATAGCACTCATGAACCAGCAAGTCACTTAGTTGGGCCTGTAAGAGCTGCTTTTTGCCAGTGCCTTGTAGCCTGCCTGTGCTGCAGGAAGGGGATCTTGCTGCCATAAAATTGGGCACAAGGAACCAGAGCTCCATCCTCGCACTGAAATAAGGAGACATATTGCAGTGAGCACAGTAATTGCTGTAAGTATTGCCAAGACCAGGGCTACAGATTAAGTAGCTGTAGATGGTTTCCTAATTCGCCACCTATATCTTCTGTAAGGAGCAGAGAGAGATTACGTGCAGTAATTGTACCCTTTGTGTTTGAGTGTGTGCAATATGGCCAAGTCTGTGGAACGTTTGATTACAGATATAGGTTTTTTTCAGCAAAAAGGCTCTTGTAATTTTGAAAACGTGGAACACTTAAATGATTCCTGCCAAATGAAATTACTTTAGTGCTAAAATGTAGCTGAGATTGGTAGATGAATCTTGAAACCCTGGTGAGATCACTAACATTTAAAATCCCTACTGTGCATTGATTTTCAGGACATTTTTACTAATCATTGATAGTACTGTTTTCTATTGGTTAGCAGGTTTCTCTGTGCATTGGCAATTGTGTGCAGCATTTATGTCTCAGGCATAAAACAAAAGACCCCTAGAATTCAAAATGATGGGGGCCATTTGAAAACTACTTATAAATGGTTAAGTTTCAGTAATTAGCAGCTAAAAAATCTAAATATAATGCAAGTGTAGGGATTTTGTCAATAATCAATCTTTAGGGAGAGAAAAAAAGTATGAGAGATGAAAGCAGGAAAAAAATTTAAAAATTAAGAAGGAAATGGGCTCAATTTCTGAATATATTTCTATTTTCTTGTTTGCATTTACAAATCTAACAGAATGCTATTGAAACGTTATATTTCACTACTTTTTAGGTCAGACCTGAGCTATCTGCTTGATCACAGGCAGCTCCAGGTTAAAGAACAACAAAAAATCCCACTTAATCCCTCCCCCACAAAAAACTCACCAAACCCAAACAAAAACAGCAACAAAAAACCCACAAAGAAACAAATAAACAAACCACTAAACCTTAGTTAGGATATATTAATCTCCTCCTTTCCCAAGCAGTTACTTCAGTTACTGTTGGTAATTCCTTTGCAAATATTTTAATCAATTAAGAAAACTCACATATATTACAACAACAAAAAATCATTTATTTCTTGCCCATAGACTTTAAAGCTAATTAATAAACTGAGATGTCATATGTTTAAAACAACAAAATTAGGTTCTACACAATCATCTCAGTATTCCGTTTTAAGGTTACAGAGGAACAAATTCTAGTATTTTCATCTCCAGGGAAAATTCTGGGTTTTGTGTTCAGATAAATACCCCAGACATTTTCCAACTTCACTTGCTGAGACAATGAGGGAAAATACCAGTCTCCATACACAGTGGTTTCTGTGACGAAGAATTCCAGAAATATGCAGAAAGGAGGAGTTCTGGTGCTCTGCATGTCAGATGCTGAGAACCTGAACATATCACAGCACACTTATACTAGTCAGCTTGGAAGGAGCATCTGACCACAGATGTACATTCATCTCCTAAGGAGTTACCTCAGACTTTCTGACATCGGTGGCTTCTTTTTCATGAATGAAAGTGCAGATCAGGGAAGAAAATACCACTCATTTTTCGCAGTTTACAAGAAGCATTTTGTGACAATGTACCAGAATTGTGTTGGCTTTTAGACAGGGCATGTAAAGTGAATAAGAGGGAAAATTTCTTTTATCTTGCTGACAAGTGTACATATCTGCACAAGCAAAGAACATTGACCACAGTTATGCAGCCAGAATTCTTTAGGTGCTTCCAGAGGCCAAGCGGGTCTGATACAAATGAACACTCCCCACCCTTGTAAATAATAGACGTGTATATTAATGTACAACACATGAAAATCTAATAAATTATTTTAGCAACATATGGAAATTTTAGCATCAGAATTTTCATAATTTTTGCAACTGTTTTTTTTCCTTACTAAAACCCATGGATGAGTGAATTCAGTTTCATTTCCTTCCAAACTACTCAAACATTGTACATTTAAATCTTAGCATCACTTGCATTCTACTTAAAAAACAACTAATAAAAAAAGAAAATAGAGGGGCAGACAGAGGAAAAGAAAGTAATTCCTAAATTGTCTGAGTCAGAGGCTGTCTATTTGGAATATGTTTATAAAAAACCTAGCACAATGGAGTTCTGTTTGCATGACTGGCCTCCTCTATGTTACTGTGATACTAATAATAAATTGTTATAACCACAGAAAGTAAAAATTTTTATGTATCCAAATGACAAGGAAACTTTGACCCCATTTTCAAAAGCACCTAAATTGCCTTCAGAGTCTGAATGCCATTTACTTCCTTACATACAATGGCACTTTTCAAAATGTTACCTAAGATGTAAAAATGGATCAGTAACTGAGCCAAGACTGAGATACTGTGAATAAAGAAGCTGAAAGAAGGCAAGAGGAAAATCCAATTTAAATGGATAATAATACATACAACACACACACATGTATATTTACAATTGTACATATACACACATCAATTGAATTTACTGTGCTTAACCAGCAGAACATTCCCTTTACCTAGGAAGATTTTGCATTAGCTCAAACATCTTAGTGGCAAGTAAGCTTACACTACAAGAAAAACAGTACTTCTGGGCACTAAATGCCTTTAAGAACTTCATGAATTCATTAACTACTTTGTGAGGTGTGCAAAACTTGAAACCACAGAAGCAGCAAAGTCATCCAGAAAAAAAAATATTCAAAAGTGCTTTTTTTGCAAGCCTTTCCAGTTCCCCTGCTTTCTTGCTTTTAGTTTCTCTGCCCTGGCAGCAGGGAAATATAATAGCAGCATATATATGTGATATACCACATATACTGCTAAGTCTCCACTGGGCAAATTCAAAGTTGCCATAGGGTAAACCAGGCAAGTCATACATATTATTTAAGGTGGTCCAGATGGCTATAGGAAACTTCCTAAATTTCTTCACTAAAATTTAAAACAAGTTTTAAAATGTAAAAACAAGGAAAATTGCTCAATCTTTGCTAGCAGCATGTAAACATTTGTACTATTGGAAAACATTGAGATACGCACTAGAATGCTTTCACAAAGTTGTTTGATTTTTTCACAGTTTTGGTTTCTAATGGGAATTTCCCAGATTTTATAAGTGGGATGACCCAAATTTTTCTACATCATATCAAAACTCTACCAAGTAAATGTTTGCTCTGGTAGAAAATATTAATAAGCATCTCAGTGAAAGTGAACTTCAAACCAGTCAAGTTTTGCACTGCCAGACTCTGTCTGACTTGAATAAGATTACTCAGGAGCTGGCCAGCTTCTTGTTGCCAGGATTTTCCCAGGAAAAACATCAGAAAGGTTTTTATTCCCGCAATGGTCATAAGGCTGTTTGGAACCCCACAGTTCCAACACACAGTCAATAACAATGGATAAGCTTAGCCAAGCCATGATAATGGTGATGATATCACCACTGTCATGAGGGCAGTTCTGAATTCCTCTTCCAGAAGGTCTTTGTCTTAATATTTTCCTAAAATGGAGACTTGGATAAAAACAGAGTGGATGAGTCATGATCAAGGTAAGACAGAAATAAAGCTAGTTTACTAGACATTTTTAAGGATCTTGACAGAGAATAATTTGAGAAATAAGGTTTGCAGCATAATTTATTTTAATTTATAATGATATTCTTGATTGCTCCGTATTCCTAAGAGGTTTTCCTGCCTTGTAGTGTTTCTCCTTTTTAATGTTATGCTCAACAGAACTATTTCAACAATGTCTTTTAGGTGGAAAGCTGATCCTAGTTACTGGTACCCCTGTGACCTACAAAACAGATGAGTAAAATGCACCTCCATAACTTTGTCTCCAAGGAAGAAGCTTGGTCTAGAGGGGACTATCATGGACAGTCAGCTTCATCACACAGACCACAGGGACCTCATTAGTCCTTAAATCCAGAGTTGTTCAAGGACCAAAGCCATCCTTTAAATCTCCCAGTGCTGCTGACTACTTTATACTCAGGAGGCTACATCCTTCCCTGTGGCAGTCCAGTCCAGCAATTGCACACTTGCCAATAGTGTCTGCAGGGACTCAATGATGACAAACTCTGATTTTCAGGCAGCCTTAACTCTTCCTCCTTTCAGCTACTTGATGCTGAAATAGCAAGCCATCAAGGAAGATTGCAGCACCCAGCCAAACTCATAGGCTTCTGCCCACTGATCTTCCTTTCAAGCTCCCAACTACTAAGTAGTTCCAAAGTCTTTTGACATAAACTTGGGAAAATATTTTTTTAGATTAATACTAGTAGGACAAGACCACAGTTGCCTTGTAACTATTCTCTTCCATGATGAATACATCTTTCCAGGAATATGTAACTCCAAATATTTCCAAGAGGACAAATGTCCACTTCATAAACTGTTTGTGCTGCTTGTATTTATTAAAAGCCTTTTTTTATATACTGATAGATTGAATTAGGAGTAATAGATTATGAAGACCCCTCAGATCTGTCATTCCCTAAAGCACTGGCAGAAAATCCAGCTGGGTCCTGGCTGACAAGTATAGAAGGTCTTCCAAACTACTCTAAGAAATAAAGTGAATATGGGTCATTGCTAGTTAATGGCTCTTTTGAACCAAAATAGAATTTCACTGTTCATGCATGTTATTTTTATGATGTATTCAGGGACAGCAAGGCCTGTCTGCTGTCCTTATTGACTTCAATTTACAATATAGCTATTTCACCGTCCCACTCTGTCTTTAATTCAGTCACAAAAGGCCATGCACTGGAAAGTTATTATTATTTATATATACCATGCCACTGCCTAGACGCATAATCAAGGATCGATTGTACTACGTAGTGTACAGACATATAACAAAGAAAACAGTCCCTGCCTCCGGCACTCTCAGTCTGTGAGGCAAGTACAGCAGGTAAACACAAGTGATAAATAGCACAGGGCTGGGTAAGTGAAAAATAAAATGCATAACATTTATCAGAAAACAGATGTCCTGACTTCCTACCCAGGTTTTATATTTGTCCTGTCTTTGGCATCCCACTCTAGCAGTTTGTTTTTTAAGCTCTTTCTGTATGAAACTTGCTCCTTCACGTTCACATGCACCTAAATTCCATGAATAAAAATATCATCATAATTTTACATATGCTTAGAAATCATATGTATATGCATTACACAAAAAAGTTGAAAATTAGTGAGGAAGACTAATGGCAATGACAAAGCTTTGCGTGTATATCAGAACACATGTAATTATGAGTTCATGTAGGTGTTTTTACTGCACACCTCAGTTCATTCCATGTGTAGAGATAATACATATTGATATACTTCAACATCATTATTCTGCTTTATACTTGTAAGGATAGGAAAGTCGCTGGAGAAAAAGCAGATAAAATGCACTGCAAAAAATGTAGCTTAGAGAGGTTTTAGGAGTTAAAATGAGTGACAAAGTTACAGTCTTGAATCACTGTCCATATACGTACTCACTGGAAAAGTCCCTTAATTTTCATCATAATTGTTGTTTATGGCATACATTTCATCAATCTAGTTACACTGATTCCAGGGAGAGGTGCCATTTTATAATTGATGGATGACATTAGGCAAACAAGTGCAGTCTGACATTCAGGTCTAGCAATCACAGAAGGCCCAGTAGCAAAGTGAGTCAACTACCCTACTGTAAAATGCTCTGGAATTTAAAACAGATTTTTCTCACTGAATTCATTGAGCTGACCCTTCAAATCAGGCTATGCACATCTGAGATGAAAACGATCTCTGGTCTCCGCACGTACAGGGTTTGGGCTACTCACCAACATCTTCATATGCTGAAACTGTTACCTTTCCCTTGCCATTCTAGTTTCTGACAAGCAGAAGGTCAACATCTGCTTTATGTATTTTATTAGTTATTGTTACCTAGCTCCTATTTTTTACCAATGGAGAAATGTACGTGAACAGATCTGAAACAGAAATGGAAGCAGAATGAAGGCTTGCTGACATTCCATCTGCTGCTGCTCTTAGAGACACTGAAAGGAAGAGATGACATCTGTTTCCAGATGTTGTTTCTTTTGTAGACTGATCTCTGGGAAGAGTCCACATATATGGAGAGTAAGTGAGGAATGATTTAGCCTACAACTATCCCAGTACATAAAATATAGCCAAGGCACAGTCAGAAGTACAGTACCAGGATTATTGTGTTCTTTTATTATTATCATACTCCTTAACATTGTTTTGGCACATGCCAGATGACACCTGGATGTGGTTTGTGGGACAGCATTTGTCAGGAGCTATTTGTATTACCCAGCCTGAACACTGTGACACTGCCTTCTGAGAGAAGCAGACACAAAATCCAGATCAGTAAATTCTCTTGGTTGAAAGGAATTTGTGCTAGGAAAATATTAGTCACAAGGATCACATTCACACTGCACCTACTCTAAGCGTCCGTTCATGGCCACTACTGGTAAGAAAATCCTGGAGCAGACCTGATTAGGTCACTAAATTAGGTTTTAAGATATATTGTATATCTGTACACGTGTGTGTACACAAACAGACATAGACGGACACATACATATCCCCAAAAATGCAAAAGAACGCTTTGAGTAGGTGTTGTAAGGTTGCAGATTTGGAAGGTCAACCACCAATAGTAGAATGTTCTAGAAGTTAAAAATATTCCATCCAGAGTTCAAATTGAAAATTGAAACAGAAGGTCTATGACTACAAACTAACTACCTCAGAAAAATAACTCCTCATTCCTGATCTATTATTGGCCAGAAGAAAAGAGTAAACGAATGCATTCATATTATATGCCTTTTTTATCCCCATCCCCGCTGAGTAAATGATAGTTAAGCACTCTTAAACATAGTATCTGAAAAGAAAATGAACAACTTTTGCTGGTTAATTTGAAGTGTAGCTTTCTGATTAATTTTAATGCAGTTATTCCCTAAGAAACTCTTTTATTAGGAGAGGCTGTAAGTGCTACACTTCTTCCTTAGATGTTGTCTTTTATACATTTTTAGATATTTTCCATTGCTGTTTTCCAGAAAAGGAATAAAGCACTCTTATCACCAAATCTATCTGCTTTGGGATCTGCACCTCAGAGGTTTTTCATGAACTTAAAAAAAAATTAGTTTTACAGAGCTGAGGCAGGAAAAGAGAGACATAAGGTATTTATATTAAATTACATTGAAAAAGACATAAATCATTTTTACCTCTCTGTTTATACTGAATATTTTTATGTTTCAACACAATCCATGTGCTCCTTTTTGTGGAAGGGGCCTAATAGCTGGAATTCTGAGCACAGGCTGAGGATATTCAGTGATAAAAAAAGCTTTATGTTTCTTGTGCAGCAAGAAAGGAGCCATTCTGACTTAGTTAAATCTAAATGTCAGTGATCACGACTGATTGTGCCCAGATTTTCTGTCATCCCTGTTAACTGTGAACAGAGGGATCAGCATTTGGCACCCAAATTAGCAGATATGGCCAGCAACACTGCGAGGATGTCAGGAGCTCTTTAGGTGACTGTTCTTGCTGCTCTATAACTACCATGAGCAGGAAAGTAAAGCAGCCATGGAATTCACAGATTCCAGCCAAGTTTCAAAACCTGCCAAGATTTTATCCCCCTATGATCACATTTAATTCTTTTTTTTTTTTTTTTTTGGGTCCTCTTCTTCCCCCTCCCGCTTAAAAAAAGCTAGAGAGATTCTTTGACTGTTCTTCTGAAAACCTGACACTTCTTTGTCTGCTCTTCCAAAGGGAGGGCTCTTTTACACTGTATTCATCTTCAAGCTGGGACTGCCAATTATAGCTCCACCTGGGCTCAGGAATAAAAGATGTCAGACTGCAGCCTTTGTCCTTTTTTGACTGCTTTATACTGCTATTACATTGATTGCTCTTTGTTTCCCTGTAAATGGGGTTTTACAATTGCAGTCCACCTCCTTCCCTCCTTCTACCACACTCCCTACTCCTTGTTACAAGCTTTTTTTTCTTTCCTTTTCTTATTTTTTTCCCCCCCACTTCCACTATTAATTTTTGATAGATGTTGAGTTTTGATAAGAATCACTCACCTAGCTCTGAACCACTTCTTCATGATATTTTAAACCACACTCAGAGACAAGCAAAGGTAAGCCAGCAGAGGGATCAACACAGACATATGTCTATCCAGGAATAATTCTGCACACTATGTCTCATTTACACCTTGTGATTATGACTGTTTTTAATATGATTTTTCTCTCCAGTTCAGAGACCTGATGTGTATTCTTAGGAATTAAAAGTGGATCCCTGCCCTTTTGTGGTTTGTTTCCATCTGTCCAGAGAACAGAGCAGGACAGCTTTACCCAACAATGCCAATACAACACTATAAAGATTAATAGGGTACCTGAAAAGCAACAAGGACTTTGAGTGATTTCAAGGATTCCAGAGACTCAAGAAATCAATTTCAGTGAAAATGTCCTTGCTAATTTAGTACCTGATAGTATTTGACACCTATGTGCTCCAGTAAGAACACTGAGAAATATAAGGATTTCTGTGCATGCCTTTTACAATCAGGATTGTAAATGAAAATTAATGTTAGCTAAATCCATTCAGGCAGAAAGATAAAGAATACCCTTCTAATACCTATCTATTAAAAATAAAAATTAGCTCTATCATTATCTTCACATCTAGCGAAAAGAAATAAATCAGTAAAGGAAAATAAATTATGGGCGCTGGCTAAGTAAGAGTGGAACATTGTTGAAAGCATTAAGTCTTGCATATTGTGTCAGAACTGCTGCAGCATCGCCTCAGCCCTGAAGAGCCATGTGAGGCTGCTGGGGGAAAAAGCCCACAACTCCTCCTGACATGAGACAATTTAGATGCTAGTTGACTTGATCTTGACATTGTTTCATTGCACATTAACAAAAACACCAGTTCATGCTAGATGCTCAAAATAGGATAAAAGCAATCCATAAAATAAAACCTCTCCTCTGATGATGTCGTAGGTATTAAAATTCTGTTTATAGTGAAGGTTTTTATATGTCCTAATTACATTCTGGAACTAACTATTGTCAGTTCTGCCATGCTAAAAGAGCCTTAATGATGACATTATAGTTTGAATAGAATTTTTAAGCAGATCTAATGTAAAAAGAGATGTAATTAATCAAATTTTAGGTTTACTTTATCTAGGAATAAAGGCCTGCTGTATCTTTCCCTAAGACTATTGCAGTCCTTTTGATGCAAACAAGGTCTAGATCTATGAACTTCCAAAACAAAACAGGAAAGTAAATTACAGCCATCTTAGAGGGCTGCAGAAGGGGCAAAATACCTAATAATGGACACATTCCTTCTTCCAATATCTGTAAAAGATCTTAAACCCTCTTATTTTTTTCTAGGAAATATATTTCACCATCACTAGCAAGATCATTATCCATATCCCATTTCTAGCGTGCCAAAAAAATTGCACATAGAGGAATAACACAAAATCAAGCAAATTAAGAGGGTTGAAGGGAGAGTGATGTGATACACACTATTGGATGTTGTATGACATAAACCAGATGTGTAAAGGTTTTCTTGTAAACCAGTTGCATCTTTCACATTTCATTATTTCATCTGGGGAAAGAAGATATCACACTGGACTTATCATTTTTCAGTTTCAGGTCAGCTGAGAGAAAAGATGAGTATTTCACAGATCTTCACAGAAATGTGATACGCTTTGCATGGGATGTATGCACACACATTTTGTACATATATTCTCCTTACACAGACACACACATACACCACAGAATATACACACAAAAGTATGTATAAAGATATATGCACAGGCACACGTGACCAGCAGCACACACCAGTTTAAAATGTAGCAAACAACATCACTCTGCAAAGAGAAAACTGCTGACCCTCCAAGCTTATAAGCATTGTGATCCTTAGCTGCATGCCTAAATAAATGTTTTATCTTTTAAGGCTAGCTATGCACAGTTTAAGTTAAATCTTTAGGTTTTTATGATTGGATCGTACCTACCATCAAGCTTTCTCCGTGTTTAGTTTTGTGTGAATAATGCAGGTTAATCACCAAGGCACATAGCAGTGTGAGGACAAGGCAAAGCAGAGAGCAACCCCAGCTCCCCTCTCTCATCATTGTTGGCTGTGCTCTTCACTTGTATGCATTGCCTGGCTTAGCACTATGGCTGCACCCACATTTAAATAAAGTGTGTCTAATGAGTGAGTCTCACAGACTCACTCGTTTTAAATTTTTTATTAAAAATATTTTATATTATTTATTTTATATTTATATTTTTTATGTTCACTGGCCTCATCTGTGCTGATAAAAGCTTGTGAAAAACTTGTTAAAGGGAAGAGAAAAAGAAAATCACGGTAGTCAGAATTAATAGCTGCTGTGCTGCTATGAATGGTGCCAGAAGCAGCCCTTAGAATACAATTACAAGCTAAAATTCAGAAAGAAAATTCTCAAGCAGATACAAAGAAGGTAGAGGGAGGTCATTTGTGCTATTCAAATAACCATCACATTGAACTGTTACTGCCAGAAAAGTGGCATTTCCAACAAAAACATCAGCTTCCTATGTGTCGTCTGAGTAACATCCGGGGAGCATACCAAGAAAAAGTATTTGAAGTAGAGGTGTGGGAGTTAAAATCTGTGTTCATTATTGAATTTGCCACTGGGTTCATATAGGACCTTGAACACATTGCTAAATGTTCCTAGGCTAGTCTTCATCAGCTAAATAAACACACTAAAAGGTAGTAAAGTTAAAATAGAGTTGATCTCACTGAATGCATCAGGAATCTGTTCTGGATTAGAAATGTCAACCCACCTTCTGCCAGCTAATTTATAGGCATTAATGCTCATGATGTATTTTGCAGTTCTTAGACAAATAGGCAGACATGGAAAAAGGGCCACTCAAAGACCATGTTTTAGTGTGCTTTGTGCTGATGACTCATTATTTTTCTGGGAAAGAAGGTCACTGCCTCTTGAATCATCAGCAAAATGGCAGTAAATTCTGATTTCAGACTGTGTGTAGTGCCTGGGGGAGAAAGGAGAGAAGGTAGAGAGCATTTTACAAATGATTCCTGAGAATTTTTTCCATCAGACTTTTCTCCATATTTTTATTCAGCAGAGGCAGGAGGAAAACCTGTTCTGTCTGTGAAAAAGGCCAAAGACATAGCCCTTGTACCTTGTCACTTATAATTTGTTGGAAGAGATCTTCTGGAGGCCATAAATATCTCTCCAGAAAACTTCAGCTTTAGCACCTCTTTGCAGGCATCCATGTGGTTTCTGTAGCTTCATCTTAGTCTTTATTACTGCTACTCCAGTTTATCTGAGGTGTGAGGCTAGGAAGACCAGCTCTTCATGAAGGAACCATACTGGACACTATGGCTGGACACATGGGAGAAGCTGTGAAAAGTAACTGAGACTGAGGACTAAGATTTTCGATATCACTACACTGTGTAGTTAAGCTAGATATAAAAAAATGTCACAATATACTCAAGGTCTTATATCTGGCTTTGAATAATTGGCCTGTTCTATGATTTTTTTTTTCTTTTTATTTTTCCATTTTACTAGAATTTCTGACCATCAGAGTTTGCTTTAAAAAGCATGAAATATTCTAAGAAAAGTAGTTGTATCAAAACCTGAACTCTTAGCTGTCAAAAAAATAGCACATTTTGATTTATATTATGTTATTACTCTACAATCTTCAGATTGATCACATTTTAAAGTTTCCTACATCAAAGTATCTAGTATCAAGAGATGCAGTTATCTACTGGTTGAAGTAAGTTCATAAACATGCATTTCTTCAATTTGGAAACAGTCTTGAAACAAAATGTGTATATGTCATCACAGCAACAAAGTCATTTCCTTGTCAGCACCTTGGAGTTTTCATAGATCAATAATGCCCATACTTTTTTTTCTTTTTTTTTTTTTTTCTTTTATTTTCTTTTTTTTTTTACGAAAAAAAGAAGCTTTCTCATTCGCTGTTTTCAGGTTCCCTAACCTAAATTCATCACAAACCCAAAGCAGGAATTGGACACTTCAAAAGCATGATAGCTTTGTCTGAAGAAAGAATTGTTGTTGGCACTCCTCAGTGATTAGTTGTCATTAGTTCTCACAGTTCGTTTCTGGGCTTTGAGCCTTAGCAGTCAAACTAGTCTTTTAAGTCCAGTAGATTCACAACACTGAACCAGAATATGACCTAATGACTCCCCCTTCAAGTATTTGCTAAGCAGTGGCTAAGTTTAATACAGTCTTTTCTGTGTATTTTTGCAGACAAATGCCTCTGGAATTAGACCAACACATTCATCCAGAAAACAAACTAATGTCAGGCCAGCATAAGTTATTAGACATCAGTTCCCAATTTATTGCAAAGGGCAGTTACATAAAAAAAAAAAAAAGTTTAGGTTTGCTTTTTTGATTTTTTTTTTTTTTTGGATTTAGACGGCAGGTTACTAATTTCACTTCACCCCCTGCTTAGCAACTGTGAAAACAAAATATGTTATAAAATGGCATACTTCGACTCCACGTTGCTAAATTGTAAACTGAGCATAAGTAGCACATTCATCACGTTTTTGAAAGCACTCACTGCTCTCCCTTACCCTATGTTTTCCCACCTACCAGCACTCCTCAGGGCAGAGGCCAGACCACTGTGAAAGATAAGAGTGGGAAATAAACACTGTGGAGATGGAGCCCTGAGGAAGAGAGATGACAGACTGCATAGCACAGCCACAATGGTAACGTTGGGATGGGAAGGTGGAGTCACATGTCAAGCCCACAGCTTTTTTTCCATTCTTGTATGAATCAGAGAAGTGCCAAAAACTCTGCCTGATTTGTGCTCTCTTTGCCTGTAAACTCTGATTGAAGTTTACATGCAAATTGTGTTCTGTTCCTAGCTAAGGCTTTTAGTAGCAAGAGCAACAAGTCAGAAGTTTATACCTTAGCAGAAGAAGTCTGCTTGATTAAAAGGCAAACTTTTTTCAAACTTCAATCCAAAATATCGAAAATAATAGATTTCAACAAAAGCTGTCTGTTTTTTCTGTGCTGGTGAAGTTCAGACCTACCAATTGAAAGAATTTTGTATGGAGGTGTTTTCCAATTATTTATCTTGCTATGACACAGAACCAGGAATTAGCTTAATTCCTGTTCAGTATTGTCATTTCAAACTGTCTAATGTAAAGCAGGATTGGAGAACTACTGACTTTATTAAACCAATAGTAGTCTTGGCTGATAACCAGACTGAAAATGCAAACCAGAGAGGAGGTAAAATTTTGCTTTCTAGGAAAAAAGAAAGTGCCATCAACTTTCTTGTATCATCACCAGAGACTGGACATCATGGAAAAGGAACAGGAGAGCAGCACTTCAACACCTAGCTGCAAGCAGTGCCAGATCAGGTCTGTGTGCTCCTTAAAGAAGCAGACTAACTATTGTACATCTGTCTGCCACAAAATTGTCTTCAACATCAACACCATCATGGTTTGCTTCAAATCCAGTACCAGAAAAGTTTGTTATAAATTTTCAAGAATTTTGGGGTTCTGTTTAAAGACTGATTGAGAAGAAATGTACATCTGTTTTTAATGAACAAGGAAAATGATCTGTTTCGTGGAATGGTAAGGTGGGGGGAACATGAAAGAAAAGCATGTAAAGGAAAAAATGAGATTATGGAGGGCCATTTTAGGGCTTGCACTTTACCTTGGAAGTTTGAAGAGAACCATATCTTGTATGGTCTTGTCCACACTGCCTGTTGGGAATGATATAGCCATGGCCTGAACCATGTCTGAATTTTCTCCTGGAACGTGCTGACTAGTAGGGAACATGCTGTCTATTAGGAATCTAGACAATTAGTAATCTGTGCTTGAGCTCATTCTCTGGTTTGATTTTACATAGCGTTATGATTTTTAATTTATAATGTTACAAAACACACAGCCCAGAGTAATGCTCATTACTCCTAGAGATTTCCTTTCCAAGTTTAAAAGTGCACAGTGCACATGCGACCCTGATACTGTGCTTTGTTTCTTTCATAGTCTGGCAATGCTGTAGTACTAAATATTATTAGATGTGGTAGCAAGTCAAGAAAACCTGGAGATAATTTAAAACTCCTAAGAAATTATATGAATTTTACATACTCATGTTTTTTTTCCTATGTAGAGAAAGGTTTCTACTCAATTAAGTGTGAGGTTTCTCTGAGTAAAGATTCTGTTCCTATCAAGGTTTGATGCTGGTCCACTGGTGTTTCCTATGCAAATCTGACAAAATGTAAGGGAGTGAGGAGCTAGCATTAGGGCAAAACTTGAGTGGGCAGAATATACTCCCAATGCCAAGCAGCGGGATTTGACCTGCAGGAATGTTAGAAAGAATCTCACTTCTTACTCATCTCAAATGATCTCAGCTAAGATTTACAAAGTTCTGTATGTGAATGTGTGTGTGTGTGTGTGTCTGCGTACATGGATGCATGAGCCTCAGTTTATCTATTTTGAAATAATCTGTCAGAATCAAATGCTGCAAAAAAGTATTTTAAATATCTTTTCCATATGGAAAGAGATGAAAAATGTTCATGGCTGTCCCTTCCTTGGATACCTTTCAAGATGCTACCCCTAAAACACTTTTCTTTTATGAACTGAAACCAAAGTGGGTCATTTGGCTTGTAAGAGACATCATTATATTGAGCTGTGTGCTAATTAGTTCACTTTCACTGATTATCATTAATACCTGTGGCTGCATGATTCGCACAGGCCAATAATATGCACATAAAACCAAGAGAATGCAGATAAAAAAATTAGAGTGACTTAAAAAAGATTAAACACAAGCTGCAAATACGGAAACATAAGAGACCTGAAATGAAAAACTGACATATTAAACATCAAATTTAAATCTGCTTTACAGAGGGATTAAATGCTCACTGTGGACTGTTCGAGAATCCATTTCTAATGGTGAATTTGTATCAGTCCACAGGGAACCCTATCAAGGCACAGCTGACTAATGACTATCATTTTCACTTGATTTCATTAGTATTTAAGTTATAGCATGAAGTACATTCCCTTTGGTGCCCTGAAAGTTAGTGATTTACATACATTTGCTGTGAAGCTTTTGCTTTGACTAATATAAAAATGATTTGCCAGTAGAGAGTGTATTCTTTCCCATGCCTACCCAAGTCCACTCATTCAAAAACAAATGTTAACTTTTCAAATGGTTAGTCACAACACATTTCAGAGACATGTTATAATAAAAATAAAATAATGCTGTCAACCTGAAATCATTCTGTCTTTCTGGATTTGATATAACACTCTTTGTTAGTCAGACTATAGTTGTTTGTTACCAGATTTTTCCGTACAGTGCGTGCAGTATGTTTTTTCCTCTACAGTGTCCAAATCCACAGTTAGAACAAAATATCATAGAAAAGCTTCAATTTATAGACAACTGATCATGTGTTTCTTTGTGACAATGCCTGTAAAAGAAATTCTGAATATCTGGTCAAGATGGGTAGCTTTTTGAAAAAAGGTTAAAGAAAATGCTGAAAATAAATGACTGCCTGAGTGTCCCTTACTGACACCTTACTCCTGCATTCCTCATCCAATTAAAAATAAAACCACTCATCCTCACCTTCAGTTTTTCCCACCTATTCTCTCACCTCCCATTACTCAGACAATACAATCTACCAAACTAGCTGCTCCTCATAAATTTTTTCAGACTTTTCCACCTTTTTAGCCTTACTCATACCCCTCTATTTTTCCTGTTGCTCTTCATCTCCAGCTGCATTTTCAACTTATTCCCATAAAATGACAAATAAAACAGGTAAAAGCAGCACCACTTCCATATTTTGCAGAGCTCCATTCACACCAGCTTTCTTTAAAATATCCTTTCCTTCTGAGCTTTTCTGTCCAAACCATATACAGATACAGCACACAGTCACTGTTAAGTAAATAATATTCTCTGCTATTCTTAATATCAAAGCCCAAACCCACTCTATATGTGACACTAGCCTAATTATATGTTGTTCCTTTTTTTTTTTTTCATTTAATGAGACTAAAGGAAAGCTTAAAATATTATGCTTAGATAAGGAGACACATCCATAAAAGTTCTATATGCATAAAAAGTCCAGGACACCCTGAGCCCATAGTTATGTTCAGAGGCTCAAAGGGATTAAATCAAAATGCAGTTTAAAAAGGAAGCTTAAAAGTGCATGGCAAGACAATTCAGCAAAAAAACAGAAAGAGGAAACAAAGGTTGTGGGGAGAGGGAGCAAGGGGATAACACACTGTGTTTTCCATGTACAATCACTTGTAAATCCTGACCACACAGGAAAGGTCCATGCAAAAGACTTCTGATTTGTGTTAGTACCATCAATTACGAGTGTCAGCCAGACACCCCCATCAAAACTGGAATTCTGTAAACAGACACTGAGGTGAGCCCATGTGTCAGACAATTGACAGGCTAAATAGACAGGGTGGAAAAGGGAAACAGAGGAAGGATTGCTATTCCTGTCTTGTACCTAGCCTACTAAAATACTGAAATCTTTCACAATTCATTCAAATCACTGAAATGTAAGACAGAAACAAGCTGAAAACCCACATCTGCTTCATATCCTTTTGCCCCGGCTTACCAGATTATTCCATCTTCTTCTTTGATTTTCTCCTGTACATTGATTTTATGGTTTGTTGTTTTTTGGGGGGTTTTTGTTTGTTTTTCTTTTGTTTGGTTGGTTGGTTGGTTTTTTGTTTGTTTGTTTGTTTGGGTTTTTTTTTGTTAGTTGGTTGTTGTTTTTGGGTTTTTTTTGATTGGTGGAACTACTCCAGGTTCAATTATTCCAGTAATGGAGCCTATATGAATCAAGAGTATGGTGGATGAAAGTCTTCCTTGATTTTTTGGGGGATGAATGCATCAAGTTGAAATGATCCTTTTTCCAGATCATCTACTACTTCTCTCCACTCTGTATAACACTCTCTGCTTCAATGCTTTTGACAGAATACTGCTGTTTCAGCAAAATATTTGAAGGTGAAAAAGTTTGTTCCAAGAATGTGGTGTGTATGATCATGTAGCCTCTAAGTGGAGATGTAATGCTGAATTGAGGAGCTCCTGTGACTGTTCTTCTCTCCCTACCAGTAGAGTCAGAATCTCCTGTTAACCCCTATAATCTTATAGAAACTATGATGCAGATTTGTTTTGGTTTATGAAGGGGATGGATCACAGGAATATAATCAAAACAGGTTTTCAGCACTAGAAAGGTAAAACGTTAGTGAAAACTTTCAGTATATAGACAGCATACACTCCCAAAGTCCATGAAGATGGCATTTTTTGCCCACTTGATATAGGCTTCTGAGAATACTGGGAGTCCAGCAGTTCCTTGTTTTTTTAAACACTCAAAGCTTAATATAATATTTCAGTAGAAGATCTTTAATTTTTTAATTCCAGTACTTACAGGACTTTATTGCGCTGCAGAGTTCATCTGAGACAGTAGTTCTGTCCATGTTTCGGTCTGCTAGCAAATGCCCTTTTGCAAATGACAGTGCTTTCAAACACTACATTGCCCTTTGGATTATTTGCCATACCACTGAGTGGTCTGCAGTTTATTCTCCACCCCAGAAATTCAGTTTAAAAACTAAAGTGTAATATTTTAGATTAAAAAGGAAGTCCCTGAAAATTAAGACTGCAAACATGTCATGCATGCTAAATCCTTTTGTAAATTCTGACCAAAAAAAAAAAAAGTTAGTTAGGCACAAAAAAAATATTATTTTAGACTACTGGTTTTTTGCCAACAATTAAAAAGATTTAAATGAACTGAAATCAAAGGAGTTTATGAAAAAGATAATGGTTTTAGTGACTGTTCACTGTAGCTGTTGACTGCTCTTTGCATTTCAGCTTCATCTATTGGTAAGATAATTTGTGAGCAAGATATAAACTATCCTTGAAGGTGAAAATATTGGTAGAGTGGAATACTGGCAGGACTTTATGAAAATGTAGATGAAGGTTAATTGAAAGTACTTATCTTACTTCAATACCCATGATTAGCCTAAACTTTTACATCTCTGTTACATTTGATCAGTTTTCTTTCTGCCTGTATGGAAGATGAGATTCAGACTGAAATTTGAAATAGAAACTATTTTCCCCATTATCTGTAAATCAGAACAATATTGAAAGTGGCAATCAATAAGAATAAGCACTGCCTGAAAGTGCCACTAGGGAGGATGATAAACTAGCAAACAGAACGGCTTTTTACACCTTAGAAGTCAAAATGGAGATTGAGCTTTTTCAGTGCCTGGTTTTGTTTAGTTTGTTTCATTTCTCTATGCAGAATCACAGGAAGAATTTAATTCATTTGTAAAGGATGTTGAACATCACAGCATGCTCTAAATGGTTGAAAATGCTACCTATTTGTTTAAACTGTGATTAACACTCTGCAGAACTCAGGCTATACAAATCCTGATGATTAATTGAACCCCATGTAATATTCTTATTGTATTTGCAATAAACCAGACTCTAAAATCTTACAGTGAAGTACTTAATCATTCTTACCCATATCTCAGTAAGTCTGTGGTTCTTTAAGGTGGTGCTGTGGCTAAAAGTTTGTAGCTCATCTAGGCCAGGCTTAGAGAAAAAATGATCCGTGGCTGAGAAAGTTTAGAAAATTTTTCAGAATTTGAAAGTCTTGTTTCTTCATGAGACCTGGAGTCAACTTTGCTACTGGTATGACATGTAGACAGATTTTGTTATATTTCCTGGGATTCATTGGAGTGGTGCTCCCTGAAAACAGATCTATCTTATTCTGCTGTTCCCAACTGCTTATGAACTTTATACTACTTTGGTTCTTGAATTCATAGCCAGTCGATTGTAGGGTAGCTTAGAGTCAATTATTGGGTGAGAGTTCACCGCTGTCAGCAGGAAAGTGACACACAATTATTTGGAGCTTTGGGCACCCATGGACACCATTCTGGTCAATTTGAGACAGAGGAGTCATAAGGACACTTGAAAACCATGGCAGACTTAACCTTAACTGAGAGGTACTTTGATAACACAATAAACTGATTCCTCAAAGAGTGGTATCACCTCCTTAGAGATAGCCATGTCCTACTCTCAGATAAACACACTTTCAAAAATGTTGGTGTGTTGCCACTGACAGTGCTCACGTGAATGACATCCATGGACCTTTGGCTGCTGTTACAATGGCACAAAGTATACAAAATTAAGTAGTGCTTTATTCTACCAGACAGTAATAAGCATGTAATTATATTGTAATTAAAAAGCAATTATTTACTGGCAACTATTGAAGATGTCTTTAATGGTAATTCTGAGTGTGACTACCATGTAATTTGTAGAGAGAAATAAGTGTGCAATTACCCTGTTAGTAACACAGTAATTACCAAATACATCCATGCATCTTTCTGTTTTCTGACATGGAGTTACCAACACCTGCAAAGTATAAATTACATGGCATCTACATATGCAGCTGCCAGGTGATGTACAGTAGAATGAAAAGATGGCAGATATCATATCATTAGGGTTTGATTCAGTAATGTAAGATTGGCGTAACAGATTGCAAAACAGTGATCAAATCTGAAATAAGACCAAGACACTGGAATCCACAGAGCCTGAGAGAGTTATAAATGTGCTGTGAATCAATCCCAAATCTTTCTGTGGAATTATGGGTACAATAAAATATACTGTCACAAGTCTGGAATTAGTAGCTTATTTTACCCTATCAAAAAGAGAGTTTCTGTTGCTTCTATCACAGGTCTATTGCAGATGAGTAACAGAGTCTGGCTGTATGTGGAGCTTCGTATGTCAGCTTCTCACCTCCCTCTTGTGTCATTATTCTAGTGACATTTCCAAATAATGGTTTTGACAGAAGGTGGGCCCTGAGCAGAGGAGCTTACCAAGTGAGAGGGAAAGCAGAAGCAAAAACCCTAAGGCAAGATATGTCATAAACATTTCATCAAAAACAGTAAATATATTATTTTGAAGTAAATGATGTGTCATTTTGTGACTGGTGTAGGCTACATTCATTCTTGTGATATGGAACCCCATTCTAACAAAGTCCTTGTTTATTCCACATAAATACAGTTTTAGTCTTAGGCATGAGACTTGAAAACAGATTTACTAGTTACGTGTTCAAAGCTAAAGATGCATTTATCTACAGTAGCACACACATCATCTCAGTCTTTGTACCTGTGCATCTAAATCACACCCTGAACACCAAAAGATTCCTGTCAAATATTACTCTAAAGCACATGCAGAGCTTACTTTTAAGAAGTCTTGGCAACTAGAAATTAATATGAGCCCTATGTGGTCAGAATGTTTGAATATCATTCAAATTTTATACAACAGCCTACAATAAAGACCTGTGTTTGAGGTTTATTTATAAGTAATTTATCTGAAATGAAAATATTCTTTGTTTCCCTTAAAGAAAGGATGAAAGGAATAGAGAAACACAGGACTGCAAAACCTTTCTCAATCACAAATTCTAAAGCCCAGAGAAGAAAGAAATTTATTTCAACTAATCCAGTGTGATGCAAGACAATACACTGCCATCCTGGAAAGATTTCTCTCTAACTGTACTCCACTTCCCTTTCTTGGTCTGGGAAACTAAAGATCAGTAACAAAACTAAGTATGGCTATTATTTACTTATGCCTCAGATTTCATTTATTACTACCATATTACTTAGACTTTGCCATCTCATTTTATATGCTTGCTGATTTTCTTCAGCAGTGCCAGAATACAGCCACTTAATATTTACAGCAATTCATTTGATGTTCTGTCATCCATCAAGATTTACAGCAATACTGTCCCAAGATGCCTGAATCTATATAACAAAACACAAAGCGGTTGATTACAAAATAGGATGAAGAAAGGGGGGCTGGATTGTCTTTCTAGAAAGTTTTGGAAGAAAATGCACATCTTAAAGCACTTATTTTGAAGAGAAGCAGGATAAGCCCTTCCTTTCACATCCCTGATAATTTAGAATAATATAGATAATTAAAGTTTTCTCCAACAGCTATACTGTGGGAATGCTGTAATCCTTCTTTGTCCACAATGGGTGTTTCAGGGTGATTAATAGTTAATTGATAAATGTCAATATACCCTGGAGCATATTTTGCTGAAAACATACAGTCAATGATAGCCATTAATTTTTGTTTCTTCTTGTTTGCAAAATCTCTCTGAGAGGCATTCATGTCTTATAATTTATCCAAAGGTTTCTAGGGAACAATAGCTTGCATTCTAGATGCTGGCACTCTATTAAAACCTTGAATTAGATATAAAGAAGGGTGAGTGTTTTGTCTGAAAGACTGGATTCCACTAAGACAGTACCTACACATAAATAGATGACTATTCATTTGTTCAGTTGGACATGAGCCTAAATACAATGGAAGGGAAATCAGAAAGTGATCTGGTCACAAGCACTCTGTGTCTGCTGCTGATGTAAATCAAAATAACAGAAGAAAAAGAAAAAAAGAAAAAATAAAAAACCTAACCAAAAAAAAAAAAAAACCACCAAAAAAAAACCCAAAAAAAACCACCCCAGCCTTGTTTACTGAACTCACTTCCTGCCGTTTTGTTACCAAAACAGCTAGAAAGACTATTAAGCCATGGCATGGGCTTTTAGTGAGAATACAGCTATTGCCCAGTTCCTGTTGCTTTGTTGTATCATTGTTACAGTCCAGTGGTTGTATTTCAGCTGCAGTGCTTCTGGAGTTGGTGTGAAAGTTGCTGCATCTGCAAACATCTATGAAAAAGAAAACCTCTTTTGCCACTAATGGATATCACTGTAGCAGTGTAAATTGAGAGGTTAAAGCCTGTGAACATGAAAACATGGTAGTACAAAAAATAAAAAGAGGATATCTTTCTAGTTCTGCATGACTATTCTATGTGGGCTCATTCTTTTTTTTTAAAAAATTAATCAAAACAGCCATGAACACACATAGCTAGGTTTGCATGCAGGGTATGTTTAGTATTTGTGATTATTTGGACTGATAGTGTCTGCATGGTTTCTTTAGATTGTTGAATAAAGGTCGAAATACATTACTGTGCTCTCAGTCCTAGGAGTCTCCTCCCAGAACTGTGCTGAGGAAACTCACTCCTCAGTTGTCTGCTTTTTTGCCTGTTAGAGAGATAAACAGAAACCTTCATTCTCTAGAGCTGTCAATCTCATATCTTTCATGTGTGCTAAACTCACTCGAAAAAATATTTCAGAGGAAAACAATAGAAGTGCTTCATAACTCATACACAGTAATTGGTGTCCTGATGAAATCTGGGGCCTCATCTTGAATTCCTAGCACATCATACGCTTGCCAGGACGTCTCACAAGGAATGTGGCACAACTGTTTCTTGCTGATATAACTTTCAATCCAGATGTACAGTCTTCTTATTGTTTACTCTCAAAACATTTATAGATATGTTTAAATATATATATGTATGAAAATTTCACTCTAGATAAGTAATGAACAAAGAGCTTCTGAATCTTTTGAGGGTATTTTTCCCACTCTTTTTAGATAAGAGGCCTTGTTTTTTCTATTTTAAGTTACAAGACCTTCTACAAAAGTTTAAATGGCATTATTTAATCCTAAAATAATCTGCATCTTTTAACAGGTACAGATAAATTTTAATGTCTATTTTAATGTTTTAAGGGTTTAAAAACTCTTAAAAATACATGATGGACATCTACCATATGGGCTTTTTGTATTTCTCCTATTTGAATCAAAAAAAAAAAAAACCAACCTTTTTTTGGCTACAAACTGCACCCTACTGGGTTACCAAAAAGCACAGCATAAATTTCACAGGTGGCCCAAATTATTATTGTTCTTGGAAAATTATTCCTGTAGGACATGTCTGTATAATCTTTACCATGAAAAGAACAAAAAGGTGCCAAGTTCAGGAAAGTTGCATGTGCTTATCTTGGAATCCAGAAATCATCCCAATGGATACAGGTTCCTTGCATTTCTGTGGTAGCCAGAAGGTGGATAAAGGGAGTGTGAAGTGGAAGTTGGAAGGTGACAGTGGCACACACAGAGGGAATCGTGCATCCATAGTGTAGAGGTGACAGAAACCTGGAGCATAGCAATCTTCCACTGGAGTTGTGTGTGTTCTGCTTGGTGGCTTTCCTGCAGGGAATTCACCTTGTGTCTAAATACTAGATTTTGTCACTGGCAGAATAAATGAAAAGCAAAAATGGCCATTTCAGAGGTCTCAGCTGCTCTGGTAGAAACAAGTCAATTCACATTGTCTGAAAATGTCTCTGGGAGTGGAGAAGAGAAAAATAACAACCAAACAACCAGCTCCTTTTCCATTCCTCAATCAGCCCAAAATTTAATGCAAGACTCATCAAGCCTAACTCAAGCTTCTCTTTAAGCACCTGTAGTCTTATGCCCTTGGAATCAACTTTGCATTGATCAGCTTTGTGGGATCAACTTTTGTCCAATCCAGCCTGTCTTCTCGGAGATGACATTTTTTCCTCTAAAGATTCCGTCAGTTCTGGAAGTCAAACCTTGTTCTTCCCAGGAGTGCTGTTTCTCACACAGGAAGCTATACCATAGGGAAGTCCTCACAGACTAAAGGAAGCTTGGAGGGAGATGGGGTGTGGGGGTTCCAGAGCTCCAGGGAAATGACTATAATGAGTACAAATGCCCACTGTTCTTAGGATCAGGCATCCATCACTGAACTTCAAATGAATAAAATTAATAAAAACAACAACAACAACAAAATAATATTAATAATAGTATTAATAATAATGTGTTGATACTGTTATTATCATTTTTATTGTCATTATAGATAGGTTAATCAGATCTGCTAAAATAAGAGCAGACCTGAATTCCTACTGAGACTTTTCTGAGTTTTTAAAAAAGCTACACTTTCATTCACGCTTTTTTCCTCCATTCTCCCTACATAAAAGTCAGAAATTGTCTGTTATACTACCGAACAGTAGTATTGCTGTAACACAGAGAAAACAACTGTGTCCTTATACTTCCTAAAGGAAAGGTAATCTATATCACACATTACATTACTAAGTTTGCCAAGTGTTTATGTATAAATTTAATCACAAATGAGAAGCTTATGATCATCTCTTAGTCTGAAATGCATCCACAAATAGTTCACTACACTTTTTCAAATCTGTATGTGTCATTTCATTATTTCTAGCCTATTCAGACTCAATTTCTTATCCTTTCCATTATCTCCCTGGAAAAAAACGGATGAAATTAGGTCACTATTGTGCTCATGTCATCCCCTGGGCTGCTGGACACCTGGGTTTTTAGGACACTGTAATATGACAAATTTAGCAAACTTTTATTGCTTTTCATGTCCAAATTCAATATCTTCAAGATATTTCCCAATATAACATCCACACTAGGATGAAGTGAACGGTATTTAGAGCTCTTTTTCAGTTGATACTTCCCAGCTGCTTCTGTGGAACAGCAATTTGATGCCTTCCAACACATCGAAGTCCACTACGTAGACAATAATATTGCTCCTTGGCTCTACATTTGAACAAAACTGGTGCAATCATAAACCTCGCATAACACAACAATTCCATATCCCATTGCATCATAATAGAAGAGAAGAGTTTGGTTGGATTTGTCTTGGTTTTTCTTCCCTTTTAGCTTGCTTTTAAGTGTGATGGGGAGCTTATAGTGAACTGGCTTCAGGTACAATTTACCTCTTTAGAAGGGTGGTCTCATGGCAGGGTTTTAATTTTACCAAAATGCAAAGAAAATTCATCCATCCTTCAATATTTTTCCAAACAATTTTAAGGGTTATTTAAACCTTCTTTACCTATATTTGGAAATATTTCAAATAAAGCTCAGTCCATTACAAATATTAATCAAATTCTTTGAACTTTCAGTGACTTTTGAACTAAAGAATGTTGTTATACTACAAAACAAACCAAATTAAGTTAAATGAAGTCATTGCTTCACACACATTTGGATTTGCACAAATCTATGTGGGGCCCTGGTTTGCTGGAATTTACATTTATATCTGTAAGTACGTGAAATAAGTGAGACAAGACAACTCATAGGTGTGTTTTCTTTTGCTTGTGCACTTACATATAGGATGCTCTTGTTTTCAAGGTTTATAACTGGTGGAAGATGGTACATTTTATTTACAGATAGAGCACCTGAGTAAGTGACATTCAGAAATGTTACCTCCCCTCCAGCCACAATTCCATTTCATTTCAGGTTAAATTATACCAATGCTTCAGTTCTAGAAACTTTTAAATCAACAAAAGTAGGAACAGTGGGCATTAATTTACTTTATAATGTTTATTCAGTGATACAGGCACTTCTGCATAAACCAACATATATTATTTGAATAACTTATAACACATGGTTTGTATTTCCCTGAAATAAAAAACCAATATGAATAAGCCTGCAAACGCAAACATTATGAGCAGATTTGCTAAAAAGGAAAATCATGCTATCCTCAAGACCCAAGCTTTCAGAGGGCTGGAAAACCTTCAATCAGGAGGCCAGAATACACACAGGCCTGTCATGGCCTATCTGCTGCAGAGCCAAAATGAAAATGGCCTCCATTTCAGACGCCTCAGTGTTGCAGTTAGGGAGCACAGCTCTCAGGCTCGACCTGGCACTGATGACCTCTGGCACTGTCACCACCACACGGTGCCCAAATGATGTTAACGGGAGTAGACAACATGCATTCAAAGCACCCGCAGCTTATCGGCAGCACAGAGCAAACACCCAGGCCACCATCAGCTCTACATCAACACTTCCAGCCCTCATTCCAACTGGTTCAGCTCCACTGATAATAACTACAATAGGAAGTACTTGGGAAAAAAATCACACACTACTGTATGAGCTGAAAAAGAAATTCCCCTCCTCTCAACCATGTGGTTAATGCCTAAAATTAGGATGCAAAGACTACGCTACCCAGAATTGAATGACTTAAAAGACCCCTGCACAAGAGTGAGATCCCTGCCATTATTTAAATATGGCTCCAAATTGATGAGCAGTTTTCATGTGAGTTTTTTGCTCTGGGTAATAATACAGTGAGAGGCAGCAAGTGAATCAGACTCTGATATTACCAATTACTATGGTCACTTACAGCTAAGCTTGAAATCACTAAAGGCTAAGAGACACATGGTTTAAGTATGAATGGAACATTGATAGAGCATAAATGACACATCTTACTAGCAGATTGCACAAAATAAAGCAATGTATTGACATGAACACACACAAGATCGGGCAAGAAGGACTAATTTGCGCCTTATCTAAGAGCGGTAGGGTGTTAGTGAAATTCAGAAAGAAGAAATTTGTGCTGTGACAGATAATGTCTAAATATTAGGGGAAATTAAGAATGTTAATTCATTTAATGATATCTTCACCATAAAAGTTTTCAAAAAGTACTTTTCCTTTTATCTTTTTTTTAGACACTTTGTAGAATAAAAGCTTCTTGGCTGTAACTGAAACATGTGAAAGCTGATTGCTTTGGGAAAACAATGAGATTTGTGGTTTTATCAGTCAGAATAGAAGCAACAGAGAAAGAGAACAGGTATTTTTCAAGGAGAAAAAAGTGTTAATAAACTTGCGTAGGAAAAATCTGCATCTTATCAAGTAATAGAAACACATTCCACCACATAAACCTCAGCACTATAGTTTATTTTGCGACAGCATTTGTTTGCTGTAATAGGTTATCAGTCTCCAGCTGCTCTACAGGATACTGAGATTTTTAGCCTTGGTAAGAATGGCAAGACACATGAAAACAACAAAGAACAGTTAAATGTCTGTCAAAGCGGGTCATAGAGATGCATCTGTCCTCTTTAAGGTAGGAGTGGACATAAGGAAGTGTGGGAAGTGAGTTCAGATTGGAACTTTAGAAAGCTGACATTGATGTGGTCACCACAGGGATTCCAAAGATTTTCTAGGCTCTTGTAATGCAGTGGTCCAGTGCAATACAAGGCCTGAAAAACAAAGGAAGTAGTCCTGAGATTTCAATGTCCTGCCACACCATTTATTGCTTTCAATAAATGACAGAAAAAGAGAACGACAATGAGTTATCTTCCAAAAGAGTAGTTCAGCAAACCAGTTACAAAACTTTCCAAGCCCATTGCTTAACCCTGATGAGCCTGGATCTCCTAGGACGGTGATGAAATTACCCAAATCCATGGACTGTTGGTTTCTTCCCAAATAAGATGTAAGGGTTACATTTCTTCAAGCCTGGCTTAAACTCAAAATCTTAATTTTAACAACTCTTTCCCTGTATTGATCACCCATGCCTTTACAGTTCAATTAAAGTACTGTACATGGCCATTGTTCTCAAAGAATAGTGTCCACAACTGCTATCCACATGCTTTTAATCACAGGAACAACATTCATCAACAGTACACTGAAATTGCTATTTTTTTTTTTCTCAGTTCTTATCATTGGTAAGATAAACGAAGTCTTTCTAGTCTTCAGCATTCCTTCAATTGATAACAGGCTGCTTAAAAAGAAAATATTAAACTATGTGTGAAAAGCCTTCTGATTCAGATTAAAGAAGAACTTAATAGCTTAACTTGCCTATAGCAAACACCTCCAGAGGAAAGGAAGAAAAGAGTGCAACACAACAAAAACTAGTTTTTATTGGCTTTTAAGCTGCTGAATGTAACAAGGCGCTGTACCACTTTCATCAGCCATCAACATCTTGGCTCTGGGGTAACAGACCTTTGATAAAGAGAGAATTCTCCCCAGCCAAATAATATCAGAAAAAATACACAGGGAAGTTCACTTCAAAGATGATCTGCTGGTGCTGAATTTTAAGGAAACTGTCTTGTAACTTGTCACTGTTTCACAGAGCTTCTACTCATCATGGCAGAGGGGTTGATAGATAATCCGTCAGCGGCTTCACAACAGCTCATGGGCCTTGTTTGATAGGAAAAAGCATTTCAGAAACATATGCTAAGCTACTAGTAGAGTCTCTAGTTACATTTTGCTGGCATCTCAGTCCACTGTACTATGACATCTACACTTGTGAAAGACAGTGTAATAAACCCCAACTGTTCTCTTTTCCTAATGGGTAGATATGGTGATAGGTTGTCTTTCCTAAAGCTACTGAGCTAGATTTACGATTAATTCACTTTAGTATTGCAGTTTTATGTTTCCCTGAATATTTACAGAGGGGTAACATATGTAGAAAAAAGTTTGCATAATTAACTCGTAGATTAATATAGTTTAAAGAAAAGCCAAAACAACAGTAACTCTTCACAAATTAATGATACAAAATACAAGACTCCAATTCATAGATCAACTCTAATCCACATCAGTAATACCCAAAAGCTATCACCAACTGATGGCTCTTTGCTGTTTCTCTGACAGCTGTATCCCCAGGACAGGCTGAATGTCACTGTTTCCATCTGGTGGAAGAACTGGATGAACAAACACTAATTTAGTTCTCACATGCATTGACACTAGCATTAACTAGGATGAAAACTACATTTTAAAAATTTAGCAAATCAAAAGCAAGATCAAAAATACATTGCTTGCCTCCAGGACTACCACCAGAAGTACTCATTAATTCTGCGTGTTTCCAGAATTAGGACTTCCTGCTTATACCTAGCAAAAAAGGAGGTGTGTATCCATATCAATAGTGGAACTTATATGCTTCAATCTTGTCTTCAACAAACCACTGATGTAGACTCATGGCTTAAGAATTCATATTAGTTCATCTTTTCTGACATTCTTCTAAATAAGAACTTCCTTCTCTTTTAAATCCAGCCCTCTTTGTTAAGAGAGATTCTGCATTGAAGAGTACCTCTATTTAGCCTTTTTTTTCTGTAAATAGATATGGTGACTCACCACCATAATTTAACAGGAATCTATTGTAAAATCACCCTTGTCAAACATTCTTTCACTTGACCCATCACCCAAAGAACAAAAAAAAACTTCCAAGAGGGAAATATTAATTCCCTCTTCTTGAAGTTGCCCAAGGGCTCACAACTTAGGCCGAAGTTCATGGTATTTATGGGTGCATACTAAGCCCTGTTCTCTAATTGGATCCCCATTTCAACTGGTTACAAACTGTGGACTGAGACACCAAGGCAAGTAACAGCTCCTGAGTTCTCTCTGGATTTGCATACACACAGTCCAGCTTATAAATAAAGAAACAGAAAGATAAGGTGCCCTTAAATGGCATATAAATCAATGCATTGTGTGTCAAACCTCTCTGGGTTGCATATTTGCATAATGTAGTATTAGCTCTGTAATCAGCCTCTTTTAATTATTTATTTTCGCCTCCTCCAGAGAGCCAAAGTGATTCTTTCTCACAGCAAGCTTTATTAAATGTACAGAGATTCCCAAAGCTATGCCACAAAGCGATTTCTGCATACAAAGCAATACTTCGTTTTTCTATAACATACTATGAACATCAAAGAAGAAAATGGTTCTACAGCAAACATACGTACAAGTCCACACATTTGTACTCTCTAGAAACATAAGGCATGCAACAGGCATGCCTTTTCTGTTACATGTATCTAAATTCTGCCTACTAATCCCATCTCAATATTTTAAAATTATACTTTTGTCCAAACCTATCTCTCTGCTCTAGATAGTAGTAAACAAAAGCATCCTTCCATCCTCCCTTGACAGTTTAAATGTATATAGAAACCATTCTGTCTTTTGTGGGGGTACCTCATGGCTATCATTTTAGGACAAAGTAGAAGCACCTTGACTGCGCAGTTTCAAATTCCTAGTCTTCCCATTCCGCATAGGTGCATGAGAACATTTACTGCCAGCTGTAAAAATCAGATGACTGTTAATTGCTCTCGGCTGTAATTAGTGTCCACGTTACACAATTCATCATATTTGAGGGATATTCTCCAGCTGGGTCATCATTAAAGGGGTTAAAAAGATACAAAGGGGACTGTGGTCCATTTAGTTTGCTTGGGGGTTCCTTTCACACCTTCCAACATCTTTGAAGTTTCTCAAATTTAACAGATGATGAAATTTCCACCTGAACATAGAACACCGATGTTGTGCTAAACAAGGAGTCTTAGTAAATTTTATACTGGTAATCAGATCAGTATTTTATACTGGTAATCAGACCAGGAAACATAGATCCATATCCAGTGTCTTCTAGAAAACATCACAGATTCAATCAATAATAAAAGCTCTTTGTCAAAGTGCCTTTTTTTTGTAATGCATTCTCAGTCTTGGCGAACATAATGTGCTTATAACATTTCAGTATCCACAAAATTTTGGAGAAGGGAATTAGCTTTTCTTAGAAAAGAAAAGAATGCTCCCTCTTTATCATAGGTAAAACCTACTGTATTTTCCACCTTTCTGTGTCTGTGTAGCGTGGAAAAAGGTACACCTCACTAAGTTATGACACCAAGCTATCAAAACAGAAATCAACTCTTGACCATTAACACAGTATGTTGTACCATCACTGCCATGCTAATCTCTTTTACAGTACTTCTTTTTTTCTCACCACATCCAACATTCTTTTGTGTCAAGAGTGGAGAGAGAAAATAACTATCCACATGAATATGCACTATTGCATAATATCCTGTTAACTTTGCTTAGCAAAAACCTCTGCTGGAAGTTTTGCTGGAGAAAGGAATGCAAAACTCAACCCTCAGCAACGACACTTTCCACTAAAATGAAGTGTTGGAGTCAGCAGATGATCTTCAGAACATGATTAACAGCTTGACATGTCTTGGCAATTCCAGGAAACCGAAAGTGTATAAATCTGACTGTACAGCCTAATGTATTTGTTTTTCATAAGAAGTATGTGTCCCAAGAGATGCAGTTTCTATTTCAGTATTTTGCTGTATTACTCAAGCTGTATTACACCTCTCCAAGAAGTACCTTCAGCTGTCTCATTGTCCTTTGGAAGTCAGACACATTTCCCACATAAATGAGTCAGTACTTACCTTAGAGATGCCTGTAAAGAAAAAGGAAGATATACTTCTGACTGATGTGGTAGCTCAGGACATACTGTTTTAAGATCTGAAAACAGGAAGATGAAATGTATTTTTATTTTTAGTTGAAAGTGACCTTTCAAGGTATCAGTCATTTCTTCAGGTAGCTTCAAAATGTGACTTCTCTCTTGTATAAGTACTCTTCAATAACTCACTGATTCTTAACAGCTCTTCTTTGGGGGGATGAGGGAAATAAAATTATTGAAAAACTTCAAATGCAAATGAGAATAAAGTCTTGTGCCAAAGTATTTTTTAAATTTATGGAATACACTTCAGCAGCATCAAAAATTTCTAAACCGTAACAATATGCTTGGCTATGTACTGAAAACCAAAACACAAGCTACCAGATTATAATAGTGACATTGTTGCTTTTTAAAGAATTCGGTGTGGCATAGGCAAAGCTGAGTTCTTGTTTGTATGAACTCTTCTTTTCTAAACCAGTGTTTAATAAAGACAGAGAGTACAGCAATTATTTCATCTGCAAAAATAAACAGATAGCTATTAAATAGAGCAAACATTTGGTTTTTAAAAAGAAAATGTTTTAAAATATTGCATATATTTGCAAATGTTGTACCAATTTACTTATCCTTGTTTATCTACATTATGACCAAATTTAAGATTGCCCTCATTCAATTTAATTTCTTGTTTTGAATTCAGATAAGCAACACTGAATTTTTCTAATTTGTTTACTTCTGCTGCTTTGCTTAACTGACAAAATATAACTGGCTTATAACAATCTCTGCACCACAAAGGTATTAATAAGCTGAGGATGCCAGTGAAAATCTGGATGAACAGTGTATCTTATTTTCTTTGCGTTCAAGTTATGGTATTATCAGGAAGGTCAGGCTCTAGTAGTTCCTTTTTCTTGCCCCACACACTGATTTTTCCTGAAATTTTTCTCAGTGTTATATTGCAGTTTATAGGTTCTAGTGCAAGACTCAGCTGATAGAAATGCGAGGTTGATATATTTACAGTGGAAAATTCCTTATGCTTTTTGTTAGTGTATTCACAGTAGTTGGGGTTTGTTATTCTGTACTATTTGTATTACCATAACAGCAAATCTATTTAGGGTCTTGCCATGAAAAAAAAGTAACTGTTTCTTCAGACATTCTAACTCTTACACAGAAAGTTTGACAATGAATGGAGAAGAGGAAAGAACACAAAGTCTCAGAGCAAACTATTTCCCAGATAAAAATTAAAAATAGAAGAATAAAAATACCAAACACATGTCAATAATATTTAGTATATTGGTTATGCCATAGTCAAGCATTAGCACTATAATCACAGCTGAGATAGGCAAAAGAATATTTTCTAACTCACTGAAGTCAGTCAAGTCAACAAAATGTCATCAATAGCTTTGCAAAAAATATCAAACCAAAAATCCTGAGGCATGAGGGAAACAAACTTCATTTGTTATGTGCAGCACCACTGATGTACTTGCATTGTCTGTGGCCTCAGTTATGGGCAAGTATCTGAATTCCTTAAATCATTTTAACTTTTTAGTTCTTTCATCTGACATCCCAGAAATTTTTATAAGTGGGAAGTTTATACCAAGGGGATGTCAGGATATGGACATGATAAGGTAAAATCCCCTTCCTACCCCAGAAATTTCAGTGCTGAAATGACTGTAAAACAGGCTAAACCTGAGAGGCAGAAATGCAAGGGGGAGAAAAAAAGATGGGTTGGTAAGACAACCCATCCAGGGAAAAAAGCAGTTTCAGATCTCTTGAGGCAGACTGATGAAATCTAAGGCTAAACATCTTCTATAAGAGAAAGTTATCCTCAAATTGATCTGTTCCTCCTGAAACATTATCGGGACTAAATTCTTTTCTAAGATGTTCAGAAACAGATAAATTGATATTCATTCTACTAAGTCTCACTTCTTATTGTTTAGTAATTCATCATTCTCTACCTGATACTGACCCTGTCAAATGTTATCACATATCAATGAAGATTTCTCTCCTGACTAATAACAGTTAAAATAGATATGTTTAACAGTATTTCTTCAGTAGAAGAAGCAAGAATGCAAATTTGAGGTAGATTATAAAGTACTGAAGATTTTCAGAAATATTTTCGCCAGTTATTTCTCTTTGTTCTTTCAGGAACCATCACTGGAAAACAAAGCCCTAGGTTGCAGGATCGTGTAGCAGATGGTGTCTGTTAATATAATCAATATAATCAGTAAATCCCATGCATTTATATCTTTATGATAAGCAAGTATTGACAATTCCTCAAATAAGTGAGCTGAACTTCTATTTAACCTTAGTAGAATTCATTCTTTCTAATTACTTCATTGATTTCTTTGTTGGAGTGTTGAGGATGGGGCAGGAATTTTTCTTCTTTTTTTTAAAGGAACAGCATCCTAAAAGAACCAGTCCAATATTTCTATGCTTAGTCAAAATTGATTAAGTTTCCTTGTCTGTTTCATGTCCTTTATATATTTGTGTTATAAGCTTTCAACTAGAGCTTTTCATGGAAAAGAGCAACTTCATTGGCAAATTTCTTTCCAATCAAAGAGATAGAGCTAGTATTAACCTGGATGCAAATCCATGCTCTGCAACAGATTTCCTCTTATACCTGACATCCAAATGTTTTAGTGGATCTGGATTGAATTGACTTGTCTCTACAGCTCATAAAATTTAATACACATCAAATTAATTGGAATGTGTCAGGGAACAGAAGAGGAATTGCTGGGGATAGCTGAGTGGTATTTTCTTCTCATCATAAGAAGCATGAGACGGCCCATATTTATTGTTGAAATTGTAACTATTAAAAATCAAAAGAGTAAAGTTATACTAAAAGAGGGGAAATATTTAATATATTTTTATATATGTAAAATGTATGTATTCCACATTTACATGTACAAAATGTATGACTTATTTTAACATCAGATTTATAACATTTTCTCTTTATCTCGTTTACAGAATTTAACCCTTTTCTGTAAGTAGCATTGTAACTAGGCAGTTTCTGAAAACAGAAAATGAGAATGCTATCAGCCATCAAAAAATGTTCACTGAAAAGCCCTATTTAAAAAGGAAATGAAAGAAAGATCATGATAAATATACTAATACAGGCTTTAGTATAGGAGAAACACTTCTAGTATTCGTTTTTCATAAAGGGGTCTGCTAAACCAGCAATGAAGCATCCAGTGAAACTGGAAAGAGAGCATTTTTTTAAATTGTTGAAAGGAAATCCTCCATGTACACAAAATTCACCTGCAAAATCTTTGCCACAGGGGTGACAGTTCAGCAGAGGACTGAGCATTACCAAGAAGACAATGAACAGCTGCATTTGCAGTTAATGGAGACTGCCATAACTACCTTAGTGTTTCTTATTAATCCTTGGGCTTCTAAGCACTAGTTGTGACATGACTGGTTAGGACAAAAAAAAAGCTTTCTTATAAGAAGGTTATTGACTACTGAAAGTTCTTAAAACACTTGGTAAGGTTCAAATTGTAGTACACAGAAATTTGAACAATTATGGCATGACCAATATTATTATATTTTAAAGTAGGATATATATCTAATTTCAAATTAATACTTTGATTATTAAATTGTGGAAGAAACTTGTGTCTTTCATTTTCAAAACCCATTCTAAAATTCTAGGTCCCTTTATTTACAGGATTTACAATATCAGGCTCCTTAATAAAAGGCTTTGTATGACACGACTTTCTTCTCTCCTAGTATTATTATATTTTCTGCTCAAATTTCCTTTTATATTTATCCATCTGAACCAATGCAATGTTTACATCTATACAAAATATGTTGGAGGAGAAGTAAATTTAAGCAATTTATTTATTACGTATTTATTTCTCACACTACCCTCTGGTTAAGACAGTTTCCATTAGTATTTTCAAGGGACAGATAAATAAAAATCAAAATATGTTTCTAGGATGATTTTCCAAAAATGAAACCTTAATGAGAAAGTACTGATTTCTGTAACGACTACTATACAAATTCCCCATTTAACAACTGCAGTAATGGAACCTGGCCTGACTAACATTCAACTTCTCCTAGATCAACTTTGAGCCTGATGGCAACCCCCTTCTCCTCTTACACATACTCGTGCTGCACCACTTTGCCTATTTTGTTCAGCATAACCGGTACATTTAAGTTCAGCAGACACTGGCCACTAATAGTCACAACCTATCTGTGGCTACATACTGACAGTCCCTGGTCCCAAGCCGTGATTGAATCTTTGCCACTGAAACCACAAAACCCATCTCTTACCAGCTGAATTAAAGAATATTGTAAGAGATAAGAAAATAGTAGATTACAGTTATTGTTAAAAGCAAGTAATGGTCATGTAAACAATGTCAGTGTATCTTGCATTTCTCATTATTTAGTACATTCTGAGGCATGTCTTAACATTCTCGGTGGCCTTTAAGAGCTCATTTCATTTCCTGATACCAACTTTATTATGAACACAGCTATATTTCTTGGAAAGTGTGGGATTGTGATAGCCATTACTGGAAAATGGCATTGCCATCTCCCAACCAGTGCTTTAGACCTTCTCTTTCATTTACTGCCAACATTTCACCACTGGTCTCAAGTCACAGAAAAGTTTCATTCTTCTAGAAACCTATACTCCTAGAGGAGAGATGGGGTTTTACTCCCTACTATGTTTTCCTGAAAGTTGACAGCTTCATCACAGACTCCTCCATGCTTTGGAGCTGGCCCCTCCAATGGAACCTATTCCTGGCTCTGTTTTCCCCTAGACGATGTGAGGTCCAAGAGATTCTTCAGGGATTGCTCTAATGGCCCTGCAATCCACTGTGAGATGGTTTTAAATTAAATAGGATTTCTTTGGCAACTCTACAGCAAAGGCGAGAAAATAATGAAATACTGGAAGAAAATAGTCTTTTCTGGATGCACACTGTGGAAAACATTGCTGGGGGATACATACCATAGAAAACTCACCTACCAGGTGCTGAAATATTGACTTGGACATGTAGCATGCTATGAGCCAGTGCTTTTCTTAGAATCTTGTCAAAGCAGCGTGACACTGTCTGAAGGCAAAAACCACTCACACAGTTGGCTTTAAAGATCACCTATGCTAACAGACACATGAGGCTTTTGGAATGCTCTCAGCATTTTAGGGTTGAAAGTGCGTTAACTAAGCAAATTAATTTATTTTGACTGCATTGTCCACAAAGAAAAATGACATTCCTTGTCAAACAGCTGTCTTGATTTATTTTTTTTTTTCAAGTCCCTCAGATTTGCAGCAAGAATACATTTCTTTTTTATGAGCCTTCTGGCTTTCCCCATAATATCATTTTAATGTTCTTTGACAACTGACATTACTATCATTACTTACATGCCCAGCTCATTGTTGTTAACTTACAAGTTTTCTGAACTAACGTTACCCAACTATCTGGACAAAGTGAACAGTGCAATTAATTGCATGAACCACTCAAATCTGTATGAAGAAACACCACGAATCATGGTGCCATCAATATTTGTTATCACCTCTCCTTAAATACCTTTGTCTCTTAGGCATAATCACAATGGATAGTCCAGTTTAATGACCCTGAAAAATAGCTATGATATTTACAGAAATTTTTTATAGACATGCACATTTGCTTCCTTCCAATTCATTTGTAATAGTGGCAGGGTGCCTGCTTAGGGGCTTCTCAGATCCTATCCCTAATATAAAATGTAGTGCATTTGCATAGCTTTCCAGAAAAAGAAAAATGTCTGTTTTATAATGTCCTATCATGTGCCAACCCTGCCACATTGATGCCGCATGCCTCTTTTCAAAGGATTATATCAGTCCATATTGAATTGGAGAAAATAGCTTACTTATTTCTTGTAAACAGCATATTTTCAAACCAGAAGTGTTGTGTATAGCTGGGTAACACATAATAAGAAGAATGCTAATTCCTAAATAAACAGCATATGAGTCTTTACCCTCTCCCCTAAAAGGAAACAAATAGGACTTGAAAAAACATAGATGCCTTGGATAGGTCTAATACAGGATTAAAGTCTGTGTCAGTAATTTTAAAGTACATTACTATCCCACAACTTGTGGTTAACTTGCATCTTCATTTAGCTGGAGTTTTGATCCCATATCTAAATATACTGTTGTTAATGATCATTTTATCCAGATCTGCCTCTCCTTGTGCAACATACATTCTTCAGCCCTTTTTCATATTCTTTCATGAAAAAATAAAAAATTACCAACACCTGCACTAATGAAGGAAGTGCATGTGAATGTGCATGAGAAAGGAACATTCTCTAATTAAAAAATTAGAAACAAAGCAGCAATTGCTTGCAATCTGTTCTTGGGAAGAGAATAAGAAAAACAATTTTACCTATAGCACAAAGTTGTCAGCCAGATAAATAAACTGCTTGATAGTATTCAAATATTTGAAGAGATTAGAGTGAGATTAGAGTAGAGATTAGATTCATTCCCAGAATTTACATAGTGTGAATGGAGCAGGTCTCCTCTACATCTAGAGAGAAGAAGTTGACCAAATGTATGCTGATTTATAGTCTGATGTAAAGCACTAGACTTAGTCAAGGGTTATTCGCACATTATTGGAACAAACACATTCTTGAGACAGGTGAATGAATATCTGAGTGGAAAAATGGGTTATACAACATTGACATTCAAAATCCAAACTCCCTGCCTAAAAGGCAAAGTGTTTGAAACTGGACTTTGAGAAGAATCCTGCTTAATGTAGCATGAATTTTGACCAGTCTCATGCAAAACAACACGTGGTACAAAAGAAAGTTCAAGTGTCTATCTCTTCTTCAGAACTCAAACTATTTGTCCAGAAGATATTTCTCACAAACTACTAAGTATTCTAAGAGTTAAAAAGCAAATCTTTAAAAGGTGCCACTATTTTTAGATGTTACAAACTCCTATTTCACAGTTTCAAAAGTATTAGCCTTATCAGCTGTTCTTTAATGGAAGCAGCATTTATACAATTATGTTCACCTTCTCCTAAAAGCTCGCAATCTATACAGCAAGGAAAAAAAATAAAACATCCTGAAATACTTGCTTTTCTTTTCTGTCCAACAGTCTTATTTCAGTAAAACTGCATTGTGTACTAGATGGCAACAATTACCTCATTCCAGTGAAAGGCCAGACTGTAACTGTCATTCTTTTTCAGCTTGCATTAAAATTTTAGTGCAGGAACCTGAGCAAAACATAGGTTTGCAACTGTCACAGCAGGTGCACTGCATGCAGTGCTCTATTAAAGGAACAAAGATTAGTAAAATAAGTGCAACACAATATAATGTTGTAGGGTTAGTAAAATGTCTTTTAAAAGTATAGCAATTATGATGCTGTCAGTCTATCGACTGGTGTGACATAATAACCATTTTTCCTAAAAGCTGAAAGTATTCAGCTTCTCACAAGTCCCAGCCCCATCTATTGGTGAGAGAAACGACAAACATCTGGAGTCAGGAGCAAGTCTTTACTTCCCGAGCATCTGCAACCTTAGTATAGGGAGTATGGAAAATGGAGAAAGGGATGTTGGGTTTTGGCTTCCTTTTCCTCACACAGAAAGTCACATGTCAGGCATGGCTGAAAGAAAGCCATATTAAAATAATGAGCATGTTTGCTCTGCTTAAGGCTAAGTAGGAAACTCAAAAGATGTATTCCTGGTATAGAAGACAGTAGACATACTGTAAAACTTTCATCACTACTTAGTACTGCAAATAATCTCACTGCTTACTAGTTTTATTTTCTTATAAATATGCATTGCTCTTTAAAAACGTAATGATATTTCTGAATGTGAGATTAGTTATGTTAGTTTGTCTTAAACTTTGTTGAAGAGGGAGCCACTATTTTTTGTGGCTATTTATCTCACTAAGCTGTGTTTGCTTAGTAAATCTACTTCTCCAATTCCATCATACCTGATTACTAACATCTCTGAAAATGGTCATTTTAAGTGGCAGGCCTTCATTATTACAGTTATATTTCGATACTGTCAGGAGCAAGGAGCAGGCATAAACAGACATAGCTAGGAAAGATAAGCCTTTTACTAGGGACAGGGTGACTCCAGAGGATCCAAGAGGGAACAGCAATGTCCATGACATGCAACTACCTCCTGCACAGACAGTAGGTTGTGAGAGATGTTTACCTTATACTCTTCCTGCTCTTTCAGAGCAACCATCACATCATCACCCTAAGGCCAGTAAAATAGCCAAGATAAGCCAGAGGTCCTGGCTATGTCCTTTCTTATTATTACATCTATTCAGTCTGAAACTGAAATCATGCTTGAGTAAGGAACAAGGTGTAGAAAGCCAAATCTTAAAAGGCAAATAAGTAGAGCTTCAGAAGGCTGATAATACTCTCACTTCATTTGAGTTCAGTGCTGAACTGAGGCTTTTTCAAACCATCTGTAACTCGTCTCTGCAATCCCCCAGTTTCAAAGTGCTTGCTTCTGCATTTATACCAGCCACCACACAGGTGTGAGACACCTGTGGGCTATTCTGCCACAGTGCTGCCACTTGTTTCTGTGCTGTGCAACCATCTATCCCAAAACAGGTTAGTCACTAAATTTCAGAGTCCTCTTTATGATGTAAATGGAGTAACAGAAAATCCACCAGAGGAAGTACTAGAAATAATATAAGGAAGTAAATAGAAATTAAAATTGTGTCCTGCATTAACTTAGTAACTCAGTGCTCAGTTACTTGCTATGCATAACATGGATATACTTGTGTATAGGTACACAGTCCAAATTTCAGCGGAAAAGCTGACATGAGGTAATATCCTAATGTTCATAGAGCAGAACTCTGTGCATTAAAAGCACCTTTCACTATTAAGGAAAGCAATAGCAAATTGGCCAATTAGCATAAATGTGTTGTCTCTCAAGAGCTATTATCAAGCTTTCCAAATGTAGTAGTTTCAGTTGTTAAATTTATGAATTCTCCTGGTTTTTTAATATATAAATCTTGGCACCTCTATCACACATGCTATGATTCCCAGTAGGTAGCAAAGCCCTGAGAAAATATGAAATGAACTTTTAAAAAAATATGTGAGGCTAGGGGAAAAAAACCCCAGCAATTCAGAAAGGCAATTAATGTTGGTAACAGTCTCAAATAAACTTTGGGTTGGGAAATTTACAGAATTTAGTCCAGTGAGAGTTTGTTAAGCCTTGATATAAACTGCATAAAGCAAATAATAAATTAGTCTCTTCAATCTTTCACTTCTAAAATAAAATAGTGTCCCACTTCTGGTATAGAATGACACACACACAAAAAAAAGTATGTTGATATTCATAAGACTATTCCCCTTTTGAGGAAAAAAAAATAATCAGACCATTATCCCTGAAATCCAAATGTGCTAATCAGCTGAATTCAAGAGGTCCTTTCCCATGAAAAGGCAAAGAAACCCTGGCACTAGTCATTCCATTGACTTAAATAGAACCACTTGAATAAGTGAGAATCTCCCAACTGGGCCAGGGCTTTCTTAGCACTACATTGTAAATTATAAAAGATATACTGTACTGTGTCTCTTCCATTAGGTATAGTTCAGCTGTTGAAATTGTACTGTTGGTACCTCTTTTATCATCTAGTGAGAATATATCTAATATAATCAAATTGTACATTACCCTTGAAATTTACAAATCTGACAGCACATGCAATGTCTGCTCTCCCATCTTTAAATTAATATATAGAGAGACATCTCTTTGTATGTGGAAAATAATTTTGTTCAGTTCTCCATAATTTTAGAGGTCATTTAATGAACAGAATGATGATTTGCTAGAATCTTTCTCTCTTTGTAACTAATCTAATAAGTATCCAACATTTTAGGTAGCACTGTGCTATCTGTACTGCTGCTCAATGAGGCTGCCACTTGTTCCAAAGACAAAAACCAGACTGGCAGGGAAGCAGCAGTTTGGCTTAACTTCACATACTCGCTTGTTGGAGAATTTCAAATCACTATTCGTATCTTTAGTGAGCTCATTAGTTCAGAAGAAACAGCTTGGGCTTGGCAATTGATTTTGGGAGTACATATTTCTCTGATATTCTAGGGGATACTAATTTGTGCCTTATAAATTATACAAAGTACCTATCAAGCAGTAAATAGGTAAATGGAAGCAAAGGTCAGCAGTGTTTGAATGAATTTGCTACTGAAGATTTGTCCTCTGATATATTAATTGCTCCTTTTGATGCATTCAAAAAGCATGATTATCTTTAAATAATGGTGAAAATATAGACCTTTTTTAACTCCCTCTGCTTGATCAACCAAATCAAGCTCAAATTTTATGTATTCCTCTATAAGGCACCTTGTAGCTCTGTCTAGATTATTTATTTTTCTTCTCTCCTTTCCCCTTCAGACCTGTCAAGCTGCAGGTTCTTTCCTTGATCTTTTCCTTTTTTATAACCATCATTGCACCATTTTTCTGTAGTGGTATTCTGACTAGTCTTAATAATATGTCTGGTTATTTACATGATATACACACGGAACTCTGTTATTGGATATGCATTGCCCAGCAAACTTATGCTGATTATTGTTTCCAGTGCTTACAAAAACCCTTTTTCGAATCTTGATCCTATTTGCAGGGTAAAGCAGTGTGTTTTTAATGACAGGAGGATGAAAGGAACAGGTGTCTGTTCCATATCTGTGTCCATATTGCAGCTCTGTAAATCCACTTGTACAACAGAAGGTTGGAGGTTTTGAACCAATGGTTTGAAACACATCTCACGTCTCTGGGATTTTATAAGAAGTTTGAGGAAGAGGCAACAATTTTTTTTTTTTTTGAGAAGTGTTCACAGCCACCTCCATGTGGTGATCAATCCTAGGTCAGAGTGAATTTTGCTTAGACTCACAGTTGTCATCCACTTTAAACAGTTTATTAAACCCTAGGCAAAGACCCAGATCTCCACAGGTCACTTTATGACTGCTGCAGAGAGCAGTGACTTTATCCCCTTCCCTTAAAACCTCAAAGACATTAGTCTTGAAATTTCTGATTTTCAGAGTTTTTAAGAGGCTACTAGTTGAGTAGTGACAATGAGTTTTATCCTTCAGCCTGTTTTATAGATACAGGTTTATTGTCAGTAGGTTACAAATTAAATTCCCCAACACACACAGGCTATTCAGTAATTCAGCACAGCTTTTTAATCATAACTCACAGTATGTGGAGTAGTTCTCCACAGGAATGAAGGAGTGTCAGAAAAAAAAAAATACAGTTTATTCTATCATTGAGCAAAGGCTGGGCATGATAAACTCTTGAAGGCCTTTTTTATGGTTTCTTTAAAATATTGACTCCTTTTTTATCCTATGTATTTTTCAAATTCGTGACTTCAAAGACTACAATTCCCAAATAGTAGAAGTATAATTCAGGCAGCTTTCTATCAAACTGGAGGATGCTACCCAACTATCACACTCATCAGGACTTGTTAACCAGAGGGTTGAAGCCTACAATAAAGGTAATGTACAAGACAAATCCTCATGCATTCACCACTCACTGTAGATGGCTTCTGCTGTGAGCCACTTCTATTTCTTTTGATCAGAAACTTCCCTAGGAGATGAAATAACAGGTATGCCTACGTGCATGCTGATTGTCTACATCAATTCACCGAAACCTGTGGGAGAGATGCAGCACAACAAAACTGCTTACAACAAACAGCTTGTTAAAGAATTCTAGAAGAAACTTCCCTCTTATTTCTCACCCACTTCCCCATACACTCTCCTCTGGTATGTAAGTGGAACCCCTAGATTATAGGGAAGGAGGCCAGGGAAAGTTTCACAAAACCCAGGATGTTAGACCTCTGGATTTCTAAATTGTCTGTTTCTGAAGCTTCAATGCAGGCAGCAGCCAGTTCGAACACTTCATCCACCCACAGATGTGATTATCAGTGCACAAGCTGAAAAGAAATACAGAGATGACCTGCTTTAGGTAGGCAGCAGAATGAGTAGCAGAGGAGAAGTAACAAAGCACACCTCAGGCTCAATAAATGCCCGCTAGTGGCAACCACCTTCCCTGTGCCTTCCCAAACCAATTAAAAAAATAGTATAAATTCAAGGCTGAAAATGAGTACCAAAATTTGACAGAGAGGGGAAGGAAAGCATTTTATTATCCAGACTAGACTGTTATAATTCAGTGAAATTAAGGCATTCCAGATGGTTTGGTACTGAGGATAGAATTTCTGGTTTGCTTAAAGAAGGGAGTTAGTTCTCAAGCATTTATTATTTACCTTGTACTTTATTTATAACTACATGTACAAATTATTACATGAAAATCTTACACCTGCAGTGCTGAAAATCTTTTTGTCCGGGATGGTTAAAAATAAAGATAAACTGAAATAGATTTTTCTCCTATTAATCTTAAAACACAAATTGGCTAAAAGAGTCTGTATTTGCCTTAAGATAATGCTGTGTAAAGAATATTTAAAATGACATAGGCATTCTTTCCTGGGGACCTCCTGATGGCTCCTGACATTTCAACCTCGTAATGTACCAGACTGATTTTATTTTATTTGTGCAATTAGTCATGTTACTTAGCAATACAAAAAGTGCTTTTTAAACTAAACTCCAGGGAATAAAATATGCAGAATTCATGAGATACAAAACACATCAAAATTCATTTCCTGAGCAGAAGCACTGAAACATTGTGTAGCAAAAACTATTACTTTTTTCATTGTGTTTGTAATAAAGAACTCAAGCAACCATGCCCTTCAGGGCTGGGCTCCTCAGCACTTCACTTGAACTCAGCCTCAGCATTGAGCCATGGCATGTGAAGTTAATTACTCTGGGCATTGGGGCTCTGAACAGAAGAATGACCCTATTTGCAGCTCCGTGTACCGTGTACCACGCTACAGTGAATTCTTTCAGTACCTACACATCGCACACTCAGTGGCTCCGAATGGAGTAATAATTCTTGTACTCTGGAGGAAAGCTCAACTGTCATCTCATTTTCGGTAGGGACACTCGTCTTCCCCGATAACCATTTAATGGGGGCTGACATCAGTCCACATCCAGCCACTGTCACCCTCCCAGTTCAAATGTCATTAAAATCCAAGGGTTACAGCTTTCAGAAACTGTCATGCAAGAGGGCAGGCTTGAAGCGATTTCCTAGCTTGGATCTTGTGATTCTGACGCCTTTCTATCAGCTGTTGTGATAAGGACATCAGAATTATGTAGATTCAGAAATCTGCAGCTGTGAGTGACTTCCCATCCAGAGAACCAAACGCTGTCTGCAGGAGACTCAGTTTATATAGTTTGGCAAGATGGTTGACTCACCAAGCTGAACATTTTCATAGGAATTACATTGTTGGGGAAAAATAATTAAACAAAAAGCCCATTAGACATGATTGCTCAAACTACTCTCAGTTACTGTTGGAGTGAGAACTTTCAGTACCTTTAACAAATGAAAAAATTTGCTGCCCCTCTACATGTGTTGGCCTTATCTGACATAATCTGACATCAAAATAATAAAAAATTATTTCAGATGGTGTAATTTTTATCTGGTCAAAAGTAACATTAACCAGGAAGAGGAACAAAATAAGTGAGGCAAGATCTATGTCCGGTAAATTCAGTTGCAAATCTAACTCAAATAATAGAGGCATTTGGTTTCTTTAGCAGGATCTGTACCATTTTATTTCAACTTAAAATAAAATTCTTAACACAGCATTTTGAACAGTTGTTGCAGGAAATGGAATAGTCACTTTGAGGCAGAAGACAAGAGCTGGGCAGTTATTTCTGGAGATATTCCTTCATTTTTCACCAATGTAAGGCAGTAATTTTACAGATATTTTTTTTTTAATCCTTTTTGGCTTTTTTTTTTTAATTTCCTGATATTGGCCAATTAATTGATTTATTCATTTATGTCTAACCTAGAAATAGGCTATTTTGCACCTTCTGATTTTAATGCATTGAATACAGAGCTTGCATAATCATGTAGGGAGAAGGGACCACAGAGAAGAGCCATGAAATTGCTCTTGAATATTGCTTTAATTTTATATAAGATAGGAAAATAAATTATAGGTTGAACTTTTAACTTGTTAGGTCTGGACTAGTCATCCAGGTAGTTTTTAATCTTGCCTACCATTTGCTAATATTCTTTTGCCAATAATCGTTCAGAGACCTTTTCTAATCTGTTATCCAGCTCTAACAGAAGCAATAGGGTTTGATTGGATGTAGAGAAAAAGACACTTGATCCCTTCCTGATATATATGCTGGGATGGGTTGCATTCAAAGAAGAATTAGGTGACTCTAAAAGGAAGAACATTAAATGTTTTACCCTTTGGAAACTGTTCCCACTTTTGTACAGCCCATATTAAGTGACTGTCTATGACTTCCAATACAACAAGGACATTCTTGATATGCTTATTCCAATATAATGTTCTCAGTAGCTATAAAAATAGTTTTTCTAGTTACAGTTAAATGACATTTCTTTTCTGATTGTTAACTCAGTAATGCCACCATTTTATTCTACTAGGTTTTTTCAGGTCCAATGATGTGGTTTGTTTTTCATTTTTGTTTTTGATTTTTTTTTTCTTTTAAGGAAAATACAACAAATATTCCTATCAACAAATTTTTTGTCTGAAACTTTCAAAATTCTAAAAATAATCTCCCACATCACCTGAAGTATCATCAGAAACAGAACTCTTCTGTTTCTTTCTTTTGTTCATTCATTTTGTCTTCTATTCTCAAGCAGTGAGCCTTTTTTTTATTTCTAGAGTAAAATCTGAAGCTGCAAAACAGACAGTGATGAAGGTGACACTTTAAGAAAGCTAGAGCAGGTTAGATCTGGAATGGTTTTATCTGAATCAACACTTTAATGTGCAGAGTTCTCAGGTGACCCTGATGCCATTAGGTTTTGCCTTTTTTTTCTTTTCTATGTTCTCTGTATTCTTCACACATATATTTGTAGCTCTGTAGCCTATTGTATTAGTGACAAGTTTTCCCAGTACTTTTCCATGGCCTTTCCCTTAGCAGAAAGACAAACCAAATTCCAGAGTTCCAAGTCCCAGGAGATACAAGGCCCTGTGTTATCTTGGTTCTTCCTGGGAGCTGAGGCTGAGAACAACCCTTCGAGCTACATTCTCATGGACAAAGTACAGCCAGTGCTGAAGGGGGGCTCCAGAGAAAAGGCTTGACCTGGGGGGGAATTGCATCAGCACTTCAATCACATCCTAATTATTGCCTCTATCAATTATGCTAATTTCCTAAAACCTATAAAATGTACTCAACACTTGAGGGGGGTGGGCTTTTGTGGACACCTTTCCATAACTGCCTCTGGAGGCCTTCCAGTAAAGATCCCCTTTTATATTACCTCCTTACTAAAATTGTCTCAAGTTTTGTTTTCATGTTGAGAAAAAGGCAAAAACCCAGCAGAAAAGGAAACACCAAGCTTTTCCTGACTTACTCAGTGAAGTTACTACAAGCCTTACAAGGGCATAACTTGATTATTGAGACTCATGCACTTGTTATCCTGATTATGAAATTTCAGATTTATCTGTGTGATTTTACATTCTGCTAAGTCACAAATTGTCATAGTCAACATTGATCTCAATAAGTAGACTTCTCAGATAAACAGTACTTGACATAGTATCTCTTTATCTTTTTTATTATTTAGTAGTTGTTATAGTGTGTGTCTTGGTTGCGTGATAATACACCTTCTTCTTGTACCTGGATAGCTAAAGCAATAGAGTCAGAGAATAAAGACCAGAGGGTTGTGATTTACAGCATATAATACTTCTAGGGGAATTTTTATGATTAATATCAATTTTTGAATACGTTCCTCAAAGTTTTGTACCTTTGCACATTTTCAAAACTGCCAGACAGTTGTCTGAATAATCATCAATAATATTGAACTAGTTATATAATCTGACTGATTTAATATTTCCCTATTTCTGGTGAAAATAAACCTTCAATTTAATGTGTTTCTAATCATTCTAGTTTATTCCAAGAAGCCAAGATTTTTTTTCATATTAAATTAAATCTGATCATATAAAAAAATCTCATAGTCTGTCAAGCATAAAACATACTACTCATGAATTAATATTCATATTTGAGCCATTCTGAAGGTTTTAAGTGCTCCAATTAAGATATACAATCACTTGGTGGATTTAGAATATGTTTAGGATGTTAAAATTAATTAATTTGCGGTGTCGCCATCACATTTTCAGGGAAAAGTCAGCTTATGGGATCTAATTACAAAGAAAATCACTCTAAGCACACATAGATGAACTGTTGAAAAAACAACCCATAACTTCCAGAATTCAATTCAGATTATGTCATGTTTTGTGTGACAAATTCTCTGGATTTTGAATTCTGCAGGTTTTTGAAACAACACTGAAAGGTTAACTTTAAAATAAGCACACTAGCAAGATTCCTGGATCATAGGAGAAAATCAGCTGCCATAATCTCACAGAATGTCTTCTGTATCCAAATGAAAGGTAAATTTACTGGTTTAAGAAGCAAATGATTTGTGTGTTCCGCAGCAGTGCAGCAATTCCTGATGAAAAGATCCTTTGCAGTTTTGCTTTTCTGAAATGGAAGCAATTAATCTGGTTAGTATTTTGCAATGCCATAATTTCCTCTAAAATAAAATTTAATTCTTAAAAAAAAAGGTAGAGAAAGAAGAAACACGCATTGATAAGTGCCTTTGAGAGCTCAGAACCAGGGACATGAAAGTCCCTTCAGAGCAGCAGACTGACTTTTCCCATTCTCAAATTGCTATGGACTGTTTTTCTACATGTTTTTCCCTTCTGTTCTCATTAACTTTATTGATGAAAGCCAAAGAAAAAGCGTTTTCCTGAGAACTTTCCATTTTAATAAACCATCACCCAAACAACTGTAACTTCCTAGGTGCAGAAGAAGCTTCTTATTGAGACAGAGCCGCTCCTTCTAATATTTATTAATAATGTGTTAAGCCTGTTAATGACTCTGCTATCCCATCCTGTGAGAATCCTGGACACAAGGGATCAATTCTTAGGAGGGTGGTGGAGGCACACTCTTAGATTGGATCTGCAAAATTTGTTCCCTCAGTTTCAATATTTTAATATCCACTCAGAGTGTAAATATGGTAGCAGTAAAAGTTGTATAATGAGAAGCCTTTATTGAAGTACACAAAATCTACCAGTGATTCATGGGATGTGCTATTTCTGCAAGGAATGCAAATGATATGCTGATTTCAACAGAACTATTCTTACTTGCACCAACTGAAAATCAGGTTCAGGACATGGAAAGTGTCATTATTGGGCACAGTGATCACATAAGATATGTTTTTACTATTTTTCATCACTGAGTATATACCCTTTACTCTTCTAGTGCCACAGTATTTAGAATGATGAAAAATTAGAGGAAGTAACTATCTAACTTACGTACTATTCCTTTTTCTCTGTTCTTAAGAATACTGAGCAACGTGGTTTTATTCCTACAGATGTTTCAACTCTACTACCTGTAGAGCATCAAGTTATATTCACAGAAATTATAATAAAAGGTAGAAACAAAGTCACTGGACATAAACATCTTGATATGTTTTGTTTTGGTTTTTTTTAATCAGTGTAATTCAGAACAAAAACAAACAAAAAATATTTTAAAAGTGCTGTTGACAGGTGACCAGAGAAAATAACTTGTAGGAAGATTTTAAGCCTTGAGGATTTATTTGTACCTGCTGGGTTTGAGATGGCCAAAGAGCAGAAATAATGAACAGACAGACAAATACACAACCACAAATAAGCCTGTGCCATTGCTCCTGGCAACTGTTCATTATTTAAAACAGTGCTACTTTGAAAAGTGCTTGAGACCTGTTCTTTCTATAAAGATAAAGGAAGGCTGTTTAAAGACTGAGCATCCTGAAAGAACTTTGAAAGTAAAAGGCACACTTCCAGAAACATTTCTTGTGGTAGGTATTTAGAAACAGAATGTGATTCATGTAAAGTAAATCAAAAGTGTTCCAAAATCTGCACTTCCATATCTGTAGCAGTTCACAAGGTGTTGTAGAGGTCCATGTTGTTTTGTTGCCATTTACTGAACCAAATCACTAAATTTAATTTCTGGTATGATTTACATACTCAAAATACTGGGTTTATTCAAAGGATACAAATAAACTAGTAAATGTCGCTTTGATAGAATGAAAGGGGAAAAGGGCACACATGAAAGCTTTTCATCATATAGACCACAGAATGAATCAGAAGCCCTAGGAAGAGCCTTAATTCTGAGGGATGGCATGAGACCCTTCATGCATCCAAAAAGGTTGTTTGACTATCCCACAGGCACAAATGTAACTTATCGGTTCACTCAAGGAGTAAATAGTTTTTATTGTGTCACTTGGGGTGACTCCTGGGAAGGTTCTGTGCAGGGCCAGGAGTTGGACCCAGTGATCCTTGTGGATCTCTTCCATCTCAGCATATTCTGTGGTTCTGTAAACTGCTAGTCACCTACACCATGAAAAAATCTACTGGGATCCATTAGATTCATTCATCCTTTCTATTCTGGCTACTCTGTACTTGTGTTAATTCAATATACTTGCTTGAAGAAAAACAAACTGCCCAAATGCTTGATGCAAGGAGATGGGGCAACCGCATCTGCTTCTTTTCTTTTTCCTTTTAACTTTTGAAGAACTACATCGTACCCAGTAGTTTATCTGACTGACACATCTGGTTGTGTTACTGCCTGATGTGATGTGGCACAGCCCATCAGGTACTTGAGAGTCAGGTTCTACTTCTTGATTTTGACAGCAGCCACTCAGTCCCAGCACAGGTTGCATTTACCTTCTTCATTTGCTTTGCTGGGTTAGTATCACACTAACACATATTTGAGTGTAAAATACCAGAAGCAGAGCTAAAGTCACAACCTCGTGATGACACTTTCCATACCTACGCTTCCCTCTCAGTCTTTTGTGACTGCAGTGGTGTCTGTATGGTTTATCCAGATCTTTCATTTTAAAGGATAATAGAAAAATTGTATTTGTTTTTTCCCAATTCCATATCAAGCTTAACAGTGCATGTCAATTACACTGTCATGTCCAGGCAAGTGCATATACAGAGCTTAGGTTAATAAAACCAGCAGGACTGCAACTCCCACAAAAAAATTCCCTTCCAATTTCTTTGTTCAGCATAAGTCACCATCAGTATTCTTCCACCCCAGACTTATTACTGGGGTGCTCCGCAACATTACAGCGGTCTTTCTCCACACAACCTCTGGAACTCTTCCAATAAAAGGAGTCTGAATTTTTCTTCAAAAGACAATGAATTTACAGACAAAAAAATTGTGCAATTGAAGTGCTGACACTCCTCTCTCCTGTTGTTTTTCAGTTTCAGTTTTAAGTGAATAAAAGGAAATCTGTGTAGTTTGAAGTCCCTAGGAATTCTCTCACTACAAAGAAAGAAGTTCATGTTGCTGAGGTGACAGCAGACAGATAAAACCAATACTCAGGAGAAAAAATACCAGCAGAACCTCACATGGCTAATTTGAAGCACATTTTTTTATTATTTGCAGCTAAATCAATTACACCCAGTATTTTTAGCTGTAGATCAGATCTGTTCCTAGCTTTATGTGAAATGTTGATGATAGCATCACTTTTAGCACACAGTCTGAAGGCTTCTTTGTAGTGAAGAAAAATATATTCAAAAGATATTTTTTCCATTGAAACAAATATTTGAACATTTTCAACTTTCTTTTCAATTATGTATAACAATGCCCACTTTCATCCTCAGACAAGCCCCATACTTCGAAGATCAGCTTTGCCCAAGGTCTGCAGGCAATTCTGAGCAAGTGTTTGAAGACCCCTGAAAATGAGTCAAATGCTACTTGCTTCCAGGGTGGTTATCCCACACTCCCATATAGTCCTTATGCTAAAGAATTAACCTTATTATCATAGAAGAATGAATTCTGAGTGGCTGCAGATGAATTGAAATAACAAAGGGAGCTGAACATTACAAATTTCATAAGGGGTTTTAGTGGGTCAAATTCAGTAGGGGGACTGATGGAATAGCACACATCACTTGTGTAAATATGCGAGTATAGCAGTTACTAGTTTCCAAATTTAATTGCCTCTCTCTGGGAAAAAAAGTCAGGGTAATGTTTGCAATGGAAGAATTTTTGCTTAAATTTCTTCCCATCCATCATTCTCCTCAATAATGTGGGAAGTTTGTTTTTATGAGCTCAGAAATCTATTTTATAGCTGTAATACATAGAAGCAAAGATTACTTGGGGTCTGTTTTCATTTGGTTTTGTGTGTGGGGTTTTTTTATAGAAATTAACAGTTTTGTTTTCCTTTGCCTTGTTATTGCCTAACTTAACCAAGGTCACAAGGATAAGTTGAGATTAGAAAGGAAATATACAAAGCTCTAGTATCTGGGCTCTGCTGCACAGTTGCATGATCTCATCATCCACAAATTCATCCTTTCCCACAGAATTCCACTCACTTTGTCGCTTTTTCCTCCTGTCCTCATCAAGCAGGATGTAAGAAGAGGACAGGCTCACACTCATCCCACACTCATCCCACAAAGCGCAGCCAGCAGGATCACCGAACAAGAAAGATGATCTCTTTCTCTCCCTCTCTTCTGCCATTTAGTTGTTAAACTAAGGGGAATGCATCAAGCAATGGGTACAACAGGCACGTCTGGAACCAGGTCATTAGTGTGCACTCAGCAAACTTAAGAGCTATAAGAGGAAGGAAAGCAGAAACAGACCCATGTAACAAGTAGTTTCATTGGCTTATGGGGCCAGATGTGGCTCTACTGCAATTTCATTGACTTTTGTGAAATTACCCCTGAGTGAATATGGTCTGTAGAGAGATTAGTCCTCTAGGAGAAAAATGACACCTCATCAGCTCATATTTTGCTTTCTGGAAAACAAAAAGAAAAAAGAGCAATTACCAGTCAAGGTGAGTATAACTAGGCCTAAATCAGCGTGATAGAAATTAAATGTCTCATTTTTATAAGATAGGAAGCTGTGCAGGACATAAACAAATTACAGAATTTTCTTTCTTCATACAGTAATAGAGGGTCCTTGGAAAGTAAACAAACAGTGAACAATAGGAAGGTTTATGTCATTGCACTAGTTAAAATTCCAGCCAAGAAAGGGGAAAATACCTTGGATTTAGCTGTAACAATAAAAATATTTTTAAAGGAACATATGGACCAGCTTCCTGATAAATTGCTTAGACTATTGCAGGAAAAAAATATGGAATAAAAATGTGTATGCAGAAGAAGGAAACTACATGCCATATGAGAGCTCAGAATTAAGGAACAAGGCTGTCAGAACCTGGTTTTAGCAAATGCAAGAACTGAGGATGTATTTAAGTGTTTGATTTCCTCCCAGTCACAGTCTTAGTCTCATGGCTCCAGTATAGACCATGAATAGCCCAGATTCTTCACCCTTAATAACTGCATCTGGAGCTGTCAGCCTGTGACTCCTCCAGGGGACAGAGAAGAAAAAAAAAATCACAAATCTCAGCAGAGCTACAACAATAGAAGCCTTCAATGTACATTTGTTCGCTAACCTGGAACAAGGGAAGTGTGGATGAATGTTCCCCTCTGCAGCTGTGTAAGAGAGGTGCTACTTTCCAGGAGGAGGACAGTAATGGCCACGTGACAAGGTGTGAGGCATATGAACCCCTTTCACCATCTCACTGTATTGCAAGGATTAACTTTTAGAATTAAAGCCCATAAAAGTGATTAAACACTCGCCATTGTTGTGGTTTAACACAACAGGTACTGAAGAACAAAACAAGATCCAAAAGGTGGATCAGGCTGCTAAGGTTGAAATGGCTCAGATGGATCTTGGCTGGCAACATAAGTGTGAATTATTCATAGTTTTGTTGTGGCTTAACCCCAGACGCACTAAGTACCATGCAGTTGCTCATTCATTGCCCTCATTTCCACAACCCTGGTGGGATGGAGAGGAGGATCATATAAAAGTAAAAACCTGTGGTTTCAGATAACAATCAATAATTGAAATAAAATACAGTAATAATAAAAATAATAATAATAATAATTTTAAAAAGAGACAGAGGAATAAAACAAACAAAAAAAAATCCAAGTAAAGCACAGTGAAATTGCTCACCACCACTGACTGATGCCCAGCCTGTCCCTCAGCAGTGATTGTTATGCCACAAGTGATATCTCATTTTTCTCCATCCCTTTGGTAGAAGACTGCAGGTCATAATTTGCTTTCACTTGGAAAGATGTCCAGTACACCTGGAATCAGCTGCCCCAGGGATGGAAACACAGCACTACCATCTGCCATGGACTGATCCAGCCTGCACTGGAGCAGAGTGGAGCTCCAGAAACCTGAGATACATTGATGATATTATTGTGTTATGTTGTATTGCAGAAGAGGTTTTTGAGAAGCGGAAGAAAACAATCTGAATACTTCTAAAACCTTTTTTGCCGTAGAACAAAGTAAAGTCATGCAACCTGCATGGGAGAATCAGTTTTTAGAAAAATGGCAAGAATGTGCATTCCAACTTAGAGTCTGATTACCAGTCCTATCAAGTGACCTAGAAGAAGAACTATTTCAAATGGGGCCTTGAGCAATGACAAACCTTTGAAAAAAATCAAACAGGATACAGCTCATGCAGAAGATCTTGGGCCTCTTTGGACAGAGCAAGATATAAAAAATGTACAACACATGATACAACACAGCCATGAGGAATGTCTCTACTTGGAATGTCTGGGAGAAAGCATCAGGTGAGACTCTAGGTCAACCCTTTAGGTTTTTGAGTCTGTGATAGAGAGGATCTGAGGCCTGCTCTACTCCAACTCAAAAAAAAAAAAAAAAAAAAAAAAGGGCTGAGCTGCTTCAGAAGTGATTAGTGCTGAAGCTCAGCTCCTGCCAGCATGCTGTCTGCCAGTGCTGGGCTGGATGTTTGAAAGGAAAGGTCCTCTCTACACATCATGCAGCTGATTCTACATGGAGTAAATGGGTCACACTGATCGCACAACTAGCTTAAATAGAAAACCCCAGTCATTCAGGAATTTTGGAAGTGGTCATAGGACCATCCAGAAGGTAAAGATTTCATAATACCTCTAGAGAAAGAGGTGACAAGTGCTGAAGAAGTCCCATGCTGGGCACTAGAAAAGGACCATTGTGGTTTAACCAAGCAGGTGCTTAAATACACAGTCATTCACTTACTCAGAGGCCTGTGGGGATAGGGGAGAGAAATGAGGAAAAAAAGTAAAATTCATTACTTGAGATAAAAACAGCATGACAGGACAGAAAGGAAACAATAACAATAAAAGCAATCCTACCTACAAAACAAGTGATGCACAATGCAATTGCTCATAACTTGTTGACCAATGCCCAGTCAGTTATGAAACATCACTCCAAATCTACTTTTCCTCCTGGTTTATATACTGAGGATGGTGTCATATGGCGTGGAGTATACCTTCGGCCAATTGTGCCAGCTGTCCTAGCTGTGTCCCCTCCCAGCTTCTTGTGCTCCCCCAGTCTCCTCACTGATCAGGTGGTATGAGAGAAGGAAAAGCCCTTGATTTAGTGTAAGCACTGCTCTACAATAACTCAAATATCTTTTTTTTTGGTCAATATTCTGGTCCTAAATCTAAAATACGGCACTATACCCACTACTAGGAAGAGAACTAGCTCTATTCCTGTCAAAACAAGGAACCCAGTTTTGTCAATCACAACATAATATGTAATTGTAATATAGTAACTATTATCAACTAAATATGATTGGAGAGATAAGTTGATCTGATCTATTGTAGTTGAGTTTGGGAGGAGATGAAACAAGAAAGAGTAATGAAAATAAAACCAGAAAGACTGGGTTTTCAGAAAGTTATTAAAAGTTTTCGCTTCTCCTAAAATACTTGCTTCTTAATGAAAAGCTTACAGCTATTCCAAAGGTTTCTGGAGTCTGTTTTTGCATTTCCCTTTGGAAAGGAACTTACTGCACTGCTGTAATTCAACCACTAAAACTTCCACACCAGGAAAAGGCCACGGCAAAGTTACTCTGATTTTTACACTGCCCAAGAACTGTGTTTTATTACTGCATCCCCTCAGGTCCCTAAGTTACAATAGGTATCAAAGTCAGCTTTCCAAGTCTATTTTTACAATAATTCAAGCTGGTTTCACGGCTTTTTTTTTTTTTTTTTTGCATTTTCCATCTGTAGCATGTTTAATATATGAAGCCAATTATATGTGAAAATGTAAAATGGCCTGATTTAATGAAAAAATAAAGACTGCGTGTACACTTGAGGAGAATAAACTCTGTTATTCCTTTCATTTGTCCTATGTAGCAGAATATAAATACAGGTTTTTGTAGCTTGTTCAGAAATGTTGTTGGTACTTTTTTTCCATTCCCATGTCTCAACTTTATTCAAAGTGGATGTAAACAATAAATAAAATTATTGCCAAGGTTACTTTTCCTAAAAGTAGCTGTTATAATCAGAAAAAGGATGCTATAAAAATAGTATCTAATATTTCACATTTATTCTCCCTCAGTGACTTCTTTATCAATTGTGCTCATTTTGCAAGTCAAAACAAGATCCTTCTGACTGCCAGCACTGCAGTTCCACATGTTACTTGGAAAGCAGACAATATTCTACTCTCTTTTTCAGTGATAAAGATTTTAGAAGAAAAACCTTACCTACCCATCGGGATGATGATGCAGTAGGCAAACATAAGGCTTTGCAATTCCACTTTGCAGTTCAGATAGCGGAAAATGTATTTATAGTTAAATGTATGAAAATGTTAAAAACCCGAGGCAGGTACTTGCTCTGCCAATTTGTCATTGTCCTTCTGATGCCAAAGCTTTGACTCCAACAGCAGGCCTTGAGGTATGGCAAGCATAGACATTAATGCAGCAGTGATTTTGAGAAATCATAGCAATGTTTAAAATAACTGAAAATATATGGAGTTGCTGTCTTAGTCAGCATCTCCAGTGAGCTGATTGAGAGCTCAAGTCTGGATCTGAATCACAGGACTTTTATGGTACAGTTTCTAAAAAACTGTCAGACCCTTAGCACCTTATTTAGCCCTGAGTGGTGTAGTAACAGAAAAAAAAAAATCTAAATATAAAAGTAGTAAAGACTTAAAACTCAGTGTTGTGCTGTTTTCCAGGTTTTTCTGGTAAGCTTTTGGCCTGTGTATAGAAGAACCTAGAGAATTCTTAATCAATGCAGTAGATAGTTTTCCACCTTGAATTTCCTTCTAGTTTCTACATAGCAAGCCCATGTTTCTTCTTATTCTTTACTGGTCATCTAAGATAAAGGAATGAGTACTCCATTGCCACACCTGAAAATTCACTTTTTCTTTATAGCAGTTAGAGTGCACAAAGAATGACTCCCGGAATAGAGACAGAATTAAGGCTGCTATTAAAATGTTGCTCCACCATTTTTAGTGTCAGTATTTTGGGGATTTTAGGGCTGCTTGTTTCAAAAGTGTATCTATGGTATTGTGTGTTTCTTAACAATAAATTATGATTTCCTGTTTTACATTGACAGGACCAGATGTGACTCTGTCTATGAACCTAAAGAGTTATGTTAAAAAAGTGGAAAAAAAAATAAAGAAAAAAGGAAAAAAAGGAAAAAAAAAATGAGGCTTTGCTTTGGGAATGATGCTTTGAGTTTTTTCTCCCTCACAAATTTAACAATCAAAATACTGCTTTACTATGGTTTATAAAATGTAAAATTTAAAACACTTCTAAGTGGCTTCACATATAATTGAAAAAAATGTATTTGCTCAGTCTTGTTTCCTTTGATTTACTTGGAGTGTTTAAAAAACATTCTTTCTGCTAACTATTGGCAATGTAACTTATTGTTTGTTAAGCAGCCAAGATCAATTTACAAACCTTTTGTTTAAAAAATCATTAAACAGACTAAATTAATGGCATATTGTGTGCTCCTTCTGATAATCCAGTTAAGAAAATAGCAATACATATCTAAGAAATGTTTTCAAAGTTTCACTGAACTGTCATTGGAGCAACTGCTATATTGACCATTCTCTTTTCTTCTGCTCAAAGGGCTACATTTATACAGCTTAGATGTCTATCAAAAGAATAATCTTTCCTTCAATACCCTTTATTTTGTCTGAACTTTTAGCACATTTGATGTGCTGCTGCTCCTTAGAGTCTAGAATTTATAAATGGCATTTTGAATGGCAGACAATGGTTCAGTGCAAGCTACTAAACATATGCTCTTATTTAACTATGGAAATTGTCTCAGTGTCTTTCACAGCTCTACCTGTAACTGTGAAATTGTCTGTGCTCAAATACTTCTTTGAATGCATGTCTTAAAGAGAGATGCTAAAGATTTTTGTAGTGTCAAACTCTTATTATCACCAAAGATCTTCTAGATGTTTGTTTACACATATATCACCTCAGCAAACTTTCCAGGACTTAACTTCTCTCTTATTTATTTTCTCATATCCCTTTGTCTGTACTCAGCTCTAAACCAGCTTCTTCTTTAAATTTCAGTGAAGGGAACACATTGCCCTCAAGTTGCCCACCAGGTATTGGTGCAATTGACATGATTTGCACCAGAATAAGCAACAACCTAAGTGTGTTTACAGCGATTGCATTTTATTTTAGATGTTCAGCCTTGGGCACTGTCAGGTTACCCTCAGAACTTCCTCTAACTTGACCTTTCCTTGATTATATTTTTTTCCCCTGGCAGAAATCTCTGAATAAGCTTTTCCCTCTGCTACTGCTTTTTCTTTCTTTGCAGCTGCCTCTCTTCCTAACATACGGTTCGCCCACCACAAATAGCTGTCCTAGTTGTAAATAAGGCAGACAGACAGACACTGACTTGTAACCACATATAGACCACCCAAATTACCTGTAGCTCTCATCACATTTCACCTTTCTTGTCTGAAATGAACAACAACTACAACCTGCTGGTATTAAAGTTGTGCAAAGGATATTAAAGGCATATTAAACTCACCAATAAAGTTTAACCATGTTTTTCTGAGCCATATTTATCTGGTTCATATTACTGGGATTTATGATGTCTGTGTAGTGCTGGATCTTTGCCCTCTATTTTCATTTCATTTCCCCTTAACTGAAAATGTAGCCTAGCTTAAACAAAAGCCATAACAGCTATGATCAGTAAAAAGGGAAAATCAGATGCAGTGTGAGATATTTCAGTCAAGCAGCACATCTAGAAACTCAACCGAGAGGTGCTGTTGATTCAGTTTATGTGCGATGCTGAATAAGCTGGAAGCTGTTCTCATGATTCTTTGTTTAAAAAACTGAGTACCAAAGAAAGAATTTCTGCCAAGTACTGTCCCATAGCAAATGTAAAAGTAATTTCATTCCTTTTTAATTTCCTCAGATTACAGACAGTCAGGAATCATACAAAGACAGAAAATCTATTTTTAGCTTCACTGGAATGGGTGAATCAGTTCAGGTTAAAGAAGAAACAGCACAATTCTTTGACTGAAACTTTAACCAAAAAATTTCAAATGTTCTAGGCTAAAAAGGGGTTTAATTAGCTTTGTTTTATTTTTGCTAGCGCATCACTTCCTCTTTTCTAGTGAAATAAAAAAAATAAAATACCAGAAAAAATATTCTCATGGGTTTTTTTTTAAAACTAGACATACACCTAAGAGTATACAGTGTATTTTTTATGTCTGGCTGAGTTTGAAAGCAAATGAATGCACAATAGGAAATTATAAAAAACAATTTTAAAATTATTTAAAATTGTATACTGGGGCAGATATGCAAATTAGTAATTTGCAAACAAGCTCCTCAATAGTGTACTGGCAGCTGGATCCACACCTCTTTCCTTGCTAGAACTGATGGGCAGCGCATGTGTTGTATTTAAATACTGCCATCTATAAACTATTGTTTGAGTGTAAACAATTCCTTCTATTTAGCTTTGAATACAATATACTATACATGAAACTCTAGTAAATTCTAAAAGCCAGACAAAGCCAACCAGTGCACATTCTAGGGTTCCCCATTTGCAAAAGGACCTTTCTGAGCTTGTGCTACTAATGATGTTACTGTGTGCTGCTGGAAGCTTTTTTTTCAAAAGCTTCAGGATTAATTTGCTATCAAAATGGATGACAACCATTCACACAGAAAATAATGATATTTTTAATTCATAATTTATCATGCCATGTGATGTCATAAATTAAATAAAGCTATATTAATTCTAAGTGAAAATATTCTTTCAGGGGATAGCAATCAGTTCCCACATGTTTCTCAGACAAAGTGGGAGGGTGTGTGAAATAGCTCTCCCTTAAAAAAAAAGTATTTTCAAAACCTGGTGAGGAAGTTTAGAGGAAGAAATGTCTGGAATGATAAACTGAATACAGTCATTGTTGGAACTAAAAAGAGCATAGCAGATTAAAATTTTTTTTTATATGTAGTAAAGAATTTGATATAACTTTTCAGTCTCTCTCATTCAAATAAGATTATGTTTGTTGCCAGTAAGATTAGTTCCAGTGTGATAGGATAAAAACTGAGGGCCAGACTGAACAACCCTTTTTCTAGTGGAAAACCTTTGGATAAAATAATGACAAAATTTAATATCAAAAACTGACAAAGAGAAGTATTTCACAAAATACATTTTGCTCTTTCTAGTTCTTTCACTAAACCGTGAGGAACAAGAAGCAGCATAAGCTAAAAATATTTTTAAAAAATTGGTCAGGTACCCTTCCTCCCAGACATAATGATAGAGAGCACAGGACACTGCACTTAAGAAGGAAACTGAACAAAAGGCAAGCAATTCTAACTCCCATGCTTCTGCTGCACTTGTGACTATCAGAGTGCCTTGGAGACAAGGCTGCACTGTTGGCTAGAGGAGTCCTTGGGGAGGTGGGAGCTCTGGCTCAGATGGCTTTCTTCAGTTTGCTTTCCCTCCCCTTGCTGTCTGTCCTCTTTCTCCTCAGAGAACTCATACTGCGTCAGAGAGAGCATAAAGCATTATCTCCTTTGTTCCAGGAGATAGCTGGGAAGTTGGAACTGAGTTACTTGACTGTATTTAGAATTGGCTCATTGTGAGCATACCCAAATAAAATCACACAAGGAAAAAATTGCAAGCAGAATTTAAGGTGCACCTATATATTTAAGGTGTGAATGGAGATGTGAATGCCAGTCAAACACAAAAGAGCATTTATGTACCTTGGAATTTATCTAGACTGTGAAAGGGCCAGGCACAAACTCATCAAGCCAATAGTGGCCAGATTTCTACATCCACACATTTTGGGTCAGCATGGTGCAAACTAGGTATTGAAAGCAAATGTTGTCCTGATAATGCAGAGCCCTGACTGTAAGTAGTACATGTTAAGCCAGACACTAGTTTCCCAAAAAAAAAATGGAAATGTAATCTTGCAGTTCCAAATCCAATGCAGCCTTCTCCAGTTTAAGCCTTCCAACCATGCTCTTAGGAAGTACATGTCCACTACATATCTTTTTGAATGTAGCTTTGGATTACGTTTCCAGGCCTCTTAAAACAGAGAACTGTAAATGTGAAGGTCCTTGCAGATTGAAACAGATCAATACATCACATGCTTAGAGGTAAAGTGGAATCAAATTGTTCCTTCCACTTGAACTTGATATTAAATTTATTACTTCTTTTCAAGCTCTAAATACTATTGATACAAATAAAATTAGAATTTTTCTGATAGTACAATGATTTTTAACTTTGCAGGAAAAGGCATAGCACGTTATGAAGCCTGGAACTCCAATGAGGTGCAGAGAACTGTACTTTGCACATGAAGATGGGTGGTACAATTCATAATGGTAGGTCCCCAGTAACATTTGTTCTAAAACTTGGTATATTTGCACCAAAAAAAAAAAGAAAAAAAAAAAACAAAGAGAGAAAAGAGACAAATCGTGTATTGTTTGCACTTTCAGCCCAAAGAACTGAATTTCATGTCTGATTTTGTCAACAAACTCCTGTGTCAGATAAGTGAAGTCACTCATATTAAGCTTTTCATAAGTGACTCCCCTAATTTCTAATTTTCTGAGTAATCATCTTAAAAACATGGAGGTTTTTTTTCAAAAGTCATGACTAATTACATCTGTAATTAAAGCCATGGAAAAGACACATAGAAAATGCTTTAAGTATGCTAAAGTCTTTGAAAAATCAATATTTAGTGGTACAATCAATGTTTGAAAGTTTAAACTGTAGCTATTTTGGTACACATCTTGCTCATATGCAAATGGAGATTATCTTCTTACATTACCTAATGAGCATTTTGATAATAAATTAATTACACATATAAAGCAAATTTTTTGCAATACTTGACTACCTAAGAAAGTCAGATGGAAGCCTGGTAGTATTTTTTTTAACACATTACATATCCCTGTGGCTGCACGTGAATTCTCTACCTGGAATCACTTATATGTCTCTCTCACACAGCAGTGATATGAGGGAACAAGTTTCAGACTTTTACCATCTCTATTCAATTTTTTTTTAATTTTGCCTCTGTGCACTGGTTTTCATGGAAATTTAGTTGAGCTGATCACTCATCATATACATTAATCATCATATACTATTTAATAGCTTTACATAAGTACAGTGGTACTTAGAAATTCAGGAAAGCATAAGGCTCTCCAGTTTCATCACATGTGTTCTGGGCAGACAACAGTGCGTAGTTTAAAAAAATGATACTGAAACAAAGAAAATTACAATCTGTCCATATTTCACTTGAAAACAACAGCCAAACACATTGCTTATAGCAGTCAATTTGGACATTTCTAGGGCCCTGAAGAGAGATGGGAAAGCTGTTGGGCAGAGCCATCAGGTGTACTAATGAGATAAGGGAGCTGGAGAGATCCTTTGAAAATAGTTGTTGGAGAGGTTAGGAGGAGGGAGTTTGGAGGTTTGGGTTTTTCATTTTGGGGCCACATATGCTCCAGGAAAGATTCATATTTCATATCTCAAAGGAACTCACAGAGTATACCAGTAGGAAATACCAAACAATCATAAGCAGTGCCCAGCAACTTCTGCTCTCAGTGGATATAAGTACAGAAATGATGAAAAGGCAGCTAAACACCAAATTGAATAACACTGAACTCTAAAATAAATCACAGTACTCAGTTCAAGTGTAACCAATATTATCCCCATTCCTTTGCCAAAACAATAAGAAATTATTGTAAATTCTGCACAGATATTTTAAGACAACATTGTTTTTCCCTCACTTGTAGAGAAGAAAATCCTTATGTGGAGAATGTTTAAGAATGTGTCTTTTTTCCTTATCAGACATTCCATAACTGACTGACCTGCTTATTCTCTTGGAAAAAAATAAATCAATAAAAACAATTAGTTGAGTGGAAATTATATGTTTGACAGTTCAGCAAAGTTCAATTTTTTTTCCTAATATGGATCTACTAAACTTTGTCGATGAGTTCACGTAATCTAGATTATTCATGCAAATTAGAAATTACTCAGGAAAATAGACATTTCATTTACAGAATTATTTAAAATATTTTTTCTCTTGATTATGATCTCTACTTGCTTAAAACATACACAAATTGTTCCAAAATCCTACATGACCCAGAAAATAGAGATCTGAAGAATTTTCAGTATTTCTTTTTAGCTTTCAACCTTTCTCTTATCAGTAAGTTCATGCCCATTAAATTTTATGTATATTTTCTTCCACTAAGGATAACAGAAAACAGATTCGGAAAAGTCATTGTGCTGGATTTCTTCAGTTTAAGAAAACACTTCCAGTTTTTATATGAAAAAAAGAAAAAAGAATATGAGTAAAGAATTCACATGTGCTCTTATGTTCTTTCAAAGGTAATGTTCTTTGGATCTTTTTTCTCATAAGCCTTTGGGGTTTTCTGGAAAAATATTCATTCAAATAAATGCTTTGTATATTTTAAAAAATAAAAATACCTTATTATGCTTTTTTATGAACATGAGATAATCATATCTCTTTTGAAACACCTCTATGCAAGTGTAAACTACAAAATGCTCTCAGATCTTTAGGAGATCAAAAAGCTCATAGCTTTGAAAGTCAGTCTCAGTTAACTGCAGAAACTTCTACACATTTGGATATTTTATGATTGTTAAAATTTTGAATATTTGAAGTCAAGACTAAAGATTGACAGAAAGTAGGGTAAGGTATTTCTTGCATGTATTTATGGTTGTGTGGATTCAAAGGAGACTAGTGTACCAATCTGCTTGTAGAAAAATTAATTTTGGAGGTCTTAGCCTGCAAGAGCATTAACCTTTTCAGACACTTTTATATAGATTTATTCAGAAATTCTTTCCCTAATGATCTCACCCAGGCTTTGCTTTGATGTAACTGGGGCTTGTGTATCAAGCTGCTGAAGATGACTAGATTTGCCCTCATTCTATCTGAGGAGGAATATTTCCTCCTTCCACCCAAATGAGGTCCTCCCAGACCAGTCTATTTGGCAGTGAAAAGAAGAATGGGGTCAGCTAAAGACGACAAAACACCATCGAAAACAGATGTCTTTTGAGACATTACAAGGTCTTCTGATGAAGGAAAGAATGGATGATCATTTCTCTTCTCTTTTCTCTTCTCTTCTCTTATTTTCATTGTTCCTAATAGAAGATTAAGATTAGATAGTTATATTTTTGAAAAGCAAAGGCAAAATTCATGTTTGTCATGTTATATCACTTATAATTTTCATCATGTCTGAAAATTATGTAGTGTATATTTTTTCAAAACTTGAATCAACACTGTGTGTCGGGGGCGCTATAATTGACTAACCCAGCAATGAACTTATCTACTTCTTTATTCTCCAGATGCTGTTTTCTAAGAAAAAAGAAAACCTTACATAAAAGGAATACAGAATAAGAATGTGGTAATGGGAGGAAGCCAACATAATAGGATCAACACAATATCTTAGAGTTATATTTAGTCACACTCAGCTGGGACATGGGAAAGGAGACTAATTACAGAGGTTAGATAGGTCAGAAGTTAGGAAATTAACCTTAGATTTAGAGGACTTACATTCTATTCCCTACTGTGCCACAGACTGCCTAGGTGAAACTGGTCAATTCCTTTTACTTCTGCCTTGATTTCAGTTCTTCATATGCAAAACTGAGGATAATAATACTTCCCCCACATATTCTGTTCATGATTTTCGTTGTTTGAATGTTACAGTGGTTTAGATTGTATAGATTTGGATAAGGGCAAAGAGAAGGACAAAAGAAACAGCATTATTTTGAGAAGCTGAACTGCCTACAGGGGAAAAGTCTCCAAAATAATTATAACCATTAAGACAAACTCTGCCTTCAGTGGGTTGCAATTCAGATAGCTGAAATTTATGCTGTAACGTCACTATGGGTATTTATTTCCTGAAATCTTCTCTTTATTTAAATCAGAGCCTTACCATTGCTTTGGCCCAATTTTTGTGCTGAAATAGAATCCTTTTTATTAATAGGTTTCTCTTTTAGTTTAAGTCTATAATTTAAAGTAACTATGAAAGTCAAGTAAAACCTGTGTTCAGAAGTTCACAGAAGCTCTGGTTAGGGCGTCACCCTTTCTGAAAGTGTTCCTAAATTATATCAATTTCACAGTTTGTGCTATTATATATACTTAACACTTTTCATCGAACTAATTGATGATTTAATCTGTTTCTGTACATTTATTTTATATATATATATATATATATATATATACATTTTCTTGGTCTTATGTTTATTATTTTCAATATGGCTGATAAACTGCGCAGGCTGAAACATATAATGCCACTCTGAATCCTGTATAGTCAGGACAGTTCTAAATTGCATCAAACTGTGAGATTCTTCCTTTAAAAAGTCAGGCCATGAAAAGACATTTCACAGGGAAAGGTAGCAGTAGCAAAAAAAAGGTGGAGAAGACCAGCCAATAGATTAATTTGTATGCACACCCACAGTCTCTCTTTTCCTATGGCAAACAGACAGAGAGCTCAGCTCTCTACAGCTTTCTCTCACCTTTTCAGTACCTCTGTATATCACTTATCCACATGGGCGTTCCAAGGGGTGAATGGGAGTAAGAGCAATTAAATGGGCAATGCAGTCTAATGGAGTTGTGGCCCTTGTTATGTTCCCGTTATTTGTGTCACCTGCTCTAGCATTTCTTAAGAGCCATCTGCCAAACTGCACAGTGCTCTTCCCTACTTGTGCAGGTAATGCTCTTCATGTGGTCTCTTAAATGGAATAATTTATCCTCAGGGAAGTGAGTCACACTTCAGTTAATGATGATGCTGAAGCTAGTAGGGGACAATGTAAAGGTTAACATGAATATTTTGCTGCTGATATATTAACAGGATCATCCAGTTTTCCTGGGAAGAGAACAGTGGTTAGCTAGGGCCTGGTCACTATAATTGTCTGTAAAATGAAGGAGATCCAAAGAATAAATTTAATTCAGGCAAGAACTCACTAAACAGCATGCAAAAATAGGAGAAAATATTTCCAAATTTTTGAAATTGATTTCATCAGGTATAAATATTGATCTCTGATTGATACCCCTCCAGGGACTTACTAAGTAAATCAACTATGATTTACAGTTCTTGCATGACTTTATGCCATTCTGATAAAGTCTTAGAGTTACAGACTATTGAAATCTTGGAAAGAGTCAAGTCAGTTTTCAATATCTTGAAATATTGAAACCAGTTATCACTAGCCTTTAGAGTAGGTTATAAGGACAATACAAAAGTTCTGAGACTAATATGTTCATTAAAAGCAAGAATCATTGAGAATAGACAGGTAATTTATTTTCAAATATAATGAAAATGCCTACATACATAACAATTACTGTGGTGTAATAGGTCGTGTCAAAATGGCATGAAAAATATTAGAGATTAAAAACATCTAATCAAAGATTTGTAGTATATTATTTTACAAGAGAGATCTAGTAGATTTCCATTAGCCTATAAAGAAATCCATAAGTAGGATTTATAAAATAAATTCAATTGTCTTTTCTGAATTCACAAGTCTCACTATATAAAACAGTTTGCATCTTAAATGAAAATAAAACACAGAAATTCAACCACACAATAAATACTGCAGAAACAAGAGGCTTCTTTTGTTTCTGCAGAGAAACTTCTCTCAATACCCATGAAACCCTACAAATTAGGAGTATTAATGTAATGTTCTGCATACTATTTCATACCTAATTGTATTTTCATTATTCTTATTATATATGACAGAGCATTCATTAATTTAGGGTTTCTGTTGACATTTTTTGTTCTTTTTTTTCTTCTTCTTTTTTTTTTGGGGGGGGGGCTTTAAGCAGCAGCTCTGCATGCTGCTCTGAGGAAGGCTTGAGAGAGTGTGAGTCTTGGATTTTTTTAATTGAATATTTGAAAACAAACAGCTTAGAGCAGTAAATTTGCAGAGAGATTTGCTCAAAATATCTTTCCTAAAGCATAAGAATAGATTGTTTTCCTTGGTTGTAACTCCCAACTCCCGCTCCAGTAGCAGATGCAGCTGAAGACAACACAGCTGGAATAGAGCAATACCCTTAATCTGGGAAGGAATAGGATGGTCCTGAAGACAACACAGGACACAAGTGGCAGTACAACCAATATACCAATGACAAAAGTTGTGGTTCAGGAAAATAAAGATGAAATAGCTCTCCTTTGTACCTACACACCTAAAAAATAATTTTAACCCAGTTCTGCCGTCTCAAAATATTTTCCTTCCCTAAATGCTTTTTCTTTTACTCTTTATCTCATACAGTTTCAAAATAATAAAGACAGAAAGACACTCTCTCTCCATTGGATTCCATTGCTTCCAGGATTTACTTGGTGTGAGTCAGATCTCAAGACCCTGAGTGACAGCAGAAATACCACTCAACACTGCTCATATAGTAAGAGCTGACCAGGACCAAAATCATCTCTCTAGTCAATCCCATGTTGATTCTGCTGTGCAAAGATTTTGTGTAGAGAACCAAGAAAGCAAGGAACTTAAATACATCAGATGACATGAAATCTAGCCCAATTTTCATTTAAGGTACATGGTGGACTAATCCAAATGAAATATTGATGATCCCATTATTATGCTATGTGACTCCCAAAGGACCAAAATCAAAGCCACAAATAACTGTCATTTCTTAGGAAGATTCTTAAACATATTGATTAATTTTACTCTGAGCTGTTGGGGCTTTTTTTGTGTAGCTGCTGAAACCATACCTTGTCCTGCAGTATTCAAACTGACAGCAGCCATCCATAGCAGTAATTGCATATAGCATTCCCTACAACAGAATCACAGTTGTCCATATCTGACCCTAGAATGGAAGCCACTCACAGACACACAAACCACCATTTAAACAGCAGACGGATCGGGAGGAGTGGGAAGTTCCCAGCTTTACCGCTGCCAGAACCTGGCTGTGCCACTTGGCTGTCAGATTTGGCTGTGACAGCTGCTACCGAGGGGGACAGTGGCAGGTTGTGCTGCCCTGTGACTGAGAGTGCTGGAGTGCAGGTCTGGGAACTCCTTCAGAAGCCCTGTGTGCAACAGTGGCTGCCAGGCCACTTCCCAGAGCAGGGTTCCATCTGCCTACCCAACACAAACTGTCCTGTAAAAGAGTTCTTGAAGCCATTTCACAGTAAAAGCTGCGTTCTCTCAATATATCCTTTTTCTTTTCCCTCGGTGAAACTCATCTTTCTGAGTTAAAAGGGAATATATCTTATGGTGTAAATAGGAACCCAGCTTAACATCTCTCTAAAGACACTTATAATCAAATAGCATAAATCATATAGTTAACCTTCTGACACAGTAATTTTAATTAATACATTTTTAATCATACATGACAAGTTGTATCTGCTAATGAGTGATGACACTGGCTAGAGAAAGAAGTATGGTATTGAGCATACTTCAGAAATTTTGCATTAGGCACAGCTGTGTGGATTTCAACAGCCACCTGACATCCCATTCAAGAAAGCTCCCAAGCCAAAGCTTCAATATGAACACATGAGTTGCCTACAGACATTCTTAAAAAACTCTTTGAATCAAAGTCTTCACTTCCAGGTAGCTTTTTTCTCAAAATGGACAATAGAGACTACTTAATCTAATTGCACTCTCGCAAGAACAGGAGGATAATTTCAAAACTCTTTGGGGCTAAAAGATGTCACTCATGCTTTCATCTTGAGATAGTTTAATTACTAATCTCTACAGATGGGTTTTTCTTCTTAAACACAATGAAGGAAGATGGAGGAAAAAGATTTTATTTCCTCATAATGTTAGTGATGTGTTTGATGGTCCAGTTCACTAGAAGATCAACAGCATGTGAAGATTTCCCCAGAGAACTTTATCGTTACTGGTGTAGATCTCATCACAATTCAACACATTTATTGCTCTGTCTCTTTTCACAGATGGCTGTGACACTAGTTTTCCTCCTTGGCTTTTTTTAGCAACTGTACTTTAAAGAAAACAAGCTGGACTAACAAATCTTGTTAAGATTCTAACATAAAGCACTAAAAGGGTAGAAAAAAATCTCAGTTAAAAGTGAAATGTACCATATGCCCTCAAACAACTATGCATCATTTAGAACTGCCTTTGTGACTGTCTTATTGTCCCCAATTGCACCTGGATGTATGTAGAGATAAAACTTTCACTACAAGCTGTAAATATCTTCCTTTCATTATTTTTTGTCAGTTTTGAAAAATATTTTTTTTTGCATAGCTTTTTTCTGAAAAATTTTATATGCAAAAGCTATGTAACAGTTTCATAGTTATCTTTTACTATGAACATTTTTAGTTCTAAAATGAAAACTAATTTTAATTAATGGGAATGAGTTTTTAACCTACTTCCTTTTTCACAGGACTTATTAAAGTGATGTATGGAGAGTCATTCTCTTTGAGTGTGTGTTATAACCCTAATTTGCATAATAAAAGAGACTATGCATAAGCTTAAAAGTAATCATAAATGTATATTAATGAAGACATTTACAGACACATGAAAATATATACTACATTGGGAAAAATCTAAGTTATTAATGTCGACAGATTCAATACAGATGATGTTATGTATGTTAATATTATTATAAATCCTTCTTGTTATTCATAGCCTTATATTAATATTGTCATTATGAATCATATTCTGTCAGTTCCCATGAGAAAATAAAAATTCATGATGGCAGTACACAGTGGCAAAGTGGCATTGTCATGTTTACATTAATGTCAAGTTCAAATTAAAATTAGTTCTAAAATTAGTGACAAAGACATTGTTTTGCATTTAAAAACAATCAGCATTCATGTTAATGCTGCTAATAAATTGATATTGAAATAACCAGCTTCAATAACTATAGATTGAATGTGTTTGTTGTCAAAGTAAATGGAAATATAATCTTTTGAAGTTGTCTTTACCGAGCAATGAAAGGAGGAAAATTATGTGCAGACTCTTTGCTTATGAATATGATGGTCTTGATTCTTTTTCCTGATGACATTTATTTTGCCCTAGAGTTGGTTTATGGATGTCACCCTGTTTTGGCTTTTTTTTCCCTTATGCCACAGCAGTCAGGTTCAAGACTTGCTGAAGGGCACAGATGGCTCTGATATCCAAGCAGAGGGTAGTGACTGGGTATCACAGGGTTGACTGAGCAGTACCTCACCTTCCTTCACCCCAGCTTCAGTTTTGGACCACATGCTGTGTTGGCTTCTCTTTAGTCCAGCCTACTGCTAGAAGAATCATGATCTTTATTTGCTTAGTTACATTTCCATTCAATTTCTTAAGAAATATTTAAATGAAAACTTATATTAAATATAGGGGGTTTATTAACATGATGATTGAAATTGTTTTACCTTTCTTCAGCACTAAGTCAGTGAGGAGTTGTTTGTTGTATATATAGTACAGACAGCATTTTTGTAGTTCTTATCAGGTGAAGCAAAGTACCCAGGGTCTGCTAAAGACAAATAGAAGCCTAAGCCCTGCACCAATTTTTCTCCTCTATTTTATTTTGCTTGGGCCAAAAAAAATATAGAAAAATCTATGTACAAATAGGGTTTGGTCTATTCTTATTTCCCAGGAAAAAAGCTGAAACAGTTGTAACACATCATAATATATAGTGAACACCACTTGTGAGAATCAGAGTTTGGATTGAATTATGTTGCTAATTTGAAGAGGATTTAAGAAAGTCTAATAGCTGGTCCTTTGAGAAATATGATATCTATATAGGGAGATGTTAATTTTGAAGGAGTTGAGTTGTGTATAGGTTCTCATGGACACAACATACTTTCTACACCAAGCAGCACTTGCAAGTGAACATTGGTATACACAAACAACTTTGAGCGTGTATATGAAACTATCTCTTTATACAGTCATTTAATTTTCATGTTTACTTTCCAAAGATACTTCATTATTTAGATAGAGATTTTCATATTATTCTGCCTATGGAAATCGTCTTTATTTTCATAAATATTTGGGCTTAACTAAGGATACAAAAATCTATACACAGATTAATGCATACATTAAGAGTTTTCTGTACTTCTTTCTATTCCCTGACATGTTACCTTTCATTCAACCTATGCACTTTTCGTGTCATATGGGCATTGATAAAAACACAAAAAACCTTCACAGATGGAACAACCATACCCACTTGAGAAAACATACCCCACTGTCTCTCACATTAACTCTCTAGATTATTGCCTTCTCTGAGTAGAACTTAATTCTGCAGTCACACTGGTTAAAACCTCACTTAATCCATATGGGAAAAGTTATTTCAAAAAGAAGGCTGACTAGTAGTCTGCACTAGTGTAAAGATGCCTTAGGTAGTAAGTGAACAGAACATTTCTGAAAGATGAAAAATTCAAAACCATCTAACTTTAAAATAAGAACATTCAAAGTGAGAAAGAAATGTTACATCAAATCCACCCAATCAGAACTGATAATTCTGTCTGCAAAGCTTTAATCTTGTTTCCTGTTCAGGAAAAATTACCTCAGTAACACATAGAACCCTGTTTCAGACAATTACTTTATTGGCATGACTATTTCTAATAATAGAATATATCCCACTAAAATCTATTTACAAAATCAGTGAGCAAGATAGCTCAGAGAGCTTGATCCTTCAGTCTTTTTTAGAAAAGAATTCTTTTTACCCTAAAAAGTGTTTCAGAGTTGAATTTTGCACCTAATGTGAAAAAACAAAATAACGGGCTTTTCTATAGGTATATTTTCAGATTGTCTTGATTTGTGTATGGATAGCTCTCACATTAATCAGTGATGGTACCACATTTGGATCATGTCTGTTCTGATATCATCAAAACTTGGGAAAAAGACATCAACTCCTCCCCTCTTTTTATTTTCTGACCATCCGCCTTTCATTTCTGGGGGATAAGAAACCATGTCTAACCCAGGGAAGGAATGAAACACAGACAAGCTACATAGCAATCTGCAGCTTAAGTCTGGCAAGAGATCAGCTGCTAAAGTGCTCCCTTTCAGAGAAGCAGCTTACCTACCTTCCATAAGTATGTGAAAGTCTGTTTCTTTTCTATGTTTTGTCAACACTTGTTTATCTCATCCTACCAAATCTCCTCGAATTGAGTTGTGTGTCTGCAAAATGAATCCAAAGCTCAAACAAGCCATTGACATTCTCTGCTCCCACCCAAGAGAAGTTTCATTTTTCTGCTGGCAATAATCCATGACATTTAAATTCTGTCTTCCACAACAGGCTTATAGAAAACTAAGGAAAGAACTACAGTGCCAGTGCAGGAAACACAGCTTTATCACTCTCATTTAAACCAACTAGAAAAGCTGGTCAGGATAATGTGAATTTTTGTTTACCAGCTTATTTCTTGACTTTTTACATGACTGACTTTCTGACATGCTGTAGTATGTCATTTTCAAAATCCAAGCATAGTCTGCAGAACAACAATCTCCATGATGGCGAAAGAATAACGGCCTTGAGACTACACATGAGTTTGTCAAGAACTAATTTTAAGCCCATTTTAGCAAGGCTAGCAGCTGCTGTTTCAAACGGAAGTGAGAAGGGTAACAAAGTCCCCCAATCAGCCCAGGCTCTCAGTTGGCTTCTGCCTGGCAACGTTCATGCCACCACTGGTCTGAAGGGACTCCAGAACAGACAGTCTGGCTGTCTGGTGCATTTCTTCTCACTGACTCTTAATGCTAACTCAAGGCAAAGCTTTTCTTTGATGTGTCGCCTTAAGAAAGCAGCATTACCAGAAACCTTGTCTCTGGGGTCTACAGAAATTCAAGCTGTAGGGAAAATAAGTCCAGACTTCTGGAAAATTAATTTCCTTGAAGAGATGTCCCATTCAATGTCACCTGATAAAGCTCCTATGATTTCATGGCAGAACTCTGAGCACTCAAGCCTTCTTCCCACTGATCTTTAACTCATGCTTTGCATTCCATATTTTTCCTTTTACATCTAACTAAAAAGAAATTATTTCTTGCAATAATTTGTGAATCTGATGAGAAGCATATAGCTAGCACTTTTCTTCTTTCCTGCAACTCACTATTCTCCTTCCTCTTACATTTAACTGAATATGATTTATATAATAATAATAATGAGAATGAGAAAGATATGCTAAATACATTCTTATAACTACAAATTCATGATTGCTCTCTGACATATGCTCTCCAGGGTTTTTCTCAAACTTCCTGTAAAAATGATGGCATTCCCATGGGGAAAATATCAGCATGAAAACAATATACTGTTTTCATAAGCAGCCTATATTTATTTAACTATAGCTAAGTTTGGATATTTTTCTCATCCTGTTTCAGAATTATATTTGTCTTATATGAGCTCATCCATTTCCATATTTGCCATTGGGCTGAGTAAAATTTTTTGGGACCTTTTAATTGTTCCACATCTTTAGCTCACTCTTTCAATCACGGCAATTCTGTATTTATTGGTACCTTTCTGTAGGTGGTGGAACAGAAGGCAATAGTAAAAGTGTGATCTGGCCAGAGAGGTACAACCACAATGCTGCTGTGCAGGGTAGTTGTTCCATTGACTTACTACACAGGATCACATTGCTTCTTATTAACACTGAAATGCATTACTAGCTCCTTCCTAGCTATTTGCTAGCTGTCAGCCCCAGATCTTTTCCAGCACAAGGCATTCCACATACTTCCTTCTTGAAATATGGACTTTGGAAGCATTTTTGTTCTATTCTATAAACAAATCACATTTTTCTCCCTGGACATGTGTCAGAGTATCCACTTATAGGAAAAAAAAACTTTTAGTCACTGCAACTAGGGACATGAAAATAGTAGTATTTTCTCTGGCCAGTACTGTTTTGGTGAGATTTACTTGCTTTTCTCACCATTCTGCAGAAGAAGAGAAGTGTTATGTTCCATATTTCACAGACCTAACAACCCGAAGAAAGCACATGTGGCCTAGTTAGTACTCACCAGCTCCTTATAAACACATGCATTAATTATCACTGAAAGATAATTGATATCATAGAAGACCTCATGCAAATTAGGCAATACTGGCTTTGCAGTTACTCTAGTCTTTAGTTCTGTCCACCTTTCAAACTCTTTTACTTTCCAAGTGTCTAAAGAGTTTTCAAGAGCGGAAGGAAAAGGAAGAATTGTGCCAAGAAACTTGCTGACCCCTTTCTGAATGTCATGCAAGTGATTCTGAAGACAGACAAATCTCTTTTCTCTTGGTTCCTATGGAAACATCCACCTCTACTCTCCTTCATCAAGATATAGCTTATTTCTCATGTCTCCAGGTATTTTCTTTCTGCTTCCCAAAATGCTTGAATTGAATATACTCTCCATATTTACTCCTTATGTGATTTGACACTTCCCTTATCATTGATGCAAGCACTCAGCAAGATTTCAAGATAATCTTTCACCCATCCATTGGTAAAATCTCCCTAATTTTGCTAGAGGAAAAGATGGACTGTCAGAATTTCGACACAAAACTGTTCCTATTTTAGATGTGCTTCTTCCAATGAGATTATGGGTATTCACCACCTAGACAGACAGGATGAACCCCTGAAGGCCATATGCAGCCTCTCCTCAGCATTATTGCCTATGAAATTAACAAAGGTAATAACTGTAAGCATCTATTTATGTGCATGCAGAAATGTGAAGACAATGTGTTGCTTCTTTTTCTAGAATGAAGTGATACTTGTGATAGGTTCAGATAGGAAAAACAGTATCAGAAGAAAACATTAAAGGCTATGAGTGATATTACAGTCAAATAATGAATATGTTATTTCAGTACTGTTGTATTTCCTATTAAATTTAAATGAAGGAGGCACAGGAAGAAAAAAGCCCTCTGCTGAATGCCAAAGCCTGAAACAGTGTTATCCTGTATGTACATGTGAGGGAGTTTTTACATCACTTGATGAAGAGCAAATTTTACGTGACTTCAAGATAAATGGTTCTTCAAGTGCTGCCAAATTTTTTTTTTTTGTTTATAACACCACTTCTGCCTTCCCCAAAAGAGAGCTGTCTTTGCCAAGGATATAACATCAATGAAAATTACAATGTGGTCTCATGAACAATTTTTTCAACAAAGCTGGGGTGCAACAATATCTGAATGCAAATAAAAATGTACGTCTGTGGATAAAGAAAAATGTTTTCAATTAGTTCCAGTAACAAAACCAGTTGCGACACTAAGTCATGAAATTATCACTAAACAGCAGTGATGGAACTGCATACTGAAGTGTGATAAGAAAGCAAGCTAAAGAGCAAGTGCTGGTCATATTTCTAAAAAAAAAAAGAAGGCCCAAGTAACCTTCAACTTCCTTTCTTTTTGCACTCTGCATTCTTACTAGATGATGTGCGAAGATAGGCACACTTATCATTTTAAAACATAAGAAATTTTCATAGAGGGCTTATGTTTGGGGGCACATAAGTCTCAAGGTTGTCTTTTTGCCAAAGTGCTGTACCATTATTGCACTCAGGGTACACTGCTGACAGCCACTGTTCTGCAAAAATGACAGAAAATAAGGAACCAGAGTAAGCATTTTCACTTCTTGTACACAAAATGTCAACTTAGCTGTTATCTTATGGCCTAAGTGATTAGCAAAAATACACAATCATTTCTGAAGCTGTTTACTGTATCTGCCACAGAGGCAGCCAAATTCCCAAGTTATCTGAAATCCTCTGCTTCCAATTCTCAGGGTTGCTTGCTTATATTAGAGATGATGCTTCAATCTCTCACAGTGATTTTGCTGCCAAATTTTTTGTGTCTTGCTGTATTATTATCTAACTCACTTCCCTTTAAGTCATGTTCTCTTTTACCATAAGGTTGAAGAGATCAGGCACTTTTCAGCACAAAGCCACCAATCAAACATTTGTTGCATAATTTAAACATGTGGTGAGGGAGAGACTACCTGTATAGTTTGCCCAACATCCTGAGATAAAGTCTCTAAAGGCACTGTAAGCATTAAAAAAATAAAAAAATAAAAAAAAAAGTTTTTCCATCTTTCTCATTCTCTTACTCCCTCATTACTCACTGGGCTCTCTTCCAAAATACTGGAGGTCAGTCTGAGGGGCTTTTTATAACTTAATCCTTAGAATCTAAATCTACACTTGCTTTTCTTCAACTAAAAGAAAAAAAATAATAAAATGCAAAATATTTCTCTCAGCTATAGACTTCTTTTCTGAAGAGAAAGTTGGATTCTTGGCTCCAGTGGGAATTACATTTTATTTTCTCTCTTCAAAATGTGTCTGGTTTTATAAGACCTTTAATTATCTAATATAAAATTGCCTGATTTGTCTTTTCCAATGTCTCATTTAAAGCAGAATGCTTAAATCTGCCCCCTCTGACAGACTGTAGCTAAAGCAATATTTTATTTTTTAATTCTGAGATAATTTGTTATGATAAATAAATTACTTTATTATGGTAGTGAATTACATTCATAATTGCTGTGATATTGGCTTCAGGGCTCATTAAAAATATATGTTTCTGTTGTAATAACTATTTTGCACCAATGTATCTTAGTATGTGCTTTTAAAAAATATATACTATGATTGTAATAAAAATGCTGAATTTATATGCTATTTTTCATCTAGGTAGAGACAAGATCATCTACAATATATACTTGTGAGATACTCCATGGAGAATCTTAGCAAGAAAAAAGAGGGATAATATTCTTGGGGTGGACATGGAACAAACTCCAGTACGAGTCCTCTGACCCCTTATTCTTTATGTGAAATTAGATCCAAGCACCAACTGTCTTCCAGTAAAAAACTGTTTGGAAATTGTATTATTAAATACTAAAGAGAAGCTTTATCTGGGGACACCACATGTGTATCAACATTCCATACTCCAGGGTTTCTCAAACTGTGGTCTATGGAAATCACAGGTTAAAAGCATCACTGCACCCTTCTTTGGGGGGTACATATTTATTCACGAGTTCATAACAGGGATATGATGAAACAGCCAATAAATCAAACTCTAAAAGTGGTGTTCTATAGAAAAGGAATGTGTTTGCTGTTTATATTTACATAATAGCAAGCTGAAAAAAGGGTGTAATCTCACAGAATTCCTCTTTCATAAGTGTGCATCACACTTCCGAATTTCAGGCTGAACCAGAAGCAGCTGTGAGAAAAAGGCAAAAACACTCCTCTAACTTCTGAGCTTTTTTTAAAAAAATGCCTTTAACAAATAGTGCACTGTGTTTTGCTTCAGTAAGAGTAGAAGAAAAACCTCTGTGAAGGTTTACCACTGAACAGCCACAGTGGTATTTGTTCCAGACTTATATGTGCTTCCCACTGACTTTGATTGACAAAGGAAGTCAAAGATGCCTAAGCCTTTTGTTCCTCATGGGATCGACCAAAAAACTTTGATATATCTACGTTAGGCCAAACAATGACAGTTTTAGAGAATTTTTCCCCAAAAGTAGCATCCAAAATCCAGAGCTTAGAGCTGTGTTCCCTATATAATATGAGAGAATCAAGTGCCTTAGATGTATGATTTAAAAGCTCATACCCTTACCTTGGGAAGAAATCGGACAGTCAAAATTCAAAGGTGTACACTCTGGCGTTTCTTTCATGATATTGATGCCTGACAGTCAGGACCACCCATGACATAAGGGTAGTCACAGCAGCATTGCTTCCCTCCTAACAGTTTGTCTGAGCATGAGTTTGTGGGGCGGGATGAGAGAAGTCATTTTGGGCCAGTCAGTTTTCATGTGGACAGTAATATGTCATCTCCATGGCATGAAAGGAACTAATTATTTAACTGCCTTAGCCAAACATGGAACCAGATATGAGGTGGTTTCCACACAAGAATGCTTGGGGATTACACTGGACCTGAAACTCCACATATTTTACAGTATGCTGTGTAAGACCTGGAAAACTCTTGGAAATAATTCACTCACCTTCAGGGAGCAAGGGGAGTACTTTATTAGTCACCTCCTGACCAATGGTCTTTACTGGAGAAGTGGCAGAGGCCATGCTTTTAACTTTGAGAATGAAGCTGGGCTGCCCTTCAGCTCAGCTCCCAAATCTGTATAGTGGCACTCTCCTCAAAGTAAAAGCTAAGCAGCAGCAATAATGAGCAGGATACACTTGTCCATCAATGGCAAGCTAACTGCAAGCTTTTTAGTGACCACATGTAGCTGCCAGGTCATGTTTCCTGTCACCAGAAGTCAAGAAAAAGCACTGTGCAAGTGCCCTGCACTGAACAGTTCTCAACAAAGTAACTCAGGCTGCAGATTGCTGCTTCCTTAGCAATTACATTTAGGAGTGTTCCCCAATTTCTATCTTAAAAGTCAGCTGTCAGTTTCAATTGCCAGTTCTTCCCTTCCACAACTTTTCAGTTAATGGACTGAGTTCTGAACTGACCTGGAGTTTGCTTAACCATAATAAGAAAGTTCACTCAAAATATAACGTTGGGCCATCTCTTACTCAGCTGAAAAAAATCACTCCCCTTGCAATACCAGAAGCATCAATATGTACAAAAAGTAAGGAGAGTTTTTAGAGTTATTGAAGTATTAGCCTTGGATGCTAGGTTTTGGTAATAAGAAAATGGCACTCTCCCTAGCAGTGTTAGGGCAAAAGGTATTCAACATGATTGCATTGCCAGCAAGAAAATTGACATAACAAGGTTTTCTGGCTTTATAACCTGTATTCACTTAAGTAGGTAATCTAGCTGCTAGCCTGCTGAAAATTACCTGTGTAGTGATACTCAGTGGTAACTGATTCCTAATGCAAACTTTTATTGCAGTCATTAGTTTCAATATCTTTCCTATTTGCTTTTGCTACTGGTGATGGTCTTGTTTGTTGAGCTTTTTTCATTATCCTTTGTTCCAAAACTTAAGTCTCACCAGGCCAGAGAGTCTCAGGTTAAAACAATTTATGACCAGATCTCATCATGTCGTAACACCTCTACCTTTCTTATGTTGTCAGATTAACAGTCCTCTCCTAGAAACTGGTGGTCTGAAGGAGTTTAGATGGATTATTAGAACTCTAGATTTGCAGCTAGAAAGGCTGGGATTTCATCCCCCCAACTCTCCAATGACACCAATTCTTCTAAATTATTTAGTAAGAAAGGGCTTTGACTGAATTAGTATTTCCTATGATTTTAATTTATAGAATCAGATCACTGGAAGAATAACTGTTTAAATCCATATTGATATGTTATCAATATGGATTTAAACAATTTAATGACCATATAAAATTCCTTTACACCATTTTCTTAAATAATGCTTGGGCTAAAAAAAAAATAATAATTCTTTAAAAAGAAACAGAAAGGGAGAAAAATGCAGTTTGCAAAAGTAATTGCTGAATGTGAAATTGAGATTCCTAAACTATCATTTTCAAGTAGCATGTTCCACTAAGCCATTAGCATGCACAGAGTGCTGCACTCCACCAGGTCTTAAAGGTGATATTCTTACAGGAGATTTTCACTACAGTCAGTCTTCTGAGGGAAAATTTTTAAGTGAATCTGCACCCATTCATTTTTCATTCCTTGGATTCTCTGATGAGTAGCAGTTCTGTGATGTGGATATTTGTCTATTAGGAACCTGGTGGAAATTACCAAGATCTTTCACACATATCACATAGTTGAAGGCAAAGATTTATTTCCTGGCATTTTTGATAGTTAAACTGTGCTAAAGTATAAGGTAAAGTTTTAATGAGATGGAACTCTATTCAAGTGTTGTCAATGAAATATCTTTCTCTTCTTTGCAGTTAGTTAGGGTTAGCTTTGAAAGCTCATCAAGGTCAAGCATTTCTGATCAAATTTGAAAAAGAAATTGACGGGCAGTACTGGACTTTTTATTAATGTTATTCTCTTGTTTTTATATCATTCTGGATTTGGGGATCACTTTTCCACAGATTACTTAAAACTTCGACATGGAAAATCAAAATGTTACACAGATCTTTTAGAAAGCTGCAGTTGATTTGATTTCCAGCTATATCAAAGACACCAAAAGCATACTTTGTAAAATATTCTAGGTACAAATTAGCTAAAAGATTTTGATGTAATGATCAACAGTCTGAGATGGTGAAAGAACTGATAAAGCAGTTGGTGGTTGATGTGCGAAGCAGCTCCGGCACATATAAATGTTAATGTAATTGAAAAACATGACTATGAAGGGACATGCAGTTCCTCCTTTATAAATAAATAAACTTCACTGATATTATAAGAAAAAAGTACTGGAACAAATCTGCCCTTCCCAGTAACCCCCTTCTCTCATATATATCTTGATCCACTACTTTGAAACCACAAGACCAGGTATTCAAAAAGGAAAATTTCCACTAGATGTGATTCTAAATGGCTTAAAAGTTCTTCAAAAGCTCTTTTGCAAGCCTCATCTCATTTTGAATTAGAACCCTGCTTGTTTATCTTTTCAGCTGAGATGAAGGACATTACACTACTTATTAGGCATCTCTGGCCTCCAAAATAAACCTTTTTAGAAAGAGATAGGTCTTGTAATCTGCTACTATTTGTGAAAACTATACATTTCCTTAATTTGGAAAAATAGTGGCATTATTCTTTTTAAAAAGATTTTAGCAATGTTAAAAATTGTGCCTATAATCTAAAGACCAGAATCTCAACTAATGTAAAGATTTTTAGTTCCATCAAATTCAAAGTTGCAAGCCAATGTATGCCAACTCTGAATCCAGTAAGGCTGTATGTTAAGCTTCACTCCATTTGTTGAAAAGAAAGGATGAAGATATGATGTAGCCAGATTGCTCTTTCCTAGCATTGTCAGGATTGTATTGATGTTGGCAATACAAGTCTGACCAACCATCTTAACAAAGAGAGATTTGTATAAACCAAGTATGTGTGTGCCTTGCAGGCCCGTCTCAGAGAAGATGGCAATTTCCTCTTGCCCTTTTCCAGTGCTCTTTATACATAGTTTTATGAAAAGCTGTAATATTCCCAGAGACATAGAAAAGATCCAGCTAGTCTTACTGACTCAGAACTGAAAGTTTTAAGGTTAGTCTTGAGGGACATTATTACACTGCAGGTCAATAATGCCTCATAACCTTTGCCATGCCTCCTGAGGGCAAACACACATATTGTGATACCCCATTCTGCTCTGCTACAGATGAAAGGCTTTGGAAAGGCTGGCTTAAGGTTAGGAACTGTATGAAGGAATCCCCCCAAGGATGCTCGGTTAGGGGACCAAGCTCATGTGGAACAGCAGCAAGTTTGCCTCTCCTGAACCTTGTTCTGTGTATTTTTGAAGCAAAGGTACTAAAGGAATTCTTGGCTCTAACAGAAGATGACAAAATGCTTTAGATCCATGCTTCCCAGACTGGGGAAGCATTTGAGACTTCTTTGCTCATAAACACTACATTTCAAAGCTGAGAAAGAAGACACAAAGGGTTGGTTTGGGGTGGGGAGGCCAGTTTAGGTGGGGGTTTAGGTTGGGGGGTTGAGTTCTATTCAATTTAAAATTGACTATGCTCTACTCCATTTTTAAGTTTCTCAGATAAGCATAAAAATTGCTGCAGGAAATTTTCAGTGGAGAATCATTTCCATTTTGTAATGCACTTGTTTCAACAACCCCGGGGCCCTTATCTTAACCTCCTGAACTAGAATGGCCATACTAGATTTTGCTTCAGTGACAGGCTAGTGTGATAAACTCAGTTTTTAAGTTACAGTCCATTAAATTATAGCAATGAAATAAAAAATAAGCATTTGACTTATTGAATCATAGCTAAAGGAAATATTTGAAATCTAGACTACATTTATTCTGTTTTGTGCTTACAGTTTCCTTCTTATTTATTGTGCATCTTGGCAAATTAAGATGTGACATTTCCTATCCAGTTAAAAATTATTCCATGATACTGAAAATTGGAAATTAATTTTAAATTGAAGGGAACAGAAAAAATTCTGCCTTCCCTCACAAATCCATAGAAAATCAAGGTAAATTAACATCTTCTGTCTAATAGCAGAGGACTTGCTGCAAAATTAACCTTCCTGTGCAGGCTGCATTGCTTAAATTCTAAAATGCTTCGATCATGGGTCCATTTTCACTGATAGGAACCAGAAAAATTAGCAGAGAAAATCATATCTTCAGCTGACATAAATAAATTGCACTGAGCTCAAGTCTGTTGTTCTGTACTGATCTGAACAAATTTCAAATCTGGTCCTTTAATGTGTAGGAGGAAAAGTTCAATAGTTCAAGAAGTTTATATTGCAACAAACCTTTCTTATTTGGCTGTAAAAAATCTGCTTCAGAACCAGTCTGCTTCCAACTATCTAGTTTGACCCCAAAAGTTAATAACAGTGTATTGCACTCCCAAAGTAGGGGGTTTAAAAATAATAATCATTTTGAAGGAGCACTGTTGAAATATTTTTCATGTTTATTTTTTTTCCCCATCTACATTCCCTACCAAAGGATTTGCTTTCAGATTTGGAAGCGATCCAAAATCTAAACTACCTTTATTTTTTCTCTCCTGTTGCAATGTCCATTTCCTTCTTGGTTAAAGTAAGGCGCAGCTTTAATGTTCTCTCCAGAATCAAGAGAAATCCTTGCCAGTCTCACAGAAGTAAACACAATAAGGACCATAGCTAGAAAACATGGACAGAAGATGTAAAGACATGTTGATGTGGTTTTGCATTTTCTTGTCCAACTTTAAAGAAGTGACAGTTTGCTGTTAACAGTATGTGTATTTTGTATAAGGATTAATTACTCTTGCCACATATTTTTAGGCTTACTCAGGCACATTCTGATTTTCAGGCTGCTGAGCATTGAATCAGAGCAACTACATCTTGAGTGTGGAGCATTTGTCACCTAATCATCCCTCAGTCACACAGTCCTAGGACTACACCTCATCCAGCAATTTGGAAACCTTGTTCCACAATCTATGCAAGCTCCATCTCCAAACCAGCCCTTCATTCTGCAGCTGGGGCCACTGCAGGTAGAGTTTTGTACATCAGAAACTATTAAACTCATGTCTCTTTAGTGGCTCAGAGGGACACAAGTAGGCTCAGCACTTCAGAAAAGAAAACCACTTATTTAATCACCTAAATGTAGATTTAAGTCCCTATTGTTGAGGATCTAGGCTGCAGAATATGAGCCATTTTCACAGAGATACCCTGGCCCCTTTTTCATTGCTCCAGCAAACAAAGCAGCTGTAAATCCAGCTGGGTTTATGGCTCTTTTGTATTACTGGACCAGCAGAAAGCAAGCAAAGAACACTAGTGAACCTGTCCATATATATCAAATACCTCAACACTGTCATTTGTAACTGTCGGATTTGCAGATAAATAAATTTGCACCTTTAATGTTGGTTGTATAATGGACAAGGGCAGTTAAAGAAAAAAATCCTGCTTTCTTTGCTTTTCCAATTGGCATTTCTAGCAAGAATTTGCTTTCCTGAGAGCTACCTGTCTAGAACTTCTGCTTGCAAAGTGTTGCCAGTATATAAATTATTTCACCTTTAAGTGCATGTTATGAATAGATAGCATAATAGACACTTTCATCATCACCAGTCAAAGAATATTTGGACAATAACACACTGTACTTTTTCAGCACCAGAAAAGGTGCCTGTATGAAGGTATCACAAAGCATTCTGTGATGGAAATGAAAAACCAGGTCTGTCACACAGCTGAATGTTTAGTCAGCCATACTTAATGGTAAAAAGTGTTCATGCACAATCATGTGCTATTCATATGGAGTCACACTCTGAGAAACAATCCGTCATTTTGCACTTGCTTGACCATCTCTCCATCAGTTGTTTGCAACCATTAAACTATTCCTATTAATTGTGAACACACAGAGAGGCCTGATTTGATGAGTGTATTCATGACACACACAAAAACTGCAGGTGAAAACTTTTAATCTGATTAGACCTTTGCCTTATGGTACATCACAGCTGGCATACAGCAATGCCATTTCCATGTCAATTCCATAGTTAAAAACTGCTTAGGAAGTAAGCCAAATCACAGGGCTATGCATTGAATTACAATAGATACATACATAATTGGTATATTCTGTACTGGGAGCAGTGACTTCACAGTTACTTCATTTTCCACTTTGAGGCAATCCATCCCTAAAGAGTATTTCAGTGCAAATATATTCACAATTGAAAAAAATCATAACAAATAATAAGTAGTAATAAATCACATATGAAACAGAAAAAAGTTATAACAAGTTGTATGATTTTCTGGAAATGTATTCTCAGTGCAATATCCTGTCAGATGCATTAAAGACCTAAAAAATCTATTTATGCTAATTATTTCTGTCACTAGTAGGGAAGCCAGCTGGGAATCATCACAAACATAGATATGGCTTGTATTTTCTCCCCTAACAAAACCATGCAACAGCCTTCCCAAGGGGCCCAGTACACCACCACAACTGCTAACAGCAGCCAGCACGTACACTCTATGAAAATGTCCATACATCTTTAGCTACAAATCGCAACTTTTGTAGTTGCTTCTATTGAAAGCAAGATGTTTCCACTTGTTTTTAAAACAAATCTGATCATTTGAATATTTTACAGCCATAAGAATCGAGCAATTTTTCACTTCAGGAGAAAGAAGTTGGTGTGCAACCATGACAGCATGACTTTTTGATAATACCACTGCAGCTTTCTGTCCTACTTTTGCAGTTTTCCTTCAACTAAGATTTGCTGAAACTCCTTAAGCATACTTCTATTTTCATTCTTTTTTAAGCCAAACCATTTCTTTCTTTGCAGATGAAAGAAGGATTGGTTTGAAAATATTTACAATTCCCTCAGCCGCTGTGATAGTTTGTTAGCTGCCATTTCATCCATCACTGACCCAAAGAGCTGAAATCAACACAAAAAAAACTTCTTTTTATCCTTCTCCTGGCCATGCCTCTGACATTTCTTCTCCACCAGAGGCAGAGATAGTTCCCTGTGTAGGAAATGGACATCTACCAAGGGAAGTAAAATAAAAGCAGTATTTACACAATGCAGATAGTAGGAAATGTGTGAATTTCAGTATCAACACACAGCAACCAAATTTCTGGGAAAGTAGTAAGTGCCGATATAAATGGCTTAGTGCTCTGTGCCAGCCACACCAGACACCAGTGATAGGTACTCTGCCTTGGCCATAAATATCTGTTTAGTGCTCTGTACTGTGAGGTGACAGGGTTTGTGTCCAAACTTTGATTGATTGCAAAAACTCTCATGAGGCAGAGCAAGAAAAGGGCATTTATTAATATAAAAGTAGCATTCATGGGTTGTTCCAGGACCCCTTCCTTTATTCAAAGATAAAACTAGAACCATTTCCTTACCCACACATACAGTAAGTCATGGTCCTGGTTTACAGCATGTCTGCAGTAAGTGGCTATGTGCATGCTTTTGTTCCACTGAAAATGTAAATTTCAAAAGAATGAGGAGGGGGAGATATATCCTAAAATTAGCTATATATTTCAATATGGGCTATAGGATTTTTTTTCTTCACCTTGAATAATACCTCATTGTTCAAATAATACTGCTGGAATGCAAATACATTGCTATAATTTGGAGATAGATATAGATATATATATAGTGCACACATGAGCAAGCCAGCCCAGTTAGAACACAGGGGAAAAAATTGTGCCAGCTATAATTCCATGAGCTGAATTCAAGATATCCCTGCTATTTTGAAAACTCAGCTATTAATAGCAATATGTATATTTAATAATATGCCCCTGTTAGCATATGTTAAAAAATCCAAGTCTTCTTTTTGACAGTAAAATTGTCATAAATTTACTTGTTCGACTTTAGGGAAGGCTGGGGTCTGAAATAGCAGCAGTGTCACAGGTTAAATCTCCTCCAGTGTGTGCCTGCTAGCTAGCTCTGCTGATCATCATCTGAAATTCTGGGGACAGGATGAATGGTGAATTGAATTTCTTTGCTGTCTTTCCCTAACATATGGGTGGCATCACTAGTTATATCCTGGGTAAGGTATTCAGTGCACTGAAAATGCACCAAAAAGATAATACTGATAAAAAAAGATGCTCAGAATGGCTGGCTGTCTAAGCAAATCTTAACTCTTTTGGAGAAATATTAATTTGGGCTTTAAACATTTCCAAAATGTTGAAAGATTAATCCATGTCTTTTCTTAATTGTTTTCACATTACTTTAAAACACAACAAGTACAGTGCCCAGTGAGAGTAATATTATGTCTAGGTGTAATAGGAATAATATTGTATCATTCTGTAATATTTTAAAATATTCTATTTATTATTTTATTGCTTAAGCTTTTACATAGCTCTGATTAGTTGTTTGGATTTTTTTGATCAAGACATCCTCAGTTTCTTAGAGCTTTGACATAAAGTTTGTGATAGCAAATATAATTCCAAATTTAAAATGACAATTTTAAGAGTGAGTTGAATTTTTATTAATTTTATGAGCACAGTTTATAAAGTACAATAAATACTCAATATTCAGAAGAAAATATTTTTTTCTTGCCTTTTCCTTTTAAGAATGAGGATTTAGCAATAACATAACTATATATTTTAATAAAGTGTTTGTTACAATCCCAACCTTGGTATAATATATACATAATACTATACTGCAGCTCTGATTTTATGAGAAACTGTCTGGCTTTTTCAGCTCTGATATGTTATGTGCTGACCACTGCTGGGGGAGGTTGCCTAAAGGAAAATCCATCTCCTGGCAAAATCATCAGGAATTAGCCTGATAAAAAATGGTTCATGAAAAGATGATGTTGGAGGAAAAGTGGTCTTTTCATGACAAATTCAGCCATTGAAATATCTTGATAAAATGCATTTTTCAGTGAAGTAATCCATAGCCTTGACCTGGAATGTTATTCTATATCATCCCTTATATATGCATAATGGCTCTCTTTTTCCTCAAGAGAAGTTAGTCTGTTCACAGCAATACATGCACCAGACTACCTCTAATTTGAAGGGATGTCTCTGCTTTTAAAATTCACAGTCATCTTTTTCTGCAACATGTGGGAGCTGTCCCACCCTGAAACTTGTGAGAGGCGATAAAAATAAATGTTAACATTAAATTCAGATATCATTGTTCCAAATGTCTGAAATGCAAAAAGCTATGTCTAGTTCTCTGTTTTACATCTACATGTACTATGTATGTACCAAAGTTGATAACAGGACCATTTCCTAATCATTGATGATCAGAGCACAGGGCACCTCTTTTATGAAGACAGGCTGAGAGAGCCAGGCTTGTTCAGCTTGGAGAAAAAAAAGCTCTGAGGAGACCTTAGAGCACCTTTGAGTTCCTAAAGGGGATAGAAGAGAGCTGGAGAGGGACTTTTTACAAGGGCATGTGGTGACAGGACAAGGGCAAACAGCTTTAAATGGGAGTAGATTTAGATCAGGTATTTGGAAACTTTCTAGTGGAAAGTTTCTCTACCCTTAGCAGTGGGATTGGAATTAGATGGATTTTTAAGGTCCCTTCCAGCCCCAATCATTCTGTGCTTCTATTGTAAGTTTCTGTGATTCAGGGAGTTCCTACAGTTTACTGCCCTTATCCATTGAGGTGGCTTTACTGCAGTTGTGATGGGCAACTGGCAAGAAACAGAAGCTGTGTAGCTTTTATTTTGTTAATTGACATTGCAGGAAAGCTCTGGAGAGCACAAACTTTCTTTAGGTTTTTTTATCCAAATTTAGCATTATATTGACAGCTTGAATGTTTTGAATGGATGTAAGTTAATCAACTACTGTGGCAGCAAGTCTACGAAAACCTGTTTGCTTTAGCAAAGAAACTTTAAAAGACCCTTAGTGCGTCTTATTGCCTGACAGAAACATCTACATAATTTCTAAGCCATCCATCAAACAGGCATCTGAATGCTAGCCACAGTTAAGCAAGCTACATAAAAAATAATAGACTATGATTATACTCATTCCATGACAGGAAACTTGTTTATTAATATGGAGTTTTTAAATGCCACTCTGTAAGTTAAAAGCTTTATGCACATTAAAATACAGCACATATTTCTACACTGGATTTCAACATATATTATTCAGCACTTGTTACCTAACAAGCTTTACTTGTTTCTTCAGTGAATGTCTCATTCTCTGTAATCACAATTTTTTTGGTTTGGGGGAAGAAGAGAAAATAATGACAGATCATAAGATATCTTAATTCTACCTCACAGAACTTTTTAAGAATACTTTCCCTGTTAAAAGGGCCTTAGAAAAAGAAAAATTCTCAGTTTCACTGGTAAAATCTTGAACAACATTCAGTTTAATATTGAGCCATGTAATTTTTTTTTCTTATTTTCTCTTCTGCTCATTTTTAGTTCTTGAATTTATAATAATCAGCTCTTTTTCTTTCTTTATATTTGCATTCTATTTTTGTAAGGGATGCTGTCTTGGAGCACTGATGTTCAAAACTGAAGGGTGCCAGACCCAAATCCCACGCTGTGTGGTAGTCTGAAAGATTATCTTCCACATTACAGTGATTAAATTAGACCAGACAGTACCACAGCCCCTGATGTGCATGCAGTTAATACTTTGAAAGGACAGAAACTGTTCCCAACAGCTTCAAAATTGTCCAGCACCGAGTAGCTGCTGTGTGGGCTTTTATCCTCCTACAGATAACGTCAAGCATATCTACTGCTGTGTGCATTCTGCAGCCTTGATAAGAGGAAAGAAGAAAACTTTTCAGGACCACGAGACATAGCTAAAACTAGAGCTTTCTCTCTGGGAGATTTTTGGGATTAAAATAGTATTTTGTTAGTTATATAGATATCGAGGCCATAAAAGCATTTGGATTCTGTTTTTTCTGGAGTTCCTACTAGGAAAACCTATGCAGCAATAATGCATTTAATAATTATATTATTCTTAAACAACTAGAAACACAACCACATTATACAATGACCTTAGAGATAGGACAGATAATTACTGTGCAGTGACAGAGAAAACTTCAGACAGTAAAGTTGTTGTCTTTACTGTTGGCAGTGATAATGCAACACATTTGTGTAATAGATTTATATGTCAAATTAATCTTTTCCTCAGCACAATCCTAGGAAAGCACCTTTGTTTCTATGTGCCCTCTAAAGTACATCCCTCTGTGAATCATCAGTCCATGTTTTTATTAGTCTTCTGCATTTACTCTGTAACATTACGGAAAGTGGCTTAAGCAAGTGACCTGAAGCACTGCAATACATCTCATGGACTTGAAAACACCACTGGAGGAAGAGGAAGGAAGCAATTTATTGCAAATGCCCACCTATGTTTTTTTCATTATTATTTTGTTTTATTTTGCTTTATTGGTTTTGTTTGGCTTTTTGGTTTTTTGTGGTTTTTTTTTTTAATGACTTTTTCACCTAAGTAGATGAAGGCACTTTGATGAAGAATATGAACAAATTAAGTACTCTCAAATTAAAAACATGAAGTGAGTATAGCAGGAAGAGAAATATCCATATTAGGAGGATAAAATCCACAAAGAACCTGTCTTGTGACTGATGGTTTGTCTTAATCCCATGGTTTCTTTGGCAATGAGGGCAACTTAAGTGCCCATGTTCCCAGAAATCCTCCCAATAATTAGATATGTTTGCTTGAGGGGATTTGAAAAGTTTGGGGCAACTCTTTGCTATTGTTTTGGGATATTGGGTTTTTTTGTTTTGTTTTTTTTTTGGTTTGGTTCTTTTTACCAGCAAGGTTTCAGGAACGTGCTTAAGAGCCTGGCACCCCAGCCTGCAGTAGCACAGCTGAAGCAAAAGTCGAACAGAGAGGTGGGAGAGAACAGAAATGGTCAAGGGAAGAAGAGAGCTCAGCTGTGTCACATAAACATGTAATTACACCAGGAGTCTATGGGCTCATTTTTGACATCCAGTGCTTGGTCCTGAGGGTGCCATCAGGCTCTGCAAACTCCTCTCACCCACTGACTTTCTGCTTGCCCTCAAAGCCAGTGCTAGCATGGCACAGCCCCCCTGGGACCAGGGACCAGGATATTGTGAGAGGGTTATACAGGATGAGCTGCTGGGCCTCTCTCCTCCCTTTTTGCTCTGGAGCTGCATTTACACTCAGGTCCTTGCCTGAGACACTTGTCCACATGTCTGCACTGGCCGTGCACCTTGCTGATCCTGACCTTGATTTATTTCCAGGTTGTCCCTAGACTATCCCATCCCTATGGACCCATAGAGTGATCTGGGCTGGGGGTGGTACTATCACTGGACCTGTTCTGCTCTTCTTGCTGGCGTCCCACGGGGCTGCATCCTGTGTGTGTGAGGGCACTGCCATGCTGGCCACACTGTCACCCACACACACAGCTCTCCACCACTGCTGGTGCATCTGGCTCTGTTGTTCCCTGATATCCTGTTTCCCAACAGTTTCAACAGCTAAGTTACATCTGCTGAAGGCCTGTTCTTGTCTGTGCAGTGCTCTCCTTCACCCACAAGGTATGGTACTTTTCTAACTGTTTTAAAGCTCCTCATCCAGCTATTGAATCTAAGCTATTGGAGCTAAGGCAGCTCAAATAAATCACTGGTTTTATCGGCTTGTTTTGTTTTATTTTGGCTTGGTTTGGTTTAACCTTGGTTTTGATGTGAGGGACAAGATAAAAAGGAGTTATTAAGGTCAGCAAGTCACTTCTTAGATCCCCTTAGCTGCAGTGAGAACCTTCATTTAAGGCTGAATGAAAGCTCCTGTGCAGGTATGAAAATTCTTTAGTCCCTAACCCAGCTTAGTCCTTAATCACAGAAATAAACTGAAGGAAGAGTGACTGAATTTATAAACTGATGATTAAGGTACTTCTGTTCAAATTAGTATTTCATTAGTTATTCAAAATAGATCAGCTGCAACAAGAGCTCATAAACCAACTCTGTAATACACCTAGGTAGAAGGTTAGGGCAGTAATACATAAGCAAAGACAGCTGGATTAATAAATGCTTCTGAAGAGAAAGAGCAAAGTCTTTTAAATTGAAAGTAAACATTATTTTCTCTTTCTTTTTTTTTCTGCCAAACCTCTAACTAAACTTGATCTAAACTCATAAACTATTCCATTCAAACTTGAAATTATATTTTGCAGCAAATAAAGAATAATTCATTTTCTCCTCTGTATTTTCCAGATTTCAGTGCTGCTGAAGTAATCCTTCAGAAATATGCCCCCATAAGTGTGACTTTCTTCTCCAGCAGTAGCTGCAGGTGGCAACTGTGTTAAACCATTGTCAAGGACTCTGGTGCATGATTCCTTCTAAGCTGTGGAAGTTATTTTCCCAGCCTCTACCCCCTGCCTCCCCTGCAAATATTGTTACAGGGGTAGCAGAGCAAGTAGCAGGTCTACTCCTGAGAGCAGGTCTACTCATAACCAAGGGAAGCAATTTAACTTATCACATATTTCTGTTTTAACTCTCAATCACCAAGCAAACATATCCTTCAATGAACTCAGGCAGTAACTTCAGCTGGAGCTGGTAACTAGGTTGATAATCTTTCCAGTCACTGTTCCCAAGTCCAACACAAGTTCTGTAGGTAGGGTAGGATCATTTCACATCATCAAGTAAGCTGGCTAAGATAATTTAATGCTCTTCATGTGAGACAGACACTGATCATTTTTCTACTCCTAGCAAGTTTTCAGTGGCATTCAAATTAGTTCTTCTTATTTTGCATGGCAAGGACTTGGGACCATCCCAGCCCTTTTGGGCAACCATCAGACTTTCAGCTGAGGTTGCTAGACAACATAAACCAGAGCAGTCAATGATCTTGTACTTTCTGATGTGCCAGCATTGCTTCTTGAATGACTGATGACTGGAGAATAAGTCAGTTAAGAGAATCTAAGTAGCCCTTTAAAAAATAATAGAACTGTTTCATCCTGAAGTGCATACAGGTGCAGGTGCCAGTGAAAGGAATGGAAACACCTTTCAGGAGATGTCAATAGAGGCAGAACTATGGACACACTGACTTAGACTGGCTGAAATTGTCACAGGATTGTCCCCTCAGGAGACAGTAATCTCCAGCTGCAGGCACTAGTCTCTTAGAAAAACAGTACTTCAGTCACTTGTGATTCTGTGACCGTAACCTGAGGTTAATGGCTGACATTAACTGAGTCATGGTTAATGTCATAATATAGCTGGCATTCAGTGTAAATGACAGCAGTTTTGGGCAATATGCGTTTGAGGCAAGTAAACATTTCCAGACCAGGTCTCGATTAAGTTTCTTGCTTCGTAGCCATGATAAAACACTCTCACATATTTATTAATGAGGCTGATGAATATGAGCACTAATGAAAATGGACAGGTAGGTAATGAGGGAGGTACAGTCAGAACATAGGATTAAAGTCAGGTACAATTAAAGTTCAGCTCCCTAGTCAAACGCAGGCTCCTTTGGGGCCCTAAGTAAATCATTTATGCACAGCCTCTCAGTTTTTAAAGAGAGGATAATAATATTCATTATCTTCACACATACATCTTGAGAGTATGAGCAGTTTTGCTGCATTTTTTTCCTTAATTCTCAGAAGTGCCTGGTAGATTACCAATATCATGATTACAATACTGGGCAGAGCTGGAGACAAACAAATGCTGCATAGGTTTTTTCACAGAGCTCTACTAACATATTGCAGACATCTTTAGCCCTTATCAGTTATGCTATTCCACTCTAAGCTTAAGACAAGCTGCCAGGAAAATACCTGCTACCTGTAGGAGTGATGCCACATCATGAGACAACCTGTGCCTCCCTAATGCACAGCTGCCTTTAAAGACCACATCTCTGGGAATGACTTGAAAGACTCAGCAGACAGTGGCAGCACAAATGTCAGATATCCAGTAAAGGAGAAAGCAGAATAACTGTCCTACCAAAGGTTGTAAAACAGAACCAAATAATGCTGAGAATTGCAGGATAAGGAGAGGAGGGAGGGAGTTAGTGAGAGGGAGAGAAACCACTACATCAAGCCATCTGGATTAAAACCAGATCCATCATTCTAAATTAGTGCTTGAGTGCTGAGCAAATGAGCTAGAGGAAGAAGAAAATCAGTGTGTTTGTATAGCTGCATCGCAGGCCATCAAGGAAGAGCTGGTTTACATTCTAGGCAGAGGAAAGTCTGTGCACAGTCTATTATCTCTGGCTGATATTATGAAGCTGTTACTCAGAAGTGAAGTGTATTTTGGGATATCCCCATGCACATGTACTGCTGACCAAGGTCTGCATTACAACCTATCCAGAACTTAGGCAGCAGTTAGTAATTAAATCTTAATGGTTATCTGCTGAGATGAAAACTCTTGGGACAGAAGAAAGTGAAGTTTAAGAGGCTCACCACTCCATAGGAAGAGAATTTGGAGCCAGGAAGGGTTACCACAGGCAAAATAAAGATATGGAACACAGGCAAAGGAAAAACTAACAGGAAAAAAAAAAAAAACAAAAAACAAAAAAACAACAACAACTAAAGAAAGAAGATCCCTGTGGACAAGCCAAACAGGAGTTAACACATGAGCTGCAGAAGCAGCTTAGTTTGTCACAGAATGAAAAGAAACTCACACTGGGAATATAAAGAGGAGTTGTTATTTTAGGCAGGTTTGAAGATTTTCTTGCTCTATTTAGCAGAGAATAAAGATAATTTGTTTACAGCACCACATGCACCTGAGAAATGGGTTGCAGCTCAGCATGTTCATGCAAGATAAAAATTGGGAAAGGGTAATGAGAAGTAAGGACAAATCTCAAGGACTAAAGTTAATCCTAGGACTATACAGATTTTGTTCAGATTTCAAGGCTTAAGGCACACATATTCTAGTGTCTGTCCAACGTCTAGCCAGGCAGCTTAGCCAGATCTAAGACACAGGGGCTACTTATATATATCCATGCCTTAAACAACTGAGCTTTGGTATAGCATCTAGTGTAACAGAACCGTCCCTAGACGGTGCTTCTTTGTGTACCAAAGTCTGTCCAGAAAACATGTGAATCCCTGTAGATAACAATTCACTTCTCTTCTTTCCCAGCATCTTCTCCACAAGTAATCTGGCTGTTGGTGATAAACCTGATGGTCATCTTTTAAATGCAAAAAGCCTCAAATGCATTTAAAAAAACTTATTTTGCTTTGCTTTGTTACATCTGCAGCATTATTCCAACTGTAGTGAAACTGCTGTCAGCACAGGTGCTTAGACTCAATTGTCCGAGTTCTGCAAAGTCCACAGCTCCAGGAACAACCGTGTAATCACAGAATCACAGAATAGCTGGGGTTGGAAGGAACCTCTGGAGTCCATCTAGTCTAATCACCCTGCCAAGGCAGGGTCACCTAGTGCAGGTTACACAGGAATGTATCCAGGTTGGTTTGGAATGTCTTCAGCAAGGGAGACTCCAAAAATGGGAAGGAAAGTGCTATTTAAAAGCACTTCACTCATCAACCATGCCAGTCTAAGACTGGAAAGGTATGTGGAAGAAAATTTTTTCCCAGAAGGATATATTTACCTTTGCGAAATGGAATAATTACTGCTATGTGTTATATTATCCCTCAGATTTTTTACTTTCCAGTCAGATCTGGTTGAAATTACCAGCAGGTTTGAAAGTTTGAGAGGACACTAGTACACACTGCAGCCATGTAACCTGTACTGCCTTAGAAATTTGGATACAATATCTTGAAATTACCTTCTCAAGGATGCACATAGAATACTTATTCGTATTCTTTCTCCAGTTAGACTTGTATCAAAATAATCTGTTACATGGTAAAGATTGCTGGTTTGTTCCTCATTCTAGTTTCTATTTCACTTAACCTACTAAGCTCGAGGAAAGCTCAGTCCACTTACAGCAGAAGTTGAAAAACACCAGGTGTTTCACTGTCTTTGCTCAAACTTGCTTAAGGAAGAAGTTAATGTCATATCACAGACTAATCCTGCATTCTCAAGAAAACTCTCTTGTGATTTTCAGAGATACTAAAAGGCAAAAAGAAAACACTTAATACTTTAAAAAAATTACTTTGAGCAAGTTGGTTTTTCACCCATTACTTGTTTCAGAAAGTAGCTCTTAAAATCAAAAGAAAAATCAGCTTCTAAAATCAAATTGAAGGCAGACCCTGCTTCTGAACCTGTCAGCTTGCAATATTTCAGAACTGAAAATCCTTGCAGCCCCAGAGTCATCATATCATTCTAGCTCGATTCCCTCTGGAAGCAAGGCTTCAACAGTTCCACTGTGTACAAGTGTGTATATACACATTTGAATCCTGTGGCTCACCTCAGCTGTGAAGAGAGGTAGAAAGTGCAAAGATAATTTTCTACAAGTTTCTCATGAACTGGCAACAGAGAGAAATCCTCTGCAGGCTCTGGCCAATATGAGAGACTACTTCCAACATGAGAGCTCACTTTATCAGACTTCAAGTAGCACACACTGCAGGATCACTGCAGTGACGATCCCAATCAGAGCTCCTGAATAATTAGAAGATACAAAATCATTAGCAAGAAGTCCAGCAATCTCAGAATAACTTGTTAAAAGTCAAATAGCTCCATAAATACACAAACAGTTTGAGCATCCTCTGCTTCCTTTCCCATTGCAGGCTGGAGTAATGCCAGGAAAAAAAATAAAAATAAGTAAAAAAAGATGAAGACCAAAAAAACTGATCTAAGAACTTCATGCAGGTTCCACGTTTGTGCTCTTGTGATTTGAAACAAAGTGGTGCTCCCAAATGTAAATAAACATATTTTTAGCACTATGTTTTATTTCCTTCCTCCCAAATAAGATATAATAGTAAATGGTCAGAGTCTATAAAGCACGTACAAACTTTGGAGCCATAGGGAAGAGCATGGGGCTACTGGAAACTGCTGGTCCAATTACTTTGTTCAGAGAAATACATCCCAGACAGATGCATGACTCATATCCACTGCCATCTGTTAGACGGAAATAAGCCATCTTTGCCTCATTAAGGTAGAAATGATCCTCTTTTGTAGTCAAAGACGACCTACTGACCTGGACCCCAACAGCTCGAATCAAGCAGGCTGGGACAGTTGATGGTATTATAGGCCCATTTCCTTGCCACTCTCAAAAATTATAATTTAACCAAATTTCCACCCTCTCCTTCTGAAATAATTCCTCCAGGTCACAGCATTAGGATTGATTACCTTCCCTTCTGTCCTTTGGTTGAAGGCAACTAAATGGCATAAACTGTAGCAGAGCATCCTTAATCATAATAAATCCTCCTCTCTCCCGGAGCCTGGTGAAAATCCTCTGAGTATGGGAGTGATGTGAGGTGGGATTCACAACATTTGAGAGGCCTAAAGATGAACTCCATGGGTATTTCCAAGGTGTCAGCATCCAGACAAAATGTAAAAGATCCAGGTAAAACTGTCGGCCCCCATGAGGAGCAAAGCCAGAGGATCAGAGACTTTGCAGCTCTCAGCCAAACCAGGGACTTGCAGGAGCTCCCTGCAGCCATGGAGCCACGGCAGAGCTCCTGAAGGGGTCCTGCCAACATGTGTGCCACCTGTGAGAACCACTGACCATACAGTGTTGGAGGCCATGGGCTGACAGCACAGAGCTGTCTTTTGCATCCAAGAATTTAAATTCAGATTCCAATAAAGGCATATTGTACTTGCAGTCTGTGTGTTGGCTAATTTTGTGTGTATGTGTGTGCACAAACTAAAGGATTGTGTTTCTTGACCTTCCTCAGTCCCAGTACCGTCTTATCATTTTCGGAAAAGAAAGTGTAACACAAGAAGAGTGCTCTTGAATGCACATATCCAGCAAAAGAGCTTACAGAGTCTTTGCAAGCTGGTAATACTACAAAACAGACAAATATAGGGGGATGGATGAAGTTAAGGTTTTTATTCCAGAATTTTCAGTTGTTTTACACTCTAGTTTCATTTGTGGACTCCAGTTCTGAGCACAGCCTGCAGGCTGAAATATTAGAAAACACAATGGCTGAGCTGGGAGTATCTCAAAATTATGGACTTTTCTATCACCCCAGGTATAGCATCCAGTTTTCATAACATCAAATGGCTTCAGAAAAAGAATATACATTCTCTTGATCCAAATTCTGGCAAGTTTACCTCCCCCTGAAGATCAATTTCATAGCCATGGCTGCACTGCAAAGAAGATTCCTCCTGTCTAATTCCCAAATAAAACAATAGAGACATTATAAATAAAAGGTATCTAACCTTCAAAACTTATGACAATATAAGTGCTGAAACTTTAATGTTCCTTCTTTTCTCTAAAACTGGTGAATTATGAGACCAAAATGTTTCTCTCATTCCCCACCCTCAAGCAGCCACCATCTCAGGAATAAGATGGTTTATATCTGCATTTTACAAAACACCTGAGCTGTGCTGGAGTGTGTCTGACTTGATGCAAACAAGCAAGCACAGCATGATGCCAACTTCTTAGCAGTGTACAGTCTAATTAGATAGAGACCCAAAAGTTTTTGTCAACTCCTGCACCAGGGGAACTTCTTTCTAGCTCTTCACAAAGCAACAGCATTCCTGCACACCACAAATGCAAATAATTAGGATCTCCTTAAGTATGGGAAGAATGGCTAAAAAGTTTTGAAAGCTCAGTATTGCATGCAAAGATATTGAATGCAGCAGGAGCCGCAAATGCGGTTGAGGGTTTTGAGATTTTCACCTTGCCTAGGCTGGAATTTGGAAAAAAAATGGGATGTGAATATCCCAGAAAAGAATGAGTGTTTTTCAATTTGAAAGCCCTACAAAATGTTTGAAGAGTTGCCAGGGACAGTTTCACTTTTCCTTTACTGTCCATCAGACCTTTCCCATTATTTTCTGTCAGGAGGTGAAGCGAAAGGATAGATGAATAAAGAAGCATTGTGGAAAACACAATTACTTGTTTTGTTTTACAAAGTTTTAATTTTGTTGTTAGAATTAGCATAATTTTAATTAGGCGTAGATAGAAGTCAAAAGCTGGCTTCCAGCTGTGCCTGTGTGCTTGCTGGGATATGCTATACCTGCTACCCATGGGGGATGTGCACGTGTGTGTGTTTGGAAATGATCTGCAAGCATTTTGAAGCCTTCTTTTTCAAGTCTGACATCCCTGCAATGATATCCAAAACAGAGGCTGAGTTAGCCTGAGCCTGGCAGGACATGTCAGTGAGATGGATGAAAGCTATCTTGGCTGAGATGAAAAATCCATGACTGATATCAGGAGGAGACTTCTTTATGAACTCCTATACTGATTGCTGATACAAATACTAATACCCTTTTTCACTATTATTTTCCTTATTAAAAAAACTCTCTTTCTTAATCTTGTAGTTTTTTGGGTTCACTGTTCCACTGCTGAGCTTTTTTCTTCTATGTAGGCATAAATTGTTGCTGGCTGACTGCAGTCACACCTTTAAAGCTCACTTCTGCAACTGTGGAAAGAGCTAACCACTCAGAGTACCTGATGTGCACGGGGTATAGGTCTAAACTGGTTTTCTAGCCCTCTAGGCACAAACATTTGAAAAATTTGTTCCTACAAATGTCCTTCTAGTTGAATAATTTTAATCATAGAGTTTGGAGTAGGTTTCTTTATTTTTCCTCTTTTTTTCCCTCTTTTTCTTTCTTTCTTTTTTTCTTTTTTTCCTTTTTTTTTTTATTGTATAAACACTTGTTCGTGTGTGTGAAATGCTACTGCTGTTGAAAGTATGACATACAGTCTAGTGCAACTTATCAAATCCAGCCTGTCTGGCAGTCAATTTCCAGCACATCATGTTTGTGTCGTGAGCTGTGACTACGGCCCATATAGTTTTGATTTCTAGATCTCGTGACTGACCACATACAGCTGCTGTTTACAGAACTGTCATATTTAGGCAGAGGGTGTTAAAGCAAACCTTCTTATGCTATAAAGATTAGCTTGCAAGAGTTTAATCAGGGAAATAAAACAGAAGCAGACTAGAAAATATGTCTAGATACTGCAAAAGCTCTGTGTTAAAAAAAGCAATAAGCGTATATACAATACACCTACACGCTCATACCTAGACAGGTGGGTACACTTATATACTTAGGTGTATATATAGAAGCACACTTCCACGATCATTGAAAAAAAACTTTAATACTCATGAACTGTATTCAGTAAATAGCATTCATATTTAGGTTACAGTCTGTCAATTAAGAAAGTTGTTGCAATATATTTTGCTGTCAAAGACATACAGATCTCACTTGCAAACAAATCCCTCTTTTATTTAAGAAAATTTTTAAGAGCTGCTTCTTTTACTGAACTCTTCTCTGACAACCCTTTTATAATAGAAGGGTACAGTAAGTATCCTAAACTAAGAATTATAGATGACAACCTTCTCTTTCATTAGCTGGGATAATAAGCAATTTTCATTCCTTGGAAATAAGCAGACTTTACAGCAAGACTTCAGCAAATAAAAAGATGCATAATAGATGCTAGGATCATATAATGTTTCTCTTAATTTCAGGGGTTTTTATGGATGACAAAGTTACACAGTGGATTGAAGATTCTTTCGAACAGAAAATAAGATATCTTGAAAGTAAGATCTTTAATTTGATTCTAGAAATACTATTATGTTTTCAAAAATGATACTGTCCTGCATGTACTGTCAGAAGAGGTATTGAAATTCACAGTTCTGGAGGTGTGCATTTGTTCCTTTTTAGTTGATTATAAAAGCATCTATGAGTCAGAGTCCTCACCTGCAGTCACAGACATTTTACCAGCATGGCCCATAAATTTAAACAGTGTCTTTAGCAAACAAATCTGACAGAACAAAGCAATATTAAAAAAAAGAAATTCAAAAATATCCACAATATTGTTGATAAACATCAGTAAGCATTAAATAGAAAATAATTCACTCGAAAAGGATAGATTAAGGCAGCTGCTGTTGATTATTTTTATAAGTCTCTTACCCCCTGTACAAACTGACCTTAAATGGTAGCTTAGTTAGAGTCAAACTGACAGTCTAAGAACATCAAGATGACAACTCATAGAATGTTACTGCTTTTAGAAGATGACCGTAACTAATTTTAAGGGGGTACATGTTCTACAGACTCTGTCTGCTTTGTCTCACAGAGCTGGTTCATTTCTTCTGCTAGCCCATTTCTGATGCAAACCCAAATTCAGGAAAGTATTTACAATTCGTTTTAAATAGACGAACAGTGTCCTTTGAAGGACATATTCAGTTTTGTTAAAGGAAGGTGAAGGCTAAAGGACTAGGAATGAATTTACCAGAGTAATAAAAATGTCACATCAGCGCTTTCCTCCACCCTCACACCAACCCCAGATAAACACTTTGGTGCCATTTGAAACAGTATGCATGACTCCAGCTGTGCCATTCCTCATCTCCATGCATAATGGTGGCCTCTCAGCACTCCTCTGATTTGAGACATTTGTTCTTTTGTCCTCTGTGGTAAAATTGCAGGATGTGCTTCCTCCCTCCAGCTTTGCAGCACACAAAATGAAGAACCGAGGCATCAGGTAAATTTCAAGACATGTCACTAATAAGAGAAGAGACACAATACATCTTCTGCATTTCAGAGAATATCTTCTTAATGACATTTGCCCATTACCTAAATATCCCAGCAACAAATTAGGAAACCCTATCCCCTTGTTCCCAAAACTGTGTGTCCACATTACATGAAGCCTGTCATGAGTTTTAATACAATTTGCAAACATAAATAATAAAAAGGTAAAAATGAAAAGAGAAGCCACTCAAGAACCAAAGGATAGAAGGCATATTTAATTTGGAAACAGGTGTCAAATCAGATAGGGGAAGAGAAAGAATAGATCGAGAAGCAGGATCAGCAGAGATGAAAACTCTGGTCAAAAAACCAGCAAATACTATAAAAGCTGTCAGATACACTGCTTCTAGTGGTGACAAAGATAAAATGAGTTGGTATTCATTTCACATGCATCTTATGGCTGTTGCACACTTAAAAATCAGTCCCTCTACTCAATCATATCTCTTTTGAAACAAAATTTATGCAGCAACTGTTTCCTACCTTTTTTTCCAAATAGATGCAAGTCTAAAATTTATCAGAATGTAGGAGATATAGAGACTTCAGTAAATAATATGTTCTATTAAAACATGATGATTTTTTGGCTTTGACAATTCATTGGGTGTTTAATTACTGTTTGAAGTAGAGAAAGGGAATCTAAAGGTCTTCTCTAAAGAAAAGTTGTTCCTTTGTTTTTGTCAAATGGTAAAGGACACTAATAATGGAGTATTAAAAGAAAACAAAAATTGACAACAACAAAAATATACACACCTTTTTTATCCAAACTCAAACTCTGCTTGTCACTTAGCAAGAAAACAAATTGCAGTACTCACAAAATATTTTCTTTACTGGTATGATTAAGAATCTTCTTTTCAAAGGCAGATGACTGGTATAAACATTTATTCTGGTGAGCTTAGTGTAAATGCCTAGATTATTTAGAAAAGCATTAAACAATAAAAAAGATTGAGTTTCTTTTGAATTAGAAAAATTAGAAGACAATTTAGAGTCTGTAGCATAGTAGCTGCAAAGTAGGACTATGTCACATGTAGGTGATAGACTGAAGTTCAGAACAGGAAATCTTGTGTTGGAAGCATTGGCATTTATTTACACAGCAGTGGCTTACACAGCATTCTGCTACTCAACACCACATCCTTAGCTCGGGTAAAGTATTTGGAGAATTTGATAACCCAGAGCTCTGACTCTTTTACTCTTCACACCTGCAGGGCGGTGATCACAGAGAAGTAGTGGGATAGCTCCAGCAGCTGGAGTGTTGGGAGGGAAAGATGAAAGTTCTTTAGGAAGGACAGGCAGGAGAAATGACAAAGGAGTGTCGCCCTCTACATCAGTGATCAGCTGGAGTGCACAGAGGTCTGCCTTGGGATGGATGAGAAGACAACAGAGAACTTGTGGGCCAGGATCAAAGGGAGGGCAGGGGCAGATAACTTTATACTGGGCATCTGCTACAGGCTGCCAGGCAGGAAGATTGAGTGCCTGAGGTGCTCTATAGACAGATAGGAGCAGCCTCACATTTACAAGCAATGGTCCTAACAGGGAACTTCTGTTGGAGGGTCAATACAGCAGGAGGTTCTCGGAACACAACTTCCTTCTCCATGTGACAGAGGAACGAAAGAGAAAAAGTGCTGTGCTGCACGTTGTTCTCACCAAAAGGGAGAGGGACTGTGGGGAAGCTCAAGGGCAGCCTTGGTTGCAGTGACCATGAATTGGTGGTGTTTGAGACCCTTACAGAAGTGAGGAGGGCTCACAGCAAGCTCCCTATCCTGGAATTCAGGAAAGTGGACTTGGGCCTCTTCAGGGATTTGCTGAGTAAGATACCAGGGAATAAATTGTTGGAGGAAAGAGTGGCCCCAGAAATCTGGTTAATACTCAAGAATCACCTCATCTGAACTCAGGAGCAATGTATCCAAAGAGGAAGTCAGACAAAATCACCAGGAGGCCTCTGTGGATGAACAAGAAGCTCCTGGACAAACTCAAGTGCAAAAAGAAAGTTTACAGAGGGTGGAAGCCAGAACAAGTAGCCTAAGAAGAACACAATGAAATTGTCTGAGCTACCAGAGAACATGTAAGGAAACCTAAAGCCATGATAGAATATCACGGGCAACAATAAAAGCCTCTACAGACATGCCAGTGATAAAAGAAAGATTAAGGAAAATGCTGCTTGTCTCCAGAAAGAAATGGGAGACTTGGTTACTTGGAATATGCAGAAGTCTGAGGTACTCAATGATTTTTTGCCTCAGTCTTCATTGACAAGTGCTCCAGCTACACTGCCCAACTTGAGAAGACAAAGGCAGGGACTGAGAGAATGAAGATCTTTCAGCTGTAGAAGAAGATCAGGCTCAAGAGTATCTAAGGAATCTGAAAGTGCCCAGTGTAACCAGCAGGTCAAGGGAGACAATTCTGTCCTTGTACCCTGTTCTTGTGAGACCCCACCTGTATTTCCGTGTCCAGTTCTGGGGTCCTCAGCAAAAGAAGAATGTGGACCTGCTGGAATAAGTCCACAGGAGGGCTGTGAATATGATCAGACCTCTCTTGTAAAAACAGGCTGAGAGTGCTGGGGCTATTCATCCTGGAAAAGAGAAGATTACCATGATAAATTGTGAATGTGCCATCCCTGGAAGGGTTCAAGGCCAGGTTGGATGGGGCTCTGAGCAACCCGGTCTAGTGGAAGGTGTCCTTGCCTATGGCAGGAGGGCTGGAACTAGATGATCTTTCAGATGCCTTCTAAATCAAAGCATTCTATGATTTAATCACTTCTATGGGAAGTGACTGGTTTTACCTTTAAATCATTCCAAATCTTTCAGCTGCTGCAGCAGTTAAGACCTGTTCTTTATGCACCAGGTAAGGCATAGTCTTCACACCTAGACAAACATCTAAAGGGAAAAGGTATCAAACTGCATGACTGAAAGCACTACAAATCATTTATGCCTACTGTTTGGAAACAATTCTCAGGTCTGAATAGTGCCTTTCGAATAAATACAGACCAAGGAAATGTAATCATCAAAAACGACTTAGACATCACACTCTTCAAAAGGAACAAATTATCATCATGACATGTAATAGCTCTTGAACAACATTCACATCCCTGTCAGGGGTTTTAAAAGATTGACAAAACGGGATGTGGATATTAATTTTTTTTTCTCCTAAAAAAATACACATGCACAATAACAGTTTCCTGGCAAGCTGAACTTCACAGTTTTTGTCATCTTTTTACAGGCTGTCTTGATATATAGGAAGTGTTATCTCCAGTATGCAAGCTACAGTGCAAGGGGAACTGCTGTCTCTGGCCATGCACAACTGACCCAACTCTTTACATGTGGAGATTAAAAGCGAAGACTCTGGAAAAGATAATGTTGTCTCCCACATCCAGTTTCTGAAAGCTTCACAGCACTCCCAAGTTATGAGTCCCCGGAGCAAAAGCTTCCCTGGGACTAATCTTTCCCTTTGGTATCTGTTGAAACAAGAATGAGACAATTTCTGGAGACTGTTTCTTTCATTCCATATCCTGAGGCTGAAGCCCTGGGTTTGTCCAGGGAGCCCTTCAGCAAGCAACCTGAGAAGAGAAAGAACTATGGGAAATTCTCTCCTCCCTCTTGGAGACCACCCACAAAAGGTTGCCCCACTGATCTGAGGTTGAAAGGCTGTGGTTTCCTCTTCTGCCACAGAAGTGTGCCCAAAAGTCACACCAGCAGTCCCAAAGCTGGCTGGCTCCTCCTCCGCAGCTTCAGGCAGCGTGGGAGACAGGCTACTGACTGCCATGGCCTTGCTTCTCCCTGAGGCAACTACTTGCTTCTCTTTTCTGTCTATTGGCTTTTTTCCCAGTACCAGGGGTAGGCCTGAGATAGTAGTCAGCAACTCATTACAAGAGAAATACTTGGGCTTCACTTCTCCTACTCCCACCCCATCTGCTTCTGCTCCACTACCCTGGATCCCAGCGAAAAGGGGAAGGGATTGAGAAAAAGAAGTATCTTTTATGTGTTCAGTGCTCTGACCTTTGCTAGCAGCTCGTTTTTTGCTTGAATAATGCAGATAAGCTATCAGCACAGTGTTTCTCTCCACAGTGGCAGCCACTGCCTCAGACCCATAGAAATCCCCCTCCCACCTCAAACAAATCTGCATGCAGTGTACTGAAGGTCACAATAATAACAATGATATATTCCTCAGAGTCAGTTTTCAAAGCCCAGAGAATGAATTAAATCCCCATCTGTTGCTTTATATCCTGCTGCTTTAATCCCCTGAACAACTAGCAGTGAGAAAGGAAGTCCTGGACATGTGAGACAGCCATCCCAACTCCTTTCTGCCACACTGCCACTGCTGCAGGAAGAAAAGCCACTCAAGCTGAAAAAGAGGGTGATGGTTACAGAGAAGTCTCTGTGAGGAGTTCTCATTTCTGGAAAGGACTCACTGGTCTGAAATAGCCTGGGACTGTTTATCTCCAGGGCATGCTACAAGAAGCATTCCTCTACTCATACCAGTGATGACCGTGACATCTTCAGTGAAAGAATTTGTGCCAGCTCTGTAACAAGTGAGGGGAGAATGTGGTCGCCTGCTGTAAGTGTTGACAGCAAATTACCAGGATTTCTTACTTTGTCCTTATATTTTGTATTGAAAGAACCTTTGTGTACATACCAAAAATGTGACATAGACGTGCAGACAAGTGGTGATGGTTGTGCCTCGGTTTCCCCCTGCCACGCTGCTGTGATATCACTTATTTTTAAGTTGTTATTTACTGGAATTGTGCAATAGGCTCATGTTTCCCTTGTGCAGGTGTATCTACAGCCTAGACACCACCTGTACCTGTAATACTTTCAGCTCAGCTTTAGCCTTTAGGCACTAGCAGCTTTTCTGTCTTTAGCAGGGCTGGGAACAGGTGTCCTTTGTTCACTTTGCTTTAGTGTGGAACCTGTGCTTACAGGGAAGGAGATGAAGGAAGGAGATGGAAGGGTGATTTAGAAGTGAAGCTGTTAAAAGGGAGACTGGTGTCTCCTCTCAGTCTCAGGTGGATTTCCTTTTGTTTAGTCTAACATAAGAGAATCATATTTCCTGCTCTGCATGCACAAACAAAACTATAAGAAAACAAAACCTCTCAACAAAGATATTGAGATCTGTGGGCTTAGTGGGGAAAAAAATGAAACAGGAACAAAACAGCCCCCTCACAATCCCAGCTTCCTCGGATGGCACAAAGCATCATAAACAAAGTTCTACAGCTAATACAGTGCTGATACACATGGATATACAGTACTGCCCATAAAATTAGTCATGTGTTATTGCACAAAGTGGTGTGTTCCATAAGAGCTGCCTATTTAGCAAGCTTGATCAAGAACATTAAATATGAAAATAAGGAAAAAACATTTAACATTGTTGAAAAGTAATTAAAAATATATTTCACCATATGCTTCCCTGCCATTACTTCATTTCAGCAAAACAAATGCCTGGAGCATTTATTATCCCCCATCATTTTTTAAAGAGGCCTAATGTTTCCACTTGGCACAGGAGACACAAAGATAAAATGAATCAGCCCTGAAATGAATTGTGTGAAATGCGTTTGTCTGAATTCAAAAAGCTTCTCTGTAATCAAAAAATGCAGAAGTATTTCCAGTCTTTCAAAACGCATATCTGAAAAATAACCATTTTTTATTGGTTTTGTACTGTAATCTTTGACACGAAGGCTAAAATGCCTTTAGCTTTATTAGGGTTCTGCTCCAGTTAGAGTCAGTATTAGGAAGTTCAGGTTACTAACACAGCTCCTAGACAGCCTTGGTATTCAAAAGCAAAACAAAAAAAAATTAACAGATAAATAAAGTACAATGTTGCATCAAAAAGCTTTCAAAGCACAGCTAAACTCTTGAGACTTAGTCATCCACTGTGCAATTATGCTGTTTTCCGCACTGTGATGCCAAGCATAAATTTGACCACAGGGTTTTCAAAGATAGATTATAAGCAATTTTATTTTAATTCATAGTGGACAGAAGAAAAAGGTATCTTCTTTCATAAGTGATGATCCAAAGAGCAGTAGTGTGTAGGGCATTTTGAGATTTATTTTTGCAAGTGATATATCTCCGGCCAGTTAAAGGCAGGGAGGGGAGGGCAGATATTATTCTTCAGAAGAATAATGGATTAATAAAACGGTCACTTGAAAAAAAAGTCCTTGCTTGTGTCAAGTGATAGGAACAACCATAATTAATGAAAATAATTTATAAACACAGCTGGATAAAGATGTTCATGCTGTGTAGTAGATGTGGTAGTTTATTCATTACTGGCACTGAAACACATGCTGTCTCTCTTTGTCTTTACACCGACTCCTTTTGAGCGTGTGAAACCTGACCCACCAGCCTATAACAGCAAAGCTCTGCCATGCAGGACAACTCACTGGCACTGACCTGGCACATAGCTGTGAGACAAGTGACCTGAGACAGAAATCAAACACAGCAGATTCTTCCTGGGTGACCGGAGGCAAGGAATGCTTTGGAAGTGATGTGAGAAAGCCCTACAATGCCCTGGAATGGTCAGTAATAGTCCCTCCCTTTCTAGGAGCAATGAGGGGAGACAAAAGCAACTGAGGAGGAAAAAGTATATTACACTAGTCCAAAAGATCTGGCTTTTTCTGTCCCTTCATAGAAAGAGGCACAGAGAAAAATGTGGCAGCAATCAGGGAAATGTGGATACAGGATCTGGGTCTTTTAGTAGACTCAGCAGGAGCAAACTTCGCCATGGTTCCACAAAGCCCATAGCACATTTTCGGAGCAAATAACATCTTTCCCTCTGCCTTCTTCTATTCCACCCAAGAATGTATTTCAGTTCAAACACCACATTTTGTTCTCATTTGGAAAGAAAAACAAACAAAAACAAAACCAAAAAACCACAGAAAGTGCAGCACTGGGTTCAAATGACATCTACAAATGGAGAAGCTGGATTTTCAACTGAAAACCACAATGGGGCTTGGTAGCTCAAAAACCCTAGAAACTCCCAAGTGAATCTGTATCCTTCACTGCTGACCACCACTAAAGAACATGACCAGGAGAAATGTCTAAATACTATCAGATGCATAGTAAAACTTTGATCGCTAACAGAACAGTGTGCTTTGCAGCAGATGCAATTTTGTTGTGGTTCCACATGACAGAAGTTGGCTCTTCAATTCAAGCCCTCCAGTTGGGTTCATTCAGCTCTGGAAGTCCCTTTTTAAGCAACATTTTATCAGGCAAGAGGACAATACTGATGCAGAGAGTAAAGGTAATAGAGCTGGGGAATGTAACAGATTTCCATCTTTATCAACAGGACCAAAGGCCTATGCTGATCAATGAATCTCATCAATACAGTAATGTATTTCGAGCACAAGGGTCATTTGTCCTTTACAGAAGAAAATAATCTGAGTTTAAATGAGCTTCTTTAGTACTTCCAGCTCATGGTTTGATCTACTCTTAACAATTTTTCTAGCATTACTGAGTGGAACAGGAGTATGAAAAGAAATCGCCCTTTAAACCAGAATATGGAGACTTAGTTCCTCAAAGAGCAGATTTTATTGCCTACTGAAAGAAGAACAGTTTTTCTAATGGAAGCTGCATTTCCACTTCAGAAACATGCTGGTGTGAGTGGGTATAGCCATACTGGTACACCATTGTAGAGGTAAACAATCCCTGTAAAACAAATTAAGAATTTAAGTACAGATTCTAAGTTACTTAGTGTTTAAAAACTGATGTGAGATCTCCAAGTGAAAGAAATTCTTTAATGCTGCTAGATTAACTAAAAAAAGAATATTTGACTAATTCAGTTAGCTGAAAAAATCTTCCATTATTTTATTTTGTGTAAAATAATCTATACTCTTCTAAGGAGTCAGCATGGTAGGTTTTTAGCATAAAGCTAAAAAGCAGAGGAAGGAGAAATGTCAATAACACTCAGCATGGCCACTCCCAGATTAGCTGTATATGCCTATCAAAGGCATCTCCTACATACCAGCCTGGGATATATGTCCCAAGGGCCTCTGAGCTTCCAGGACCCTGACATTCAACAGTACAAAACACCATCATAACGATGCTATATCTATTCCCCAATTAGTGTGCATATTGTAGATATTAATGCAAGATCTGTTTTAATTAACCAGTATTTTTAGCTACTTAGAATGACAGAAACTCACTTTTCTCCACCAAGGATACATATTGTGGTAAGTATAAATTAGCTCTATTTTGAGCTCAGAAACTGTGCATAAAACTGTTGTTGTCCAGATTAAAAAAAATGAAATTCTGCCAAAAAGAGAATGAATAAGTAATTGTCATCTCCTGACAAACATGAAAGCAGAGGAGGAAACACGTATGTGATTTGGAAACAGGATTACTCATAGATTCAGAAGTAATAAATCCAATTACCTTGCTTGATTCATCAATAAATGAGAAAGTAGTATTTGTTTTATTATCAAATTAAGTTATTCTTTGGAAGTAATCCACTTAAAATAATTGTTTCCTAGCATCAAGGAAAAGTAATCAGTAAAAAGGAACATAAAATGTCTTTCTGCTGCTTTCTGTAAAGGGCTTTTTCATATTTTTCTGAGCACCAGATTAGTCCATTATAGACAGTGGAAGAGAAATTCAAGGAATTCAGATAAGTAAATGATGCTTTATAACATATTTTACTCTAACTACATGGCACATTGATTTAAAAGCAAAAGTTCTCACACCCTAGATTCAGAATAAAATGGTCTTCTGGGAACTCCGCAATTCAGCTACTGTTGAATTTTCTGTCCTCAGTGAAGCAATGTTGCTGAAACCTTTGACTGCCAGGGCTGAAGTATTCCCAAAAGCATCTTCTGCTCACAGGATGTTACTCTCTGTGTGCAGAGTACAAAAATACTGGCAAGACTGGCTCACCAATATTGGCACAACAAATACAGGTTCACCTATCTCAGGAGTAATGGTTTAAGCAGAGACAAGAGGGAGATGGAAAAACCTACAAAAAACTTTTCTAATAATTTATGTGAATGAAACATGTAAATGTAATATAAGGAGCAAAACAGGGAGAAAAATAAACAGGGAGAAAAATACTTAAAATATTAACCTTTCTTTTACTAAATCTTCTTTCTACAAGGCAGCCATGTACCCTACAGTCTTTGAACTCCCAAACAGTAAGGCAAGTAGAACACTGTCTCATGTTCAGAGTTTGGTATGCAAAAGAATAAAACACCCCTCTGCTCATTGAAAAAGAAATCATAAATCCCACCAATGCAGATGGGGCTTTTATTTGTCATCAAAGAACTGATTAATCTCATGCAGAGTGAGATTCAAAATTTGGATTACAGAGATTATCTGGCAGTGACCAGAAGTTTTTGTATTCACTCTGCTCTAGCAAGACTGAGAAGTTTTTTGTCCATCTGCTAGGGAAGCCTCCACTGTGTTTCTTTGTGAAGAGGCGAATCAATTTGTATTGCCATGCTGGACACACCTGCATAGAGTTTAAGACATAGCTCTGCTTCACTGATGATAAATTAATTTTTTAAAGAAAAGTTTTCTCACTTTGTACAAGTCACAGTCTGGAGCATCCTTCCAACAATGTAAGCTTCAGGCAAATGGACAGTAGTAAACAGTAACTAAAGGTATTATTTTACGGCAATGTCTGTGGAAAGCACCATGGTGTGAAAATCCATTACCATGACCCAGACTCCCCCTTTTCCCCTGCATCCTATGCTCCTAAATTGCTAGGAGCTGCAGGGTTGTACCAGACCACAGTTCTCCTTTGAAAGTAGCCATTAACCTCTCAGATATGCAGGCTGTTCAGCTTTCTACTCTTGCATATATTCAAGCTAGGACCTCGAGTAGTAATAGACAAGCCACAGAATCCTTTGGAGTTAATTATTTCAGCTCATTTTTCAATCTATTTCTGGGTGTCACTAATATTTATGTGGAGGTTGTATGTTCTTATCCAGGACTGTATTTTTAGCTGGCAGAGACCCATCTGGAGGCATAGCTGGCAGTCTAGGGTTGGAACAAAATGTCAAACCATCCAACATCTAAAAATATTAGTGTAATTGCATGCTGAAAAGTGATAACTGAGTAAGTAAATACAAATGGATGTCCGCTTCAAATAGTGGAATACATTATTCTATTTTTTCTTGCAATCGGCATCAATCATTTTAATTTTTTAAGATTCATTGTCCAAATATTTTTTCATAAAACAGTGAAATATTTTGGTTTAACTTTGAATACATTCTGAAATAATGCATTTGAATGCTTACAAAAAATAAAAAAACAGAACAAAAAAAAACCCCAAAAAACTCCAACAAATAGCATCCCAACGCATTGTAATATTTACAAATAGTTATATATTCTTTAAAATAATAATTGTATCTAAAAATACTAAGTTCAAAATCTCATTAAAAACTCAGGTTCTAACATGAGGATTGGAACTACCACTATAAATATTATAGAAACATTATAACTGCGTGTTCTGCTTCTGAGATAGTTTAATCTCACAGTTCCTTTTAATGATACTCATTCTTAAACGAGATTGCTGTTCTTTGAAATTTTGGAGAACTTGAATTCAGTGGAGAATTGTTTAGATCAGAATAACCAATGATGCATCAGAACAAAGATCTAGCATAGTCAAAGAGAGAGAAAAACAACAGTAATTTAAGAAATGAACAAAGAACAAAACTCATAGATATAAATTAAATCAAATACCTTTAGGCTCCTGTGAAGTCTGAAGCATATCACTACAGCCTAATTTCAGGGAGAAAAATCAGAGGACGAATTCTGCAGTGATTCTAAATAAAGTATACTGTGAGCACAAAGATTAACCGCAGTGCACTACATAAAAAATCAATCTATTTTTGTCATCTGGATTCTAGGACTCCATACTTTTCAGTTCCACTGTAGGAACATTTGTGACATTTTTTCTCCTCTTCACTACACATACCTGATTTTTCACTGAGAATCCATTTGAATAACAGATCAGAAGCACCTCTGGTGTTTGTACACAGCAAGACCACGTAACCAGGGAGGAAATTCCAAATTCTGAAATCCTCCATTATTTCCTCACATGAAGTCCATGGCTCTTACTCTTTAAGTGATGCTATGGACAGAGTTCAGTGCTGAGGAGAGTAGCAATAAGAGATTGAATTTAGAGAGTGAGACCTGAGTCCCTTAACATTTGAGGGTCTGGGCTGGATGCACCTCTGCTAAAGAAGGTGGAAGAGCTCTGTAGTCCTAGATCTCACCTGCAGGGGAGCTCCAAACTGGGGAAGACCCAGGCTCTGAAACTTTCCTATTCCTGGTTTCCTCAAAAAAGGAAAATATAGTTGTGATTGAAGTGGGAACTACTGAATGTTTCAGTTTGTGTGCAGAGGGGGAAATCAAAGGACCAGAACCCAAAGGTAGAGCCTCTGTAACAGGCCAGACATTGAACCAAATAATTATAAGTGCTTTGGGCAGAAAAATCTAGCCTTTTCCCACCTTATTTTTAAAATCTGAAATCCTCTAAAAAGGGATTATTAACCTAAAAGACATTAATAATGTATTTATTAATATTTCCATTATTTGGACTTCTGCTAAGCCACTCTTATTTCAAATACATAGCCAAATCCCAACAGTGTGAGTGATCTCAGGGCAGCTCTAGCTTGTCATTTCACAGAACTGGGCAAATAGAGCAGCAATTAATAAAATATGAGATTTATGTTTGAAAGGAGAGAAATTATCAAGGCAGACTCAAAATTCACAAACATTTTTATTAAACAGCAGTTTACAAAACCCTGGGTGATACACAGAGCAATGAGTTTTACTGCCAAAGGTTAAGTTCTGGGTGCATTCATCAGTTCAGGCTTCATTATTTCTGAAGTGCTTTCTGGGACAGAAAAAAAAAACCTGTCACCATTCTGTCTGAAGATGCCCCCCTACAAGGGTGGAAATCATGCCCAGAAGACATCAGAAACCTTAGAACCTCAGTGCTTTCTGACATCAACGTGGAACTTGTCTTTTACACTCTGTCATTCCTCGGAAACTCACACAGAGCAATCTCATCTTTCCCACCAGCATGGAGGAAGCAGATAGTCACAGAGATCCCCTTCTGCCTGTGATGAGCAGCTGTAGGTCTGCAGATGTTGGGTTTCATTTGGTAGAGCCCACCATTGTATCCTCTGTGTTAAAAGGCGGTGAGCTGGGGTTTGATGTGCTGTTGTTAAGTGGCATAGCTCCATTTGCACTTCTTGGAAGTCTAGACCAGTTTCTCTGTCTGGGTTTGTTCTTTTGCTAGCTGAGCTCAGTGAACTTAGGCTCATACAGAGAGCACAGGCTTTGAAGTTATCTGAGGCAGGTGTCAATGTTATCATCAATAGCACTTCTGACACATGACTTCAACTGGGATTTTAACGGCATTTTTGCCAATACACAATCCTTTAACTTCCTCTAACTTAGCATAATTGCATTACAGGAATTTCAAGGAGTTCTTTGAACCAAGGTACAATTAACATCCTTTCGAAGAGCATTCCCACACAGAATTTACCCTAGGTAAACTTCCTTTCTGAATAAACAGTCTGTTTAAGTGTAAATCAGCTTTTTCATTTGTGGAAATAGTTTCCAGTCTCTTCTCAAATACACTTTCACACCAAAACCAGTCTGCAAGGCTTTGCATGTTAGAAGGTGCATTTTTAGCTAGAAAGCAGGTAAACAGTGAAGTTAATTTTAAAGATTTTTAGAAAATGTATCTCTGCCTCTGGATTACTAGCCCATGAATTCAAGAAAGAAAAGCTACTGACAATGGATTCCTAGGTAAAAGACATCAGTGGTCTTCCACTTTTAATCTAATTTTTAAATTGTCTGGAGAAATCCTTACTGCAGGCTTTGGTTGATTGGAAAACAAACACCAGCTGTAGAAGACAAATGAAAACCAACGTGAATGAAGCAAAGATAAGATTATCCTGTCTTCTGTCCACTGCTGAGCAAAAAGGAGACTTCAGCCTCAAAACCTGTCATTTTAACACCTCTATTTAGCACTAAAATATAAATTGAGAAAAATCCAAGTGTCTTAGTCACTACACGGTGTCATTTAGGGTATCATCTGACATTAGCTAATTATGTACTTCCTCTTCACTTCCCTAAGTCAGGCACTGCTACTGAATGGGAGAAGATAAGAACCCTGTTTTAAAAATATTTTTAAATGACAATTTTTAATTTCATCATTATTTTTAGGAAAGAAAAACCTTTATAAGCCTTTTAAATAACAATCCACAGCCCTGTGGTAACAGGCTGGCAAGTGTAGGTGAAGGTACTGCGCTATAAGAAGCTTTGAAATGTCATAATAAATTCTTTCCTTTACATCTAATCATGCTGTGCTCAAGCCATGTAATTTCCAGAGGCAGCCCATTCGTGTGCTGTGAACATTTATGAGTTTATACATGAAATAGTATTTATCAGAATTTGGATAGAAACCCAAGAGTTTTACTGGTGGAGTTGTATCACATTTTGCTGAGCACACACACAGAAGAGCTTGAACTACTGCCTCTTTTTTTTTTTATTTTTCCCCTGGATTATCAAGGATTAACTTAATGATTTCTGTGGGGGAAAAAAAAAAACCACTCATAAAAGGAAGAGAGAAGGAGAGGAGAGTTTTGGTCATATTTAAACAAAAGAAATCATTGCTAAGAGCTAAGTAGATGTGACAAAAATATAATTTCCACAACTTAGAAGTTTGGATTGTTTTTTGCCTGAGCCAAATGTCCAGCCTTTAGATGTTTTTGCATTGGAGATCTAATAAGCTTCATCTCTTTACAGAAATATCTGATGCTGTGATTAAAATACAACCTCCTCCATCAAAGGTTTTTTAGTCAGGAAAACACTATTCAGGGATAAATCATAACCACTTTTGGATCCCTCAAAATATCATTTACCTGTCAAGCCGAGGTCACACATTTATTCCTGGACTTCAAGGGAAGGTGGGTACCATTGGATAATCCTTTTTTCAGGGCCTGGAATAAGAAATCTTAACGTTCTTTAACTTCTGGCTTTAGTGGTTTGCACTACATATTGTGATTTTTCTTGTTTGAGTCCAAAGCAATGAAAGTGCTTATAAAGTTCATCCTATATCTGGCAAATACATGGTAGAGGAGATCTAAATCTGTGTTCCGGAACTAATTCTTTCAAAATGGAGTCAAAGGAGGATTTAATCAAGTAGAGTTAATAAATTCACCGAGCCCTTATGATCACTATGGTCATGCTTTTAGAAAAGATCACAAATCTCAAAGACAGCTGCTCTCAAAAAAAAGACAAAAACAAAAAAAACCAAAAAACCCACACCAGGAAAAAAAGCCCAAACAAATAAAGCAGAACAAGCTTAAGCTCCCAGAAACTTGTTTCTTTCTGCGCTAGTCCAGATTGTGTCTGGGCTGAGAAGATAAAAAGCACTGGATTCACACTGCTCCAAAACTGAAGGAGAGCAAGGGTGAATCAGACCATTAAATTCCTAATCAGATTTGTTTATTGCCTGTAGTACTTTTAGTTCTGCTCTGTTTTAAAATAACTGGAATTTTAAAAGAGAGTGTATACCTCAAACAGGCTAGAAATCCCCTGGAAAACTAAAATTTGAAAAAGCTAAATTCTCAGATTGTCAGGCAATTTCTTAAAAAATTCTATTCAAATTAATCTATTACAAAATCCATGGGGGAATATTCCTGGTATAGGTTTCAACCAGTGAGCATCTCTTTTCCATTGATATCAATGTCTTCCAACCTGTTGCACTAGGGAGGATTTTGGTTGGGTTTTTGTTTGGTTTGTTTGTTCTTCATTTGTACTGACAAATCACACCTGCTGGTGGTTCCCTCCATCCTTCCTTGCATCCCAGGGAAAAAAAAAAAAAAGAAACACCCTAACCTTTCTCAGAATTTATTTAGATAAAAGGTTCAAATTTTCCAATGAAAGAGAATGGATTTTTCATGCTAAAACAAATGTCTGTTCACTTACCTTTGCTCATGTTTGTTTCCATCGTCATTTCTTTGTCAGAAAGACAGTAAAATAAAATTAATATTTTAAATTACTTATACATAGACATGTTCACATATGCAGACAGACATGTGTTCAGATATGAGGTTAAAAAGTTTTTCAGTTGCAGACATAACATAACATTTGGGCAAAACTGCCCAAATAAGCATAAATATAAAAGAAGTTAGCAAGTCCTTCCTGGGAATAACCTTAAACAACACTGCTTTAATCATTTGGTGATCAACCTTGGATTGGAGACAGAGAGCATTATATATTTCCCCCACAGCTATGGAGTAATTTGTCGTGTACATTATGAGTATATGGAAGGGACATTCTTCAAACAAAGGCAGCAGGAAATAAAGTCATCTTCAATCACTGTCATGAATATTCTGCTTAATTGCTGATGGCTTTTATTTCACCGCACTGCAATGCCCAGTCTGCTGCCTTGCAGCCAGGCATTGCAACAGATCAAAAGCTACACTGGGCTCCTACCCTTCTCTAGAGGTCCAGAAACAAGAGCAGAACCTGCCAGTTCAGACCAATAACTGCTGTGAGGCAATGATGGTGCTGCAGGAGGAAAAAAAATTCTCTCTGAGAAGGCACAAGACAAATTCCCTTCCCACTCACTCTCCCGTGATTGAAATGACACATTGCTACATCTTTCTCTTACACATGACTCTTGCAATCACAGCTCATTATCCTTGACCTGTCCTTAATGCTGTGCCCAAAGTAAGGGCTGAATAGATTTTTTGACTGCCCTGTTCTCCCAGAAAACTTCTGTTTTTCCTGTAAGAAGCCATATAGTTTTTAAAAGTGTCTGCCTTGACAGTTGCAAGAGACCTTGGCTGTATCAGCAAAGAGTTCTGCTCTTTTAAAAGAAATATCCCCCAGCCTTGACAAGAAGTAAATATATCAGCTAAAGCTACCTCTGCTTTTCTCCTGTGTTTGACATCCAAAAGGAGATCTAGAGTGTGTGGCTGGTTGGCTGGGGAAGTGGTAATTCTGTCCTAATGAGGATAACAGGCAATTCTGGAGGGATTCCAGTCTACAGGGAGAAGGAATCAGATTCAAAGACCATGCTGTTGTTGGTTGCCACATGGTATGGTCTTCTCATTTTAGAAAATTCCACATTCCTTTGAAGCGCTCACAGAAACATCTGTGGATTTGTGGGTTGATCCTTGTTAAATGTTAACTACTCATTGCCACAGAGCAGGATCTCTCAGCAGAGCCTGTCATCTATTTGACCAAAATACTGCAAAAGAAGCAGGGTAAGTTTTCAAAAGCTGTCTGTCCAAAACTTAGAGAACATAAATAATATATTTCTTCCTGGCCTTGGTCTGCTTTAACACAGCAGCAAAATAGCAGCCTTGCCATTGCTGCTGAGTGCATCTAATGGTCTTTTTTGTCTAAATTACAGTTGGTCCCTCTAAAAGTGTGTTTCCTGCCAAGTGTGGTTTCACAAAATGCTGAGTCAGAGGAGTTGGGGGGAGGGCCCAACAGCAGCAACGGCAGCTGGACACGGGCCCATGGCATTAATGGCACTTCTTTTAGAAGGTTAAGAAACAAGAATGTTCCTGGGCAAAAGGTGCAAAACTGGAAGGCAAATAAACTGTAAGGCAGGGTAAGTTACAGTGTATTATTTCCCAGAAGGGAATGTCATACTATAGTTGCTTGTTGACATATAGACTAATGCCTTAATATTTAGAAGTCGGTCTCTTAAAATATTCATGCGCTTCCTATTGGACTAAGGACTCAGATGCAGTCAGGTCGCCATACATCAGCACAGTGGTCTGCCCCAGGAAATTTGAGGCAATTTGCCCTAGTTCAGGGTTCTACAAGAGAGACTTAAGTAAGGCAGATCACTTTATTTTTGCTTGAGGACACACACGTTTTCTGCTATTGTACTCTGATTGATCAGCTGTGGGCTGTTAATTCACACAACTATCCAGTGGACACAAAGTCTGAATGCTTACGAGGGTGTTGTTCAACTTTCTGTCTTACAGCTAGGGTAAGAGTTGTGTCACCTCATCTGCCTGGACTTGCCCTCAGAGCTTCCACCCAGAACCATGTCTGAAAGACAGAAGATGACAGGGCCACACAGGCCTCAGCGGCAATGATGAGACAAGATGAGATACCATTTTGTTTTTGCATTTCATGTCTGAAAATGGAAATAGGAAAAACTGAGGTGGTGTTAAAAGTAGTTTAACCAACTCTCAACTTTGCTGGCCACTTGTCCCTGTTCCCTGTCATCCTCAGTTGTTGTGATGCAAAGCATAAGTGTGAGCACAGAATGAACAACATAAGGTATTACATGCATTTGCAAATTAACCCCCACCAAAACTTCTTGTTTTCCACTCAGAAAAGCAATTTAGCTCAGTGTACAAACTCTGGGGTCAGTGTAACAAATAGGGCAAGAACAAGGGACTGCAGGGCTGTTTCAGTCAGCACAGCAAAGGAAAAATGTTCATGTAACCACAACAACCTTCTTAACTTTCAATATCTTTTCCTGCTCCAAGCTCTAATTCTAGCAACCTGTGACCTGACCTTGTTTCTACTTAAATAAACTGTAAATTTGCCATTAACCTTGATATAAGTAAGATTGATTCTTGATATGCAAAGGATATGGTTTTCCACACTTCTTCAAGGCATTACATCGGCATTACTGAGTCCAGTGCCCCTCACTGGCTGCCCTGCAGCAGACACTTGGTCCCCAAGAAATCAGAGGCCAAACTCCACAAGCGCACCCGTCCCCTACAGAAGGGTTCCCAACACCACAGCATGAATGAGCAAGGATTCAGCAGACTGCAGGTGATCCCAGAGAAGGACACATTACTCTTCTGCACTATGACCCTTCTATTAGGGGCAGAAGGTGTGTCCCATGCACAGGGCGGGGTCCTGCAGCAGCTACTGCCCAATGAGGGCTGTTCTGCCCAGATCCCTCCACAAAGGAAAGACTACATCAGCAATCACAGAGATAGCCTTCAGTTACAGTGAAACCACATGTGTAGGCTACCAAGTTCAAAGCAAATAAACACAAACTTGCTTGCAGCTTCACCACAGGCAGGAAGCCACAGCCAAGGGGACTGAGCCTGGCTTTACCCTGCAACCTAACAGCTGCTGAGCAAATTTTTTTGCCCAGAGCAATGAAGAGGCACAAGTGCCCCACATTGGTCCTTTTTATCTCAGTGAAGAAAATAATCACAGCAAGACTTTCTTTTTACCCTGGTCCCTATTGCCTCCTGACCTGTTTCTCAACTTTGAAAGGGTTTAGAGGTTTTAGATGCAACCTGCTCTTTCTATTTCTTTTTTTTTTCCTCTCCCTGCTCATACTTCAAATGGATTGTTGGTGCAGATAAGCAATACAAAGGGGAAAGACACCCCTTATGTACTTTTATAACCTTAAACATCATTTGTGGAACAGAATCAGCAACATTAACCTGGAGGGATGTTTTGAGAAGCCACTAATAGATTGATACAGTGAAGGTTCAGCTCTGATGTTGATGAGTCCCTTATGGAGCCAGTTATACAATGAAATAATAAGAAGAACAGTTTATATAATTGTTTTCTGTATCATACCTTTTCTTTCAGAGTTGTTAGATTTCGGTTGGGCTGGGTTTTTTTCAGGAGATGTATTTGTTGCATTTAGCTAACTCTCGGCCCAGATTTTCACTTGTAAAGAGTGTCACAATCTAACAGCCTAATTTTATTCATGCTTGGTTTATTTACTTTCTCTAAGGAAACATTTTCCATATCAATGGAAAATAGGAGGGTGCTTCCCTCAAACCATTTATTAGAGTAACTGCTAAAGTTACTCTAAAGTTCACAGTGCACTGAGGAAGAAAATGATACAGACCTCCTGGGCATTCAAATGTCAGGCTGGACATTTGTGTGCTGCAGGAGCAACCTGCGGGCATTCTGCCGATGGCTCGGCTCTATTTCACATTTACTTTTTATCACTGTATTTTATTGTTGTTCATAGTAGCTCACTTATACATTCCTTTTCATTCTTTAATATTTTTCCAGATGAAAATATGCCTGAAGCATTTTATGTACTGGTAGATGTTCTTCTTTCTTTTGCTTTATTTCACTTTTTTGTAGCAAAACTAGACAAAACTGATAAGCTGAGGTATATAAGGCCACCAAAGATACAAACATCTAGAGAGAGAAATGGGACTATGGTTCAGGAAGGCAATTCAAGTTAGTACAAACACCAGGCAAATTGGTGTGGAATGCACAGAGAGTCCCTCCAAGTTGTAACTGTTTAGTAAGCTGCTTTGTCTGCTGCTGGCTCGCTTACTTCTCCTTCCTGTGGATTTCTAAGTCTTCTTCCAGATGTCTCCCTCATTTTTCCTCATATCCTATCACGACAGAAAGGTAACAAGGTGCAGGGTCTCCAAAGTGAACAGACAGATTTGCACTGCTTCACAGTTCCAATTTTGCTTGGATTGCGTTTTCCACTTCAGCAGCCCGTAGCTGCTGAAACAGTTCAGAGGAGCCGACAACTGGGAGCTACTCTGTTAAAAGGGTGGAAGTCCTAAGAGGAAAACACCCATTTTTCTACTTCCAAGACTGGAAGGCGCATTGATAAACATGCAGCCAGCACACTGCTACTCACAGAAACCAGTTACAAATGAACTTTAAATCTCTTTGCTGTCTTACTTTATCTAGAAGTGCTAAAGAGGTAGCAGTGTAAGGCCTGGATTATGCAGAGACACTTGGAAAAGTTATGGCCTGCTAATAGCCCATTTAATATGTTAAATGAGCATAAATAAATGTAGGATTGTGTGTTTCACAAGGTTTAATTTTATGCTAGTTTCTGTACTCATCGATTTTTCCCTTTTCTCTCCTTGAAGGGCACCCATAATGGGAAACCCTATAGGGTCAACTTCACATCCTCATAAGGATGCATAAGCACAGTTAACTGCTGTAAGCCCCTACATTTTCAGCTTTAAGAGAAAGCAGGACTAGAATATCAATGGAAACGGGCATTATTCAAAGCAGCTGCCTCTGGGCATAGCATCTCTGGCTCTCTGCAATGAGCTCCCTCATTGGCTGGCAGGTAGGAAGGGGTGAGGCTGGGAGGAGTGGGGCTGACAGACAGTGCTTTATTGACTGGTGGGGAGATGTCTCCCATGGGCTCTTTGGGAGGTTGTTGAGGGCTGCTGTCACCTCAGAGGCAGCAAGGTGAACCTTGAAGTGTTATAGTTTTGTTTCGTTCCAGTCTGTGGACTGGTTGGCACTTCTGGTAATTTTCAGTTAGTAACAGCAGATAATGGGGAACGAGCATAAAAGATCCGTTTTGAAAAATAAATGTGCAGTTTTAGTCAGAAGGAAGGATTTGAGTAATCACGCACTTACATAATTTTGAAATGGCTGTGCTTGGTACAGGGCAAGAGATCATACCCCATGTGGTATCCCATGATGGCTCAGTAGTTGCAAAAATGCTTTGGTTTCGTTTCTTTGTTTGGGTTTTTTGGTTTTTTGAGTTTTTTTTTAAGTAACTCAAGATTTGCCCTGGACTGACAAATATATGGGTTTGGCTGGTATCATACCAGCTAACTTCAGTTTACTCTAAGTCTAATATATTTGAAATCTGATTTTCCTTTTGAGAAGGATAGGTTGTTAAATACCTCGATGCCTTCTTAATATTAGACTGTATAGTGTTTCTCTGAAATCATAGAATCATAGAATTTTTTAGTTCATGTAATAATGTATTCATGGACAACTCCTAGAATACAATAATCTTGTTTGGATATTGCACAGAGTTTCTTAATGGCAAACAAAATTTTATAGCTGGCCCTGCTCTGGAGCATTCCAAAGTCTGATATTTATGGGTAGAAGAGAGTTTGATGGTGTTCCAGGACAACCTCTAGACATAAACCTTATTTCACAGACTGAGCCACCTGCCTGTTATATTTTTGTGTTAACTTTGAAACCAGTAGACAATATATTTCAGGTATGTGTCATTAAATGTAGTACCTTTTCAGATTAATAGTGTTATACATTCCTCATTTTTATGTTAGGGTTGCCCCACTGATCTTAAGTATGAAGTTAAGGTATACTAGGGCCAGACTGACTCTTGGCATTGCAAGATACTTAAAAAAGCCTTGTAACAGCAGCTGAGGACTTCCGCACAAGTTCTTTCCTGCACTGCTCTTGTATACTAAGAATGAGGTTAATAGAGCAACTTCCTTCAGTGATTCACAGGTGTGGTAACTGCCCCATGGGACCACTCCAAGTTGGCAGAGCAGAGCAGACTTTCTCCTCCACCATTGCCCACAGGGTCTGATTTCCCTTTTGTCTCCTAAAGACATAGCTTTTTTTTCTGTGAAATCAAGCTGGCCATAAAGTGCATCAAGGAAACAAAAGGGTGACAGGATGCATTTTTTGACTGTTAGATAGCTGCATTCATTGCTGTGTTTCAGTGTGGCTCCAAGAAGTGTTAGTCAGAAGAATGCTGCTCTAGACACGTCACTGCCAACTGCATTCATCAGGCCTCCAAAGAGGCAGAGAAAGCTTCAGAAGTATGAAACAACCCCCAGATCCAGTGTCTCACTAAAATTAATGAGCCAAAGTCATCAGCATGCTCTGGCTGTTCTGCACTGCCCCAGCTAGAGAAAGAAGATGTAAAACTAGTCTGATGGGTCAGACAAACACCATTTGAAATTGTTTCATATTTCTAAAGAAGCACAACAGGATCTGAAAGACCAGACCCAGGCTGTTTGTAATTCCTTCTCAAAGTCATGATGACATTTAATTGTTAATGCTGTGAACATATTGAAAAATGTAGTAATATGGAAAACACGCAAATTAAGAGATCTAGATTGTTCTCTACCTTAGTCTGCTAATATTGATTACACTTTATAAAGCATGCAATTATGTTTCTGAGCACGGCAGTAAAATACACTGACAAGGTTTCAAAATCATGCATTACAGTGACATGGATATTTTTGGTTTTTGAAGGAATTTGGCCATAAAATTACCTTTGTCTCAATAAAGAGATTAAAATATTACTTGCTAGATCCACAGAAGCATTTAGGAGCCATTGCTCAATAAAAATCAATGAGAAATAAGTGTTTAAATGGCTTTGTGGATTCAGCTGGTATGTAAATGACAGAGGTTTCTACTTCTTCTAGACTCCTTATTACAGGTGAAAGACCTGAACATTGATTGCAGAATCTGTAAAATATCAGGGGGACAAGAGGAAAACCTTCCCGTGCTGAGATTTCTGTTATCCATAGCACTAGGGTTATATCTCCTAAGTAATGTAGTTGGGGTTTTGAAACAATTTTTCCTGATTTTCAAAAAGGAATGTGTGCTTTCAGAAGCAAAGCCTTCATCATCTAATTCCTTGAGTTCATTCGAGGGAGCATATGGAAAATATACACATCAATATGTCAAGCAATGGTCTGAAGCAAAATTAGATGTTAAAATTTAAGTAGGTGGACAATTGAAACCTTGTCTGAAGTTTTGACACTTTAAGAAGAATTGATCTTCTCTCCCTCAAGTACCTCCAGCCCCTGTGGATTTCAAAATGGCTTTTAGATACATTCAGTTGTCTTTATTCTCCACAGATATACGCAACTTACTACCAATTTTATTAAAATGTTATTCACATGAAAAGGAGGAAAAAAAATCTTTTTGTCTGTTCACCTTTTATTTCATATGTAGGAAGTAGAAAGCTGTGCTTACTAGGTTAGGAAAGACCTCATTAAGTCAAGGCACTGAAATATCTACAGTTTAACCTGTTATGGAAAAGGAGGACAAAATGCATTCACAAATAATATAATCATCACATCAAAAAGAGGTTGTCAGATAAACTGTCACAAATACCAGACAGTGAGCTCTAAGTTTGAGAAAAAACTCCTGAGTAAAGAATCTGTTTCTTCCCTCCTAACAATACTATAAATAAAAATAATTCTGAAAGTTCATGGAATTACACTACTATGGGATAAGAAAACATCAGATTAATAAAATGCACACTGCATCAGCTCAAACAAGAGATTCCAGATGGATTAGGAATAAAAGCATTTTTGAGCAGACCTCACCCAGATTGCAGGCACATTCCTGCCACTGTATCTGTAACATGCCCTGCTCTCTTCAGAAGCCCTTGCAGTGCACTGCTCCTGTTCCAGATATGAGAGCAGCATCCAGCATTTGGCTAACCATCAGAGCAGAAGCCAGAGCAGCTTCCTGCTGAGCAGACCTGAATAAAATTATCCAGAGGACTTTGGTAAAAATTAGCAATATTCAGTAAAATTACACAGCAGACCTTGGTAAAAATTAATTGCATAGTCTAGCCTAGAGCACAAAGGAAAGCAGTACCAAATGAACAGCAGCAGAGTTTGGACCACATTGGAAAGAGCTGATTTTGATGCTGGTCAAAAAATAAGAAATGGGGGGAGAGAAGAGCCTGAAATGTATTTTGTTACTGATTCCAGCAGGAAATGAAAGCAGATCTTCCTTTTAAGGCTGTTTGTTGAGTCATAGTTTTCTGAAATTTTCTTCTTTGTATTTCTGGGAATTATATGCAGTGCCAAAGTACTTTCTTGTTTAAACAATGTTTTGGATTGCCAGAGCGATGAGGAATGTGTGCCACGTCACATGGTTTCTGTAATTCTGCATAAAGAAGCAGATGAGGCTGGTTTGACCACTGTAGAAGCCTCAATTATATTGAAGGTTCCTTGTGTTTTGTAGCACTATAATCAAAAGGGTCTGTATAATTCAACATCACTAGAATAATGGCTGATTTGAGAAAGTACAGGGATACAAATAGGAAACTGAAGAAATTAAATTCAGCAAGACTCTGTAAGACTTTAGAGGGATTATGGAAAACACAAAACTATTCAGGCAGCAGACTGGGTTGCCTGGAAATGGGGTAATTGTTTAAGGTAGTTAAAAAAGAAGTCATTTGCTCTCCTGGGGCCTGTATTGTTAACAGACTGGTTATCTCTTAATTTTCTACCTTTATCAAAGTACAGGTGATCTCCACATAGTATAATCAAGTCACATCACTCTGTAAAATTATATTGTTTTTTGCAGTAGATACCCACACTTCCATGAAAAGGGATTCATTTTTCAGAGAATTATAGCCTTTGGAGAGAGAAACGACCTATTAGGTCATAAAATCTGTACCTCTGCCAGCACAGGATTTGTTGCATCGTCTATGTATATTCATTAGTGTTTTGTTCAAGCTGTTTCTCAAAGAAGCAAGGGGACTTCCAGTGCTGAACCAGGGAAACAGAAATGTGGCTGAGTTGATCTCACCAGACAGTCGCCCCTTATACCCTCTCTACCTTTACAAGTGTTATTATTAAATGCACATTTTTCACTTTCAGAAATGCTGCTATACTAGCCAAATGTTTAATACAATTCCATCTTACTTTAAATCAAAAATTCATTCTCTTTCAGACAGCTTTGTGTCTCATATTTAGGCAGAATTGAGGTTACTGAAATTTAGGAAAAGAAAATTATTCCTTTCTGAACTTTTCCATGTCTCTGAATATGGTAACCAGAATGTAGAGGTTGACAGGTGAAAACTTTGGAGAGAAAGCCATATACTATATATCACCATGATGTAGCATTTCACCTGTCTGTGTCTTATCTGAATTTTAGACAAATCTACATTATGGAAATTTATCTTCACTTTTGCAGAGGCTTCAACCTATGCTCTAGGTTAAATGAGAAATTGTATATCATTAAAGTCAAGCCCGAATAAGTGCTCAAGGTCAAGCGTGTATTAAACTGTTGTTAGAAGTCCTTAACGAACATGATAGTTCAAGAAAAATAGAAATATATGTACAATTTCTTGTTCTCATTCATAAATGCTTTTCAGTATAAAAACCCACTGATTTAATCTAAATCCAAATTTCTTCCATGGAATTCAGCTCAACTGTGCAAATATAGAAAGATTTATTAAGAAGCACTTAATCATAAACGTCATCAAACAAAATCACATAGAATTTCACATAATTGCATAGTAGACACAAGTCTTACTTTCTGATAGCTGAACTCAACATTATTTTGGCTTTTTAGTAATTTTAAAACAGGCTTTGTATGAATCTCCAATGGTGTTTTGGGGGTTATTTTATTATTGTTCCTACACTTTTGGATGATGATAAAATTATTATGGTCTCACTGATCTAGTGATAATCAAAATTGCCATGTCCACACTGGCCACTCAAATCATCTTAGTGATTATAGGGGGATAAAATTCCTAAGATAATTTTCTTGGCTCCTTGTCCACAGAACTAATAGTTTAGTAAGCCAATTTTTTGTGCAATTCGGCCACTTTGTGTTGACCAGTCCTGGTATTTTAGCACCTTTCTAAGAAAAAAAAATCCCCTGCATTAGGATTGAAGAGTTGATTTATTTTTTTTTTTTCTGGTGAAAGAAGACCAGAACCAACTGCCATATTTTGCCACTCCACTTTGTCATTTGGCTTTGTGAAAAAATAGCAAACATTGGCAATCTCAACCTGACATTGCTGAGTATAATACAAACATATTCAGCTATTGAAAAATCTTTTCAGTAGTGCTTGTCAGTGGCCATCTAGAATGACAAGCAGGAAAGAGACCTCCTGTCTGTGTGCTCATGTTTAGGAGCATACCATTGATGCCTGGAAAGGCTGACCTGGAACAGAGACTAGACAAAGCAAAAGGAATAAAATAGATATTTATTGAAAGGCTTTAGAAAGATTAATCTTGGGCAGCACAAGAGCCTTGACAGGGCTACACCCAGGCAGAATCCAAGAAAGATCCCGGTCACAAGTTTTTACCCTTTTATAAGTTTTGGTTCATCTACATATTGTGTTCAATTATCCAATTACAACTCCAGGTTATGAAGTCTCAACCCCCCAGTTTGCCCTCTTCTCTTTGCGCTGTTTATGCTTTTTGGGTGAGGGTTATCTTTGATTCCCTAGCTGGGAAAGGATAATTTTATCTAACTGCTCTGTGGAGAGAACTTACTAACACCTAATATGAAGTTTCAGAGTTACATAGGAGCAGCAGAGAATGTGAAAAACATAGAAGCTAATACCCTAGGCATCGTCATACCTCACAATCTGCATGAACTTTCAGCATGCTATCAAAAAGATTGCAAGGTTTATAAAGCAGAGGTGCTTCTAGATGGTGTTATATTGGCCAGTCACACCAGTGCCGTAATCAACAAAATTGCTCAGCCTGGAGGTCTTTCAGTATAAACAGAAAGGTGGGACTGACAAGGTGTTTTCAAAACCGTCTGCTAGGGAACACATATTCCTGGTTATTGAAAAATCAGATCTGTCAAACTTTTGGCTTCCTGTGTGTCTGTATTCCCCCGGGCTTCCAGGGGCAGGTTTCCAGCCAAGATGATGAAGATTGAAGGTGGTTGATTGTCTTCACAATAGCTGGTGGATAGACACTCTGCTGAGGCCTGCCTGTCACATTATTTTTATAGGTTCTGACAACAGCACAGTCGAGTTTATGAAACAGATGATTCATCCTATGTATAGCTTTTTCTGTGCCTGGGATATATATACATATGCATTAAAAACACGGTGGGAACTGTTGTCGCAGAATATGCCTGCATAAAGAGAGACAGTAATTCTTCTTGAAGGGGAGAACCCGCAGAACAGAAGCGACATGCTGGCACTCTGAAATGCTGAAATGCCATTCTAATGAGATAAGCAGCATTTAAAATTTGTGCTCCGCTGTATTTTCAGCTGCATTATTTTCTGTGCATCTAAAACTTTATTAGTGGTGTAAGGGTTTGTCTGGGAGTAACATGTGTTTATTTGTACACTTTTTACAGAAAGAAACGTGTCCAAAAGCCCTGATAGTCTGTTCTTTGGTTGAATGATGGTCATGCAGGATTTACAATTGAATTGTAAGGACGGGAGGACAGGAAGAATACAAGTGACAAATACAAGAGTCTCTCTGCCAGCAGGGAAGAAGAGCTATAATGAGCAAAACTCCCAACTTAATCTAATTTAGAGCCAAGCAGAGCTTCAAGAATGTGTGGGAATTAATCTTTTTATTTATCCAGAATGAAGGAGGGTAAGCCGAATAGCTCTGAAATGGACAGATTTGTATTCCCTCCTGAAAAACATTGCATCTAAGTGCCTGACAGCTAAAGTTCATAAGTGCAACAGCAGATTTTTAAGAAACTGTAAGAAACTGTTCTTTCCAGATGGGGGATGGGAAAGAGGGTCTGGATTTGAACAATAATGTGATCATTGTTGAAAATCTACAGCAGTACAAGAAATGAATGGAGAATATAGTCTTAAGAAAAAGGAAAATAGAAAAGTAAAAAAAAGAAGAAAAGAGTAATGAGTTTTCCTGACTTAGGCCCCAGCTAAGCAAAATATCTAATCAGAGAGCTAAGGATTTACACTGTTTGGCCTCTCAGCTTGAAAAGATGTGATCAGCATGCTAGCATGGTTGTGGTTTCTGCTCATCTGGGTTCCTACAGCTTCCAAACAGCCATATCAAAATTCCACTTGTCTGCTCAAGCAATTCAGTTTCAGCCTAAATAAAATTAAATATATGAATGACTCATAGAAATAATTCCATGTTGGGAATCTCATAATGTCACTACTGTTCTTTGATATAAGCCAGGTCACATAGTTGGACTTAGCTTGCACATAAACTTATTCCTATAGTTGCTGGCTTTTTGCACTCACATGCATTTTTATACCCCCTTCTCCACAAGCTTCTTTCATCTTTCCTTTTGGAAGCTTTCCAGTATAGTAGCCAGATCCCCTATTATATGCCAATTAATCCCTTCTTGATGAATTTGAGTCATTTGTATTTTATTGTACACAGTACGGAAATACATCACGGCAAAATGTAGTATAAATAGGGCACGGGTTAGTCAAGTATAAAGGCTTTTTTGTCCTCTACTAGAAGCATATTTATCATTTTAACTTAAAATAACCAACATCCTGCTACAGTAACCTTTTCCATTTTATTTGAAAATCTTTTTAATAATTTTTTCCCATCAAAATGCGAACAGTGCAATTTGCCATGTTTTGGTTTAGGAACATAGAGATACGATGTAGAGTTACTATACTGTGCAGTTCTTACAACTAGAAGTAATTGTTTATTAGTAGTAGAATAGTCTGCAATCAATTTATAAAAGGCAATTGTTTTCAAGGAGGTTTCTGCATACCTGTGGCCTCTGCCCAGAGAAAAGCAGGTTTGCTCCTATTAGCGAAACACCAAGAGAGTTGTGTACTCCCACCAAGACAAGGGCACATGTGTGAACCACAGTCAGAAAACATTTTAATTGGATGCCCACAATGGATTGTCAAATCTACCTCTGCTTAAAGCTCATACTTAAATCCAGCTGAATTTACTGACACTGCTCCCATGAGGTAAACAGGGTGTTCAAGCACAGCTGAGCTGAAGACTTTGGCCTCCTTAGTGCTCAGTCCCACACCGTGACTAAAGTAACAAATGGTCCACAATGCCTGAAAGACAGATTTTATCTCCCTTCCTTCTATCTTCTTCTATCTTCCCTATCTTTTACCTACCTTCCTTCTTTATCATATTCAGTGCTTGGCTGATCCCTAGGAAAATTCCTTCAGTTTGCTTCACAAACAGAAAAATTCCATATAAACTTTTCCCAGGTTATGTTCTGCTGTTCTATTTAGTTGAGGTGCTGTGTTGAGCTCCATCCCCAAAGCCAGTACAAAGTAAGTGGGGAATCAGGAGCAAGAGCAGAGGAGAGCTTGGAGGAAAGTCAGGGTCTTCACCCCGATTGCAGCTTCTCTTAGTTCATATCAGGTTCCATTAAGGTACTCTTTAAAAAAGTGACTTCTGAAATTGCAACATAGTGCCACCTCTTTAAACACACTTGTGTTCATAAAGGCATTGGCTTAACTGATTTTGTTAAGTCCAGTTCCAGTTATGAAACCCTTCAAAGGCATTTCATTGCATAATATTGTTATGATGCCTAGATGCTTCACTCAAAAGTCAAAAGGAATTAAAGCTCTGTTACACAGCAAAACTGTGTACCCAATTAGAATACATAAACTGTTCAGACAGAAATGTAAATGTCTGTATGTTTAAGAATAAGAAGGATTTAACTTTTAACCAACCTTAGAACACATCCTTGTATGTATCCTTTACTTGTTAATCTGATTTTATTTAGTTCTAAAAAGGGGCTTTGCATGCTAATTCAGATTAATCAGGTCTGACTGCATGTAATTAAAAATTAGTAAAACAAAGGCAGACCCTAAATCAGTTCTTAAAGAACATCTTCCTTCAACTACAAAAGATTAGACTTTATGCATCAGTAGCTCTGAAAGGAAAAACAGTTATTATTGAAGAGTATGCTAACATTTTATCATTAAAAAATGAAGCACGTTTGCCTAACAAAATTAAATGATCCAGACAATAAAGCACATTTACTGAGATCAAGAATGATAAAAGCAACAGTAGAGTAAAATCCAATGCAAAAAATATTAAAGCCCATTACTGCAATGAGCTTTTGGCAAAGGACCTCTGTGCAATAGAGGTCATATAACATTTCAGTGTTTGCACTGGATATAACCCAGGGAATTAATTCCAAGCTTACAGTGGAAGAAATATTGGTATTTTTGCGTGCTTCTTAGACAATGCAAGCTGCAGTTTAAATTGGATTAAAATTAGGAATTTTTCCTTAATTATCTAGTCTTCTTTTTGAATCTATTGAATTTAATTAATTAATTGAATTTTTTAAATCCTATTTTGAATTTGAGAAGCTTTTTTCACCCAGTTTAGTTTACTGCAGTTGGGTACTAATATCACAGCAAAATATCAGAATTTCCAAACTTCTTTATAATTTCTTTAGATTTATTTTTATAAAAAAGAATACTTACCAAAAGAAAAAAAAATTGCAAATCTCTGTAAAACAAAAAGCTTCATTACAGGGACAATGAAATGACCAAAGCAGACACACAAAAGTTTCTTTCACAGCTGAAGTCATGTGCTTGGTTATTTTACGTAAAAGGAGAAAAGGAAGGTTAAATTTTAACTCTGTCTCCAAAAACAGGCCTTTCTCTGCCCTTTGCAAGTCCCGTTTGTGTTATTAACATCTTTCAAGGGAGTCTTCAGCCTGCTCTTGTATGCAAAAAAGAATTCCCCTGCTCCCCCCATCTCCCCTGTACAGGTATCAGGGCCAGAAACATCAGTCCTGGCAGCTGCTATTACAACTTCAGGGAGGTTAAGATCATATTGCTGAGGGAAGTGCTCCTCTGGGACCTGAACAGAAACCACTGTGGATATTATGGCCCATCTAGGAGAGTCTCCAGGAGTGATAAACCTGGATGGGTTGGCCTGCAGTGGTGCCTCCTCAGCAAATGAAGAGGCCCACTGGTGAAACCCCCCACGGCTGGCATTTATTTGCCACAGCTGGGAAGGATGCCGCCCACCAACTCAGGGGGCAAATAGCCCCAGAAGTACAAGTAGGAAAGAGAGGCAGTTACTAAACCCTCCTCAGATCAACCACAGATGTAGGCTTTTCCCCATAATAGGTATTTATTGATGCCAAAAGTCCCACATTTTCACAAAAAAAATGGAATTTGATACATTGAAATCAGCTCTTCATGAGGGCATCCAGTCTGAAAAAGTCTTATTTACTTCTTTGGAGTCAGCATTTTAAGATGAACGCTGTCTTGTTCAGGTTACCTTCCAATTATTAATGGCTGCTGCAAGCATTTGTCTAACAAGGGATTTCAGAATGCGACACAGTTACAGCTGCACATATATTAAAATATAGAGCTTAAATTTATCTCAGGACACATAAGACATCCTCTGGGAAAGCTGCACAATGCAACCATGCTTTCTATTTTTGGCAATAATTAAACTATACTATGAAGAGTTATTAGACTAAATGACACTGTAAAACCCAAAAGCAAAATATCTAACGTCACAGTATGATGTTCTTAGTCCTGTCTCATACCTCATTCTTTTCAGCTCTACTGCAAATGAAAATTAGAGTCAATGGAAACTAAAAAGGTTTTTTTATGCATGGAAGAGCATATTATCTCAGTGAGAAAATAAATACTGTTTACCTTTTTCTGTTTAAAAATGTAAATTCTTCCTGCTGCACAAATTTGTAAAGTAAAATTGCTCAGTACTTATACATCTCTCATGCTTATCTTCTAAATCAACAGTGATAAAACCAGAATTTTGAAAGAAATATAGTATATAACAGGAAATTCCCTTTGTCACTTGCATTAACACAGTGCAATGAAGTCCAAAATATAAAAATATAAACTATTATTCTGACAACAGTCACTTGGAGGATAAACCTATCGTGGATTATATATCTTCTTTTAAATAATGCATCACACGCTTTTCTGAACCACTGCAGTTTCTTCTCAAGGTGTTGTAAAAACTGAACAACCTGAAGCATATTTATACAGATTAAGTGGTTTCTAATACTCCAAAGAGCACTTAATCTGCATGAATGTGCTTCATGTTGCTATGTGCTTCTAAAGCCTGAACAAGGAGCCTAAGTGATTCTGAAAGTCTGCTGCACATTCGTATTTTGATAAGTCAAACAAAGGCAAAAAATGGAAGAAATATGTTAATTGGCCCTGGCAAGCAAGACAAGCAACTGGCAATCAGAGGCTTTCCAGCCTGAGCTTCCTATTCTCCAGCCATGTCCTTAAAATGTCTCAAATTATACTAATAATGTAAGTTATTATGCTAATATAGACTCAAAAATGGGATAATGCTGGAAATGATGTATCCTTGATAAAAATGTTCCATAATCACCATGACTAATGTTCATTAAAATGCTGCCCTAGAAACTGAAGCAAAGGCCAGCTGGTTTACCTTAAGGGTTCTGCTGTGGCATTTCTCAAATATTCTGTTTATTGCTTTTTCTAGCAGACCATCTAAATGAGAAAACAGTGGTAAAACACTTGGCAAAAAAACCCTTCATATTCTGACACCTTCCCCTGGCAGAGCCAGGAAATGGTTATTCAATAGACAGCTAACATCTATAAGGTATGCCGACAGTAAAATGCACATAAAGAGAATTTCAACATAAAACCAACTGATTTGTATATCAGTTCCACACTTTGCCCAGTGTTGACTGAAATAAGAGGAAGAAATTACAACAGCAGAATTAGCACAAAAACTGATTGCTCTTCCTGACTGATGTGGAGAGACAGACTCAGTGATATGTTTTGTTGCAGATGTCCTTCCTCTACCCCTGTTTGAGTTAAAGACACAAGAAATGTCTTGTGGCAAGCAGAAGGAAGATATTCTCCTACTCTATTTGCTTGTGGTAGGTAGGTTCTGAAAGCACTGTGGCACACATGAAAATTTTTAGTCATATAATTCAGTCTGTTACGGAGGGTGACTTTGAAAGACTGTCAGAATGAGGTGTACTGTCGGCAAGATGCACTGTTTAAGTTTCATCCAAAATAAATACAAAGACCTTTTTTGTTGTTGTTTTACTCTATGCAAAGTAATAGTATGTGGGATCTTGTAGAACATGTAACAAATATTCAGTACAAACTACTTTTCTAGCAACTGGGTCCCAGAGCTGTATAAATATCTCCAGAAAGCAGTGCCCAAGGCTTTAAGAGTATGTGAAATGAAAAGGATACATCTGTCAGCTGGTGTGTAGCACAGGAGGCAAACTGCTGAGTGAATTGGCAAGGGAGAACAGAAGATGATAATGAAGACAGCACTAAAGTCACTGGAAGAGATGGAAGGTAACATTTGCTGGTCTTCAGTTCAGCATGGTTCAGAGCACTGGATCATTTGGAATAGTTCATTGATTCCGAAGGCATAAAGGTACTTTTTTCACACAGTATTCATCCCAGATATCTTCTACTGACACCTGTCCTGAGAGACAAAAACAATTTTCCAAGCTAATAAACAATTCACAAAGTGCTTGCCACAGTAGAGTAAGAAGAATTTGGGGTTCAAAAGGACTAGAGTAATAGCTGTAGGGAGAAAGAAAAAGTGAAGGAAAAATGATGTATGCCCCAGAATTGCTATTTCTTTTGTCTTGTTTATGTTTTCTGTAAGTTTATTTACTGTAATCCTAAAAAAGCACTACAAGCTGACCCCACGCTCGGGGGGAAAGGGAGGTCTGCCATAATATCTTAGGAAGGGAAAGCTACAAGTGAAGAAAAATACAGTCATATAAATGGTTGCTTCAACCAAACAGGCTACAATACTGAATAATTTACACAAATACATTTGTGTGGGATGTACCCTAATTCCAACTGTTCAGAAACCACCCTATTGAACAAGTCCTTTGTATGCATAGGGACAGGATGTTTTCTACCTTGACACCTTAAAACCTTAGAGGTAATAAAATCAGTGCAATGTGCAAAGCATGACACATACCAAACTGCTCCTTCCTCACATTTGTCACTTTAATGAAGCCATAAAACTTGAGCATGCAGTGAGGATGAAGGAATCAGTGGTGTTTGGGGTTTTTTTCAAATACTTGGGTGGAATGTGGCTATTTTGTCATGAGGCTGGATAGGTTTATAGGTGGAGCAGAACAGACAGATCTCCACCCTTTTAGCTTACTCAAGAGTTGGATGTTAAGATAAAATTCAGAGCTGTAAAACAGTTTTCCCTGCAATCATTAGTACCCTTTCACTATTGTTACTTGAAAATTTAATATGCCTCTGATATGTCCCAGAAATGTAAGCCTGCAGGACAGCCAATTCCTAATTTAACCTTTGGCTTTTGAAAAAGCAAGCCTAAAAGGTCCACTGCCATTACACTGCATTTTATTTGCATGCTGTAGGATGGTTTCTTCTGCATTTCACCACACACTGTTTCCAAAGGAAATTAGACCATATGGTGAGCAATTTGCCCATGTGTGCAGTTTACCAACTATGCCCCTAACAGGTGTGGATATTGCAGCAGGAATGGACTAATGGGATTTTTGTCACTCAGCTGTTTGCCTGCTGTGAAAGGGCACCCTCCCTCACTGCCAGTCTCCATCTCTGCACCCTCCAGACAGCTGAAGGGGCTAAGTGCAGCATATTGCCTGATGGTTCTCCATCTCTTCTATGCCACTGCTAGTTTACTTTTATAGCTGATCTTTTCAGACAGCTGTTTGCAGCTTCCCCATTATCCCTGTCATTCCTGCCTTCACAATGTACAGGACACAACTTACTGCAGGACCACGCTTCAGCTCACTAACACCTCCCACCTCCACAGGCTCTGGGCCTACCACCCTGCTTTCCAGTGGTGCAAACACCAGGATTCTCCTTCCAGCGGGCTGTCAGGGCCAAGGGGTCCTATCAGCTCCCAGCACATTCTTGAACATTTTTCTGGGTGCTTAAGATCAGCAGTGGACACAGGGAGCAGTAGATCCTTGTACAGCAGTGAAGGATCTCATTGTCATTTCTCTCTGTGTGCACCTCTCTTAACTTTGGGAAGAGATCATAGCACAAATGATGTGCTCACACATGTGCTCAAAGCAACAAGGGTGCTGAGATTACCAGTGTTTTCATTGCACAGTTTCGCAGATACGAATTTCTCCAAAAATTCCCCATTTCTTCTTCCCTTACCTTGCCTTTCTGGTTGAAACTCTGCCGAGCAAATGACTCCAACAAAAGCAGGAAAAGCAACATAATAATCCAACCAAGACAAAGTGGTTATAAATTATTACAGGCAGCTCCAAATTCAATCTGCTGTTGTCCTGGTGACTGACTGGGAAGCAACAATAATTTTTTTGTTTCTTCTCAGGCTGCAAGACGTCATCCACAATAGTCTGTCTTCCCTCTCCCCCTTCCCTAACCTTCCTTTTCTAGCCCTTGACGTTTCCCCTTTCTTTCAATCTGTTTTCTAATGATATACCTTTGGAGTTCATCAATCCTTCAACTTTCAGTGCTATCTGCTACTGTATATTTTTCTTCATTGTTTCATTATTTTTTGAAGAAAAACTCAGAGGCACTAGACCCTGAGTCCTCTGAAGAGTTCCCTGCTCCCTGCAGTTCTTGCATTTCCTTTTTTACACGCTGTCATGCAGCCCTGTGTGACGTTAACTCAGCCCAGGAGCCAGTATGCCACTTTGTCACCCTGCTGTTTGTGCCCCTTTGACTCTTTTCTGCCAGGCACACCAGTATTTCTACCACAGATCTCTGACTCGCAGCAAACAAATAATGAAGCTGACTTCATCTCAGAAAATAAAGCACTCTTTTACCTGAACACACAGTAGCAAAGGGGCTCAGGGCTCCATTTCATCTTGGCTTCTCCATTTCACTGTTTCTTGGCTCACTTTTTCATTTTCACTCATTCTGTGCAAAGAAATCTTCTAATGTATATATTTTTTTAGAATCCAAACTTATTATTTTTGTGCCTTCCCTTCCCTGCTATCTAAGAAATTTTTTAAAGTTTTCATGTTTCCTGTAGAAAGAACACATAGAAGTGAGGCAGTTTGTATGTTCTTCAGTTGTAATAGCAATGATGGACAATAATATATCACATATTGACTTAAAATACATCAGTACTCTGTTCTTCATCAAAAGGGAGTATAGAAATTTGCCTAGGCAAAGCACATATCGAGTATGAAAATGAAAATAGAGAATGTGTGCACATTTGATGCAACAATATGTTAGAGTAAGGTGCTTATAAAAGCAAATAGAGATACGTAATTCCTATCGACCTACTTAGTTGCCTTTGTTTCCTTCAAAAATTTCCTCTTTCAAAACTGAAAGCACTATCCAAGAGTATACACATTTCTAATTTAGGAATACACTAATTTAGGAATTAGCTGGAATGGTGGTACAACACTCCTGTAAGGCAACATTTCTAAAATTTGACATGAAGAAGGCACAATGTTCTTTTTAAAAGAGGACTGGGGTGGGGACATGTTTGGTTCAAATTGTCCATTGCAATAGGATCTCAGTCCCATGTGTTAAAACAAAAAACCAAACTAAACAAACAAAAAAATTACTGTTCCTATCCTACTACTAATCGGAGATTATAACGAAGGTGGGTGGTTTTCACCCTCAGTTATACAGGTGTCTCTTATCTCTTGCTTCTTCAATTTACTAAACAGGAATGTGAAAGTAAATCTCTTGGAATTTCACAGTTGGGATTTTAAAATTTCTGATTCCAAAAATTAGTTGCACAGTTATAGGTGATTACTCACATTAAACAAAGAGAAGTTGTGAAGATGGCTAGAATTCAATTCAGCAGAGTAAATTCTTGTAATACAGCTATATATGGAATAAACTGTTCTTTAAAATTCTCCTGAAATATGTGTTTGCCTGAACACATATCAAATTTACATCTGAGAACAGAGAAAGACCCAAGAAAGTTGTGCCAGTCATATTCTTGGCAGCCCTCAACAGAATAATGCTGTAAAATATGGTATAAATTTCCTATTAACACACTGTACATTCTGCTCCTCTTGCCTCACCCACAACCATGCAAATAGGAGTGGGTGGAGGCTGGTGACAGCTTGGTCCCCAGGCAGGACCAACAGGTGGCTCTTAAACACCCAACAGCACTGAATGGGTCAGAGACCCCACAACAGGGGGGTGATCTACACCAGGAAAAAACAAATGCAGGAGAGGACTCCTTCAGCTTGTATAACACACCAAGGTGTCAGAGAATAGCAGGAATAATCCCATGGCCTTGGTGACCATAGCATTAAACACATCCGTGAGCAGACAATCCAAAAAGAGGCTGGCAAAATGACAAAGAAAGGAAAAAAGCCAAGGAGCTGCATCCAAGAAAGATGGCAAAAACTAGGTGGAGAATCAAGAAGACATTTGCTGTCATGATGTCAACAATTAATGGCACATTTTGCTAATAGCTTTTTGCTCAGCAGTAGTGAGGTTTAAAATGGTTTTGAGAATTCCCATCTACCTTCCTTTCCTATTGCTATTTTTTTCCATGCCACACCCTTACTTTTCTAGGCACTGTTGCTTCTTGCACCCTGAACAGAGGAATTGCTGCCACTTGAAAACTTAACCTGCATAAATGATAGTGAAAAGAAGGTCTGTTGTGGAAAGAAATAAATGAAGAGGTGACGATTGCTCAAGACAGCACTACTGGAATGTGAACCTTACCAGTCTGTCCTGTGTGCCTTCACAATTACACTTCTTTCCCCAATACTGCTCTGCTCTGCTCTAATCCCTTGCAAAGTTGAAATAAAAGGGTATAATCAAATGACTCACCCCTCCTGCCTGCCCAGGCCCCAGTGCCCTCAGATGAGGGCAGGCTGGGCTCCTCAGGGAGCCCAGAGAGACAGACACCCACCATTCAGGCATCTGAGAACCACTCTGCCAGTTGCTTCCCCTCAGTCAGAAATCTGATTCGAAAGGACAAACTGGAAAAGTCAATGGAATAGCCTGACATTCCCCGCTGCACAGACACACTGCCTCAGAAGCAGAGATGAAAGACAGCCTCACCTTCCTGCTTCCCTCCCCAGGGGCACCTAACCAAGGGGTTGGTTGTTAATTTACTCTTTGGGAAGCTAGGGTGCTTAAAAACACATATTAAAAATGAAATGGCCTAAATCACATTTTGGAAAGTGCCCTCTACAGCTGATACAGCTTGGTGTGCATCAAGAGCATTTTCAAACAGAATGCAGTAGATGCTCCTGGTTTTGGGATTGCAGGTAGGCCAGACGCCAGAACTGGATGCCTGCAGAAGCAGATGCTGGAAGTTGAAAAGCAAGCAGAGTCGTTCCAGAGAAATAACAAGTTGAGAAACACCACAGAAGCCACAAAGTTCACCCCTATCATTCAGCGCACATCATGGTTTAACTCCAGCTGGCAACTAAGTAGCACACAGCCACTCACTCACTCCATCCCATCCCCTGGTGGAGAGATGAGTTGGAAAGAAAAGGTAAACCTTGTAGGTTGCGATAGGAATAGTTTAAAAACAAAATGAAACATTACAACAGCAGCAGCAANNAATAATGTTGTATAAACACTACTGCCAATAATAATAGCTATTAAAAGGAGAGAGAGGAACAAAACCCAAAAAAAGTGATGCACAATACAACTGCTCACCACCTGCTGAGCAATATCCAGCCCATCCCTGAAAAGGGATCAGTCCATTCCAGCCAACTTGCCAAATTTATATACTGAGCATGGCATTTCACAGTGTGGCATATCCTTTGGCCAGTTCAGGGCAGCAGTCCTGACCATGCTCCCTCATGGCTTCTTGTGCAAGTGCTTTCTGGCAGAACATGGGAAAACAAAAAACTTACTCTACAACTTAGAGTAAGCTCTGTTTAGCCACAAGTAAAACATCAACACGCAATCCACATTATTCTCATACAAAACCCAAAACACAGCATTGTACCAGCTACTAGGAAGAAAATGAACTCTATCCCACCTGAAATGAAATCAGGACAGCCCCATCACAGCTAGACATGTGCTGTGTTACCCACTAGCAGTTTGCCATTGCACAAAGTCCACCTAAGTCCCATTTTAAGCATCTTCATTCATTTCTGGCCCCCAATTCTCAGTTATATCTATGTATGGCTTCAAGTTTTTCCAAAAATCCAAGTTGGATGCTGCCTTTCTGAGAGGTACTCAGACAAGCCCTGTGTCTACTTTGTATCATAGGAGCTGTCCTGGGCCCTGACCTGGTGTGCAGGACAGTTATAGGACAGGCTGTCTGTGGGTCACACTTCCAGATAGTCCTTCAGGGCAGGTGTAGGTGGTAATATAGAAGGTAAATGACATTTAATACACAAATTTTGTCCATGAATTTAACAGGAATAGATCTGCTCTTCATAATAAGTACTCCTGCTATGCACTGATTAGTTCAGATACGTGCACGCATACGTATTTACATGCACATTTACATGCACATACACTTTTATATTATAACAATTTCTTATGTATAATGTCTTTTCTAAACAGATGGTTGTACAGAAAAATTCAACAACAAGTTTTGTTGGATAAGTACTAGACCTGTCAGTTGGCCCACAACTATATTTTTTATTATACATTCATGTTAACTTACTGTAGGTTGAAATCACAAACAAAAGCTAACATCAACCTGTCTGAGCATATCCTAAATGGGAATGATTTAAGGCTACTTAGGAGAAGGATCACTCGTTTTCTTGCTGTGCCCCACCTTATTTGCAAGGTAATGCACAAGGCAGACCTTAAGCAGCCTCAATTTAGTTTGGTCTCTTAGCTCTCGAATCCCTCATCTGTACACTGCCATTCAGCACAGCAGGGGTGTCAGGTTCTCAGACCAGAACAACTCCAGCCCCTCTAATTATTGAGTGAACTTTGTCTTTGGTTTTCACTGAGGTAATGGAGCCCACAGGGAGCAATGAACAGGTCTGAAGTATAATGAAGGTCATTCTCATCAAGATATTTATTTCTTCAAATTAATAAGAATGCAGAAAAACACCTATTCTGAGCTATAAAGACACTTGTGTTGTCTAAGCTACAGGCAAACTACAGATAAAACTGTATCACATGAAGAAATAGTAAGAACTTCTGGAAAATAGAGAAATCTGCATCATCTGCAATGCATGTTACCCATAAGACTGTGCAAAGTCTCATTGTACCACTAGTGTATCCCTGCTGAGGTGCCTGGCATTCAGCCTGTGGAGTGGGATAGCTGTTTGCAGTTTCCCAGGTTTCCCAAGTACAAGCACAGATAAGCAGCCGGAGAAGTTCGAAAGACAAACATGGGATAAAAAGAAAATAAAATCTTTGTGAATCACATTCACTCTAGCTTAGTCAGCTGGGGAAGATAAATCAGCTGTATAAAACCTCTCTGCATTTGTTGTCTAGACAAAGTTAAGCTGGATGAAAAGGTAGATCCTTTCTTCTTTAAGAGAACGGATGTGTTTGTGGAAGAGACTGCTGAGATAACCCTGAGGGATGAAATCTCCCCTTTGCTCACAGTGCAGGGAGCACACATGGAGTAAGTGGAATTATTGAGACTCCCGTGCTCTGCGGGGGCCTCTACAGTCCTAAGCTCAAGGCTGTGGAGTATTAATCACAAAATCTAACAGGAATATTAGGGTAGGGAATGAGACTTTTTTTTTTTTAAAGACTTGGGGAGCAATGATAGAGAATGTTATGTTTCAAATAGTTAGGGTTAAGAAGCAGGTGCATGGTTAGTGGTGTTAAGGACTGATTCAACTTTAACTTTCAAAAGCCTTGAGAAAGCATCAGAACACAATGCCAGTTAGGGCTGCAAATCCAAGCACTGCTTTGGGGGCTATTGCTACTGATACCAAGGTGACTTTGTGTTAAGTCAATATGCTTTAGCAGACTCCTCTAATGAAAACAAACAAACAAGCCAACAAACAAACCGCTAAAAATCACCGCAAGTAAAGTGTCATTCCAAGAAAGTCAAAAGGGTCTCTGTGCATGAAGTTTTCTTTCACAATATTAAAGACATAACATGCCTCTAAGGTCTGAATGGGGCACATGGCAATGAAGTTGATTCTGTTTTCTTTTGTTTTGGATTTTCAGAGCTCTACTTAATTATTCTCTCCTCTTACACAGAATAAATGAGGACAAGAAAGACCTTTGTGTTTTCTAAGTAATTGTAAGGTAGACAATGAAAACATGGCATGTAATTTCTTTCAGCTCTTAAAGGCTCCTAAATAAAGTACATCTTTCTCAGTGAAGGATTCAAAGTAGCACTGAAAGCCCTCTGTGAAGCACCTAGCTTTCTTTCAGAAAGGGTATCTCATGGAATGTTTCCATTCCCACATCTTTGATTTAATTAGATATTATTCAGAGCATGCTGAATCTCCAAATTCTACTCTAATATTCAGTATCAAGCTACCAAATCTTACAACAACTTTTAAATTCTGCCTTTTTCTTTTTTCTTCTTTTTTTTTTTTCTTATTTTTTCTGTTACATGGGGATTTAAAGCTGATTTTGAGTTTGGTTTTGGTGGTCATTTTAAGTGCCTGCTTGCTTGATTCCTAACCACAATCCTTCTAACATGATTTTTGGACAAGCTGACCTTCATGTCTGGATGATTTCATAATTGCATCCTATTCTGATCCTCCAGACAATGCATCCTGACTGTGTCATGCAAGCTGGGAATGTTTTCCTCTTGTGCATCTCCTAGCCCCCTTCTCACAACAGAATCTTCTGCTCAACAGAAGTACATCCAAGATTTTCTTCAAAATAAAACACAATTTCAAATTCATTTTTCTGCCTGGGATTTTGAGATAACTCTTTTCCTCTGTTTCTCAGAAAGTTCTGAAGATTCCTTGTTTTACAGATATAAATAAAGGTGGATTTTTTTCTCTCTTTTTTTTAAAGCTCTTCTATTTTGTTTCTTTCTACTCTCTCTGTTAACTATTAAGGATATTGCTTTGTAGCCTATTTGAAATGTGACAAGCATTGTTCTATCTTCACAGCTCAGAACTGAAAGTAAAATTTGAGTACTCTATTTTGCCACACATCTGTCACTCATAGGATGTAATGTAGCTGAGATGAAAATAAATGCAACTCTCTTGAAAAACTCTGAACACCCTGCAGTCTTACTAATTCCAAGGGAACTGTAGCCTGTTAACAGCTCTGGAGATTAGTCCTGTTCATGCGGTCCTTTGCTCCCTTGCAAAGCACATAGTGAATGCCATCACAGTGGCACACACTGAGCAACATATGCTTCAGTTAGAGTGGGTTTAAAACTGTCCTTTTGAATTTACTTAGCAAAATCCTGTTGATAATGTTCTTTTTGCCTAAATTTCAATTACTACTTCCTGAAGTCCCTTCTGTGTGTAAAGAAAGGAGGACTTTGCTCAGGTTTGTGAAATGGGCAACTGAACCATGATTTCTGCAAGTACAAAATATTGTTTTGTGACCATGACAAGGCTAAAAAACATCTTTAAATCTATTTTGAAAATAAGTGATTCTACTGAATGTTGATACACTGAATTTTTTTAAATATAATTTCCTTTAGGTCTTGTTTCTATTACATTTTAAGGTTCATAACTAACTCTTCAGATGGTTTAAATGTGCATTTCTGTTAGTTCTAAAGAGACTTCGCTACATTGCACTAATTGAAGTTCTGATAATTTAAATGCATAGCATTAAAAAGGAAATACATATCTTTTCTGTGCTATCAACACATCCTATTAAATAGCCACACAGTCTTCTTTCTACTACAAAAGATGCACACATCAAAACCAACCAACTCAGTGAAGAGTTTCATTTGCTGCAGTATCTTTACGCATTCAGACAGAAAGGAACTTATTAATACAATATAATTCCTCACTGGAAAAAAACAGACTTGAAGCTATCTAGTTTTTCAGGAGCTATAATGGGAGTATTAGAGTCAAGATAGCTTAAGCAACTGTCATCCTTTGACCAAGCTTTGAACTTATGCCTGCTCTATTTTCTTCCACCTTGGCTACTACCAGTGGAACAAGATAAAAGAATATATTTTCAAATAAAAATGAATGTTGCAAAATATATCATTGGATACAAATACTTAGCAAAACTTCTGACCTTCAGTCCTGCTGAATTCAAAACACAAAGGCAGCTTTGAAATGCTGCAAATTGGGCCCACTGACATTTAAACATCAATTCTGAATGTGTCCACACCAAAAATATCGATGCAGCAGAACTGGGGCTATTGATTCTTTTCAGCATGTTTCAGCCATCTGCTTTCCTTCACTTAGTTTCACCTCTGTCAGTTCTTACAATGAATAGACTTTGGTTGGGGATTCACATGCAAAGAAACCTCTTGTTTGAAATAAAAATGGACCAAATAAGAGTGTTTCCCTGAAATTGTCACCCAAACCTTATACAACCACACTGCTCACCCAGCCCTGCTAACAGGAATGTTTTATAAAACAGCTGTTGCCTCTGAAACTCTTCCATGGAAAACCCTTGCCCGGAAAAACAGCTAGAGTTCAACCCATAAATTGCTGGCATCCTGGGATTCCTGCTTTTGTGTTTTCAGGCTGTTTGGAGTAATACCAGTGCATGGTTTAGCCTGGGCTTTTGTCTTCAGAACTACCCAAACCATCATTTTGGACAGACCACTCTTCACTCCTCTGCCAAGTCAAGCAGGATACCTTAAGGTACCTTGGCTCATCTTCATCTGTGATCATAAGGGAAAGGAAAACTCTCTTGGACAGAAACATCTACAAGTTTCATCAAAATGTCCTTTTTGCCCTCTGTCAGGTGTTTGATCCCACCCTGTCTCTCTTCAGATCTTGGCCTCTCTGTCCCACGACAAAGGATTTCAATGCTGAGGACAGAGGCTGCCAAAATCAAACTCAGGATTCACCTTGACTGATCTCTGAATTAGGCAAGAGCTCAGGACCAACTCAAATGCAAATTCACATGGTTGGCTATATTTTTCCCTCATTCACGCCCAGTGCATAATTCTTTCTCGTTTTTAAGCATTGTGGTAGGCATCTCTAGAAAGAAAAGCTGAAAAGCAGGAGGGTGGTAAGACAGGCACCTTATTTTGTAGGTCTGAAGAACACAACAAAAGCAAGGATGTACTGAAGAAGTACTGCAGGTACTACTATTATTCTGCCAGTACCAGCAGGTGGGGTGCTGCAAGGGAATGTTTATTTGGCCAGGCATTTCTGAAACTTTGATTATTAGTGCTAAATTAAGCCTTTAATTGCTGCTTGTTCTTAGGCCTTTTGGCTTTCTTCTTGTTGTTGTAGGGTCTGGCCTTTTTTGAGGGAGGACTTATAATTTAATCTGGCTTTTTAATCTCTGAATGTTGTCAACCTGTCTGGCCATATGGCATTGGAGAACAGTTCTGTTTGGCTCCCATTGTGTCCTGCCACATTGCAATCAGATATACCCAGGTGCTCTGAAAAGATGGAGGCAGATCACTGTCCCCATTTTATGAATGAGGAAACTGAGAAAGAGGTCGCAGGGTTTGCTTGGTCCTCCTCGGGACACAGTTCCTAGAACAGAGCAGCCGACCCCTTGGCACACTCCTCGCTGGAACAGCACTGCTGCCTGGGATGGCAGCATGAATGGCACAGGTGTGGGGGAGCCAAAGGTAGGCACAAGCTGTTCAGTTTAGATTATCATCAGGTTTTAAGTGCATCCTCTACTTTGCATTTGAAAAACTAACTGATTGTGCTATTATGTTTCTCCTCACTTGCAGATGCATCCAGCTGCATTTCTGCTCACACCAGAGAGTAAGGGACACAGTCTCCACAAATCCTAAGTGTTGGTACTTGTCACATAAAGGAAAAACACACTGACTGATTTTTTTTTTTTGTTTTGGTTTGGTTTTTTGTTTTTTGTTTAACTAATTTGGTCGAAACAGGTACCAAAAAAAAAAAAAAAAGTGGACAGAAACTGTCAGGTAAATTAAATTAGGTAGAAAAACAACAAAAAGAAAAACAAAGAAACCTACTTTTAAATCTTTGAGACCTGGGATGTAAAGAGATGTTTGAAGCCAATGGAGAGCCTGATGAGTAGGTTTCACTACCTGGTCTCCATCTCCGTTTTTAATGTATTGTCCTAAGTCACTTCATCTGACAAATGATTCAAAGAATAAACATGTTCCCTAGCTTTTGCTGTTACGGCCCAGTATATGTAGTCAAAGAAATTGGGTCAGTGTACTTTTATTTTCTTTCCATTCTACTAACTCAACAGGATACTGGCCACATTCCAAGCATGCTGTGTCCCATTCCAGATTTCATAGACGCTAAAAAAAATAATACCAATGAAAAAATGGGCTGTGGATGGCTCAGCTGACACAGCCACAGGCAGGAAATGGCTGGTTGTTGCAGCATATTACCCACAAAGCAAGGCAGACTGTAGGTTTTGTTATTTTACATTTCATCCTGCCAACCATGTCTATTGGTTGTCGCAATCAGAGCTGCTGCTGCTGCTGCAGGGCAGAAAGCAAAAAATAAAACAGCAAAGATGGAAGTTTCTGCAGCAGAAGTTTCTGCTGGTGCTACAAATACATACACTGCAGCAGTGTAGGTATAACTTGTTATTGGCTTGATTAAGTAACTGGTCTCTGATACTTATTTTATTGTACCTTGTTGGAGGACTGGGTCAGAGTGATTAAAACCGGTCATTTGGAGAAGATAAATTTTTTTTAAATGAAATAGCTTGTGAAAGGGACATAATGGAAGTCTTTTTGGTGCACAGTGGAGAAGCAAAGGAGCTATAGCTATATGCATGTGTGTGTGTGTATATATATGAGAGAATATATGAATGCATGCACACGATGCATGTATATTCATATATATATGTGGGACCAAAAGCTCCTGAAATCTAAAAGCATATTCCAAATATTATCTCCTCTCCTTAGTCATCTTAATATGATTATATAACTAAGCAATTTCACTATAGAGGAGGAAGCATTGTACACCTACTCTTGGCATAATGATAATATACAGGAGGGTGTTGAAAAAAAATGTAATAACTAATTAGCTTCACAATATCACTCCTGAATAAAAACAAAGGTGTCTTTTAACTTCTAATACCTTAGAACAATTTATGTGTGAAAGGAATAGCTATTTAAAATCTTCCCTTTTTTCTCGATTGTTGGGATTTTTTGGCATGTGTATTTTTGTCAGCCTGGACAAAGAAGACAGAGAAGTTGATAGTCTAAAGACTGTGTGTGACTGTATGTTTGTATATTTACCCATGTAGGTGGGGTGGAGGGGTAAATAAAAACAATGGGAATATTTTAAATAGATTGGAAATTTAATTAGGAAGGATTCAGAGAAGTTCAGATGCTGCAGAGAGCCTCATAAGATACAGTTGCTCAGATTGCCACAGCATCCTCCAGTACTCCCTTTTAAACCATGGAGAGAGCACCCAAAAGAGTTTATGCACGTTACACACCAAGACACAGGCAGTAACTTTCTGTAGAACCGCAGTGTCTCCAGCTATTGCTTGAATTAGTTCAATGACTGATCTGACCTCAGTAAGTGCAGAGCAACTTCATGTTCAGTGAAGCAGCAAACAATGCAGGGATTTTCCTAGCACTCCTATCAAAAGGTAAGTAACGCCATTATTCGGGCGCTGAGAAATCCCAAAGTAAATCACAGACTCAACTGGGAATAAAAGCTGGACTCCCCAGTTCCCAGGCTTGTGCAGTAACCAGTGGAAAACTCATCTCCTTTTAGTCAGTGGGGAAAAACAGCTGAATTCCCATGGGGGAGCTGGTAATAAGAGAGCTTTCCCCTACAATTAAAAGCCAATACTTTTACTAAGATAAATCCTATTGTAATACACACAATCTGCAAAAACGAAGCCACGATGAAATAAGGAAGCCAAACGAACCTGGTCCATTGTTAATGGACTAAGATTGTTAATGGTTTATTCACACTTATCAGACTGGTGTCAGACAGCAGCCCTGTTCTGGGAAAGCTTGTTACGGGCAATCTGACAATCATTAGCAGGGATACACCTCCAGCCTCCCACAAGAGAAGCACTACCTTATTAGAGGTAAAATGGATTTAAAATAATTGCGAGCTATAGTCTGTGAATTCTGCCAGGAAATACATAAAATCATTTTGGGATTAATTTTCCTGAATCTTGTTTATTCTTTCTTCTGGAGTAAACAAATATTCTATATGACCAAACATGTATCCAGAATGCACTGCCTGAAGTCAGGATGTTTTTGGCAGAATTTAGAATGCAACCCTAATCCCCAAGTCCCGGCACTCTTTCATCAGTGAAGAATTGCAATCAGGACCTTGTAGCAGCAATCAAACAGAAGTGATTGTCATGAGAACAGAGCACATAGGGAAGGAGGAGAAAATTGGATGGGACTTGGGACAAGTAAGAGATAAAGAGGTGCTATTGAATAAAACCAGTAGCAAGAATCCCTGACCTATTTAAGACAATTTGATTAAGAAGGTGAGAGGTAACTATCAAAGTGGGGAGATGATAGGTAACAACTGATTATGGGAGGGTAAGCATTGACACTGCGTGAGTCTGCAGAGGAGTACACTCGGTGGAACTTTTCTCTGTTTTAAAAAGCAGAAGCTTTTTTCTCAGGTTTGGGATTTTTTTTTTTGTTTGGGTTTTTTTTTTGGGTTTTTTTTTTTTTTTTTCATTTGCTTGGGTTATTTTTTTTATACTCTTTTTCCTGTTGGACCTGTCAAAAGAGTTATTCTGCTACGTTATAAAACGAGTGACATTTGGAAGTAAACCAGGCACTGAAAGAGACAGACAGGTTCGGTGCTTTTAGCTCAGCACCCTCAGTCTAAAGGTCACAGCCCGCAGCATCACCCACGAAGAGAAGGTGACATACAAGGTCCAGGCAACTCAGTCACCTGGCTCAGAGCTTGCATGCAGCTGAACTGTCATTCACCCCTTACCAGTGCTCCCTCCACAAGCCCAATGTCGAGGTGAATCACAGGGCAGTGTCGGAAGTAACATTCACCAAGTCAAGGGCTGTGCGATGACTAATCTTGAAATTAATCTGGGTCTGAGGTTTTCCTGAGTTACCAGTCATTTTAGCCCGATGCAGACAGTAATTCTTAGGAAAGAGAAGAAGGAACTGGTTGGCCTGCCCAAGACAGATAGTTTACAAGTAATTTCACTTGGGTTTTGCACCAGCATCATTAATAAGAGAGCTTTCCCCACTCATATAGAAACCAAGCATCGTGCAACTGTATCCAGGAGAAACAAAGCTGCTTAAGTCAAGAAGCTGTGAGTAAAAATTCAGGTTGCAAATTAACTGAGTGCCTAATATTACATATTGAAATCAGTTGTCTGTAAAGAAATCAGGGCAGTCCTTCACAAGTGTGACCTGAATTTTATTTCTTAGCTTCAATATGCCATAAACCACTTCCCTTCCAAAGAGAGTACATACTTTAAAAAATCACACTTAATTTTGCACTTTCACAAAATCAGAAAAGGAATTACTAAGGTTCAACATGTTCAAAAGTTACTCTTCACAGTCTGTCAATTATAACTATAACAAGAAACTTCCAAAAATAGTTATTTGGAGGTGACTGTATTTCTGTGGTGAGAAAAGTGATTTCCATTGCAGCTTTTGCTTTTTTCAAGAAAGTAAAACATTCCCTGGAAACACAGATTTTTCCTCCTTTTTGTGTTTGATGGGTTTTTGTACAAACACGTTTACCATGAAATATTCCTGGGTCACGAAAATTTCAGCAACACAGTCACAATTTGTTTTCAGTTGCCGGTAGATCATGGAAATTACAGGACAACTTTTTGGTGCATTTTTGTGTTACAGAATAGGTTGCAGGGAATCAGACACATGATTTAACATATGTTAGATCCTGCAGACAGATTTGAGCTTAGCAGTAAGCATGTGGCTAGTCTAATTTAGAGGAATTATAAAATTAGGCAGGACTATTTCTAGGATTGGGTAAATCATTCATTTTTAGACTCACAGCATTTGAAGAATCTGATCGCTTCTTTATTTCTGCAGGATAATTCCCTTCATTTTGTGGCATTAACTAGCTTACACCAATCAGTTCCTCAGCGTCAAAGATAAGTGTCTCCTCAGGACAGCAGCCTGGGCTCCTTAATTCCTCTGAGTAATGTCGCAACAGCAGATGCACTGCCAGTAGTGAGACAAAGGTATTTGTAAGGCATGGATCCATGTTTTAAACTGATACACCTGACCAGACACCTCACCTTGGCAGCACTGCCTCTGACAGAAAACAACTCTGTTATGCTGCTATGGCAAATAACATTTGGCTTCTGCATTAAGCCATTGACTCCTAATAGGCATCTAAACAATCAAGTGGGTTTTGCTTATCCCTTGTAGCATCTTTACTGCCCGGATTTTTTCTCTGACAAACCTTCTGCTGGCTTCAAAAGGATTGGTATTTCTTTCTATATATTTAAAGTATGTATTGCACATGCACTTGTTTATCTAAGAAGCACAGGGAAGGGTGGCATAGCATAAATCCGCCAATACTTCATGGATAACCTTGGATTAACCTTGGATGATATTCCATTTTATAGAATTTTACAGGCTGAAATTGTCAAACAAAGACATGATTTTAATAAAAAATGTTATTAAATCCTTTTTTCTTTTTGTCCATAGCATATACATTGAAAATAGAATCAGAATGCTTTAGCTTAACCTTTTACAAACCTATACCACAACAGAATAAAAAGGCTTCATCATATGTGGAATTTGGCTTTCATTTATAAAATAGAGTTTAACAGCGAAAACCCACACACAATGTAGCATTTTTTGCCAGCAAGATATTTTATCACCTTCTCTTGAAGCTCACAGTAGAAAAATGACAAGGTGAAAGGGCAACTGATAGCCATCTTTACCACAGAATTCTTCAATTATGTTTTATCTTTGATGTTTTCTTGTAAAAGAGAAGTATCAGAAAGTACCATGCAGATTATAAACCTTACTGTGGACTACAGTAAACTGACTGCTACCTTAAATGCAAGTGTTAACAAGAATGATTTAATATACTTTACAGAAAAATCTGTGCCTTTCTGATTTTTTTTTTTTTCCAGTTTAAGATGTTTTTTCCTTAGAAGCATCAGGTATAAGTCATTGCTGGTATATAAGAAGAAATTATTTTGCTGCTGATCTCAAGTTCCATTTCACACTGCTACAAGCATTGCCCACTCTTTCTGAATCATAAAGCACGACAACCCCAATTTCCTAGCATGAAGTTTCTCCGTGAATAAGGTTTAATTGCCAATGAGAGGTCCACAACTTTTACTCATCAAACACTTTTTCATCAATTACTGCTTCGTGGAACAAACATTGTCTAAGCTTTTAGTCTAACTTACATTTCAAAATTGCTTTAGGAAAGTTAAAAATGTCACAAGTTAATCTATAATAAACCCACAGCTTTGTATGTGACAAGGCAACTCATTGCTGCAAAAGAAACTCTAACTAGCACACTCAGAAAAACATGCCTGCTAAAAGAACATTAGATTTTCACCACATGCTTATACTGGTTCTATATCATTGCATAGTTTTTCTTTTGCTGCTTCTTCTGTTTATATTTTCTAAATTTCCCTCCTCCTTTTCTAGATCTTAATTTTCCCTGACTGGCTCCTTGAACAAGCTCTTCTTAACTATAACCTTGCACTAGCATGAAGAACAAAGAGGCACAGGCAGGGTCAAGTGCACTCCCCTAACAGAAATATCTTATAACCCAGACTGCACGATTACCTGATAAAGAAAATATTTGTTAAACATCCAGGTACAAGCTTATCAGGTTTTTTTAAATGTCTGAAGTAGATGCTGGGTCTTTAGCATCAGGTAAGAGTCCATTAAAGTACAATTATTATATTTAACACAAGTAGTGCATCAGCACTATAACTGCTGATATTTCTAGTAAATTTTTTTCCTAGTGAAGTCTAATAATTTTGGCATGAACTGATTGATCTAAATACAGATCCTGTAATTCAATAACATTCATGTTTAGAAATTAATTTCCCCATTAGGTTTGCTAGACTGTTGAAATAGACTTAAAGTAAACGGAGCCTGTTGTGTCACTTTTGGTGCGGTTTTCTCCCTCGACTCACACTGGCAAACCCCACATCAAAACTGATTTGTTGCGGGATTTTTTCATCCCTCCAACTGGGATGGGACTGGCAAGCCAAAAGGTTGGATAAAAATGCCATGGAAAGGAACAAGGATAATGAATCCCTAATGTCCTAAAAGCAACATGTTTTTTTCAATATCTATCTGGGGAAGTTTGAATCTGAGGTTTTAGCGCTCAACAAACAGATGAATCACCTAAGGATACGTGACAATCAGTTTATCAGCTGGACTAAAAAGCTGAATATTCAACAAGGGCAGACACACATGGTTAAATAACTGTGCTACTGCATGAACACAGGGCCCTGTTATATGCCACGATCTGAGGTTATATAAACACAGACATGCTCAAGCATTTGTTAGGGCTTTTTCATTTTTTATAGCATTACTGGAACCTTCCCGAGAGTGCGGAAACAGCATTTGTTGGAGAACAAGCCTCATTAAAATAAATGACAGTGTTGCTACTTCCTCAGACAACTTTGCTCCTGTCTCAACAAAGGTAGACTGGTTCTATTACTGGGAAACACTCTCTATTGCCAATTCTGCGGTAGAGGTACGGCACTCTAAATTTAAAAATCCTTTGCTATTGATCCATGTTTATCACATAATACTACACTGGCTTGCATTAAACAGCAGAGATACATTTTCATCCCTATGAAGTGAATTAAATGCCCAATTCTTATTATTGTTAATAGTTGTGTGCCTAATGCCCAGTGTGTCTGCCTGCAAACATACCCCCTTAATTGCCTAATGTGCAGTCTTGAGAGAAGCAGATTATTTAGCTTTATGTTTCTGCATTTGCAAATATACTGAGGAACTGGTGGCTGTGGCACAAAGAACAGATTTGTCCATTTCTTTATTTTCAAAACAGGATGGCACAAGGTTTTTGTCCTAGCAACTCTTGGCTATAGAGCTGTGAAATTCTAAAAAAAAATAAAAAGAAGCATTTTAACATATGGATTTCTACAGTGTGGGAAGGCTTTGCTTTGTATTCAGGACTCTTTCCAATTAAACTGAACGTTAGCTCAGCCCATTTAAAATGCATATAAATTGTGCTTACGGGTTTCCAGTTATGCTTACCCTCCTTCTGAAAGATACCATGAAGGGCATGAGCAGAAATGCAGAAATGTTTTAACCCTGAAGTTTACAGCTGAGATTCTGTTATTGGTTTTTTTCCTGTGGATGGAAAAATATAGATATTTAAAGACTACATTTAACACTGTTTTTTGAAGCAGTTGAGGGAGTTGTACACTGAAATGCATATATCCTGAACAATTATTGTTATTCTGCATTACACTAGGTTTAAGACAATTTTGGCTACATTGAGCAGTCCCCAGAGAACTCCATTAGCTTCAGTGGGACTAAACCTAATGTCACATTACTTCCCACAATGACAATATGAGAATTCAGTTGTAATAGGTGAAACATACCATTAAGAATTGTATACTTGCAAATACACTCCAAGGCTGGGAATAAATCTGAAAAATTCATGCACATGATTTCATAGTGACTGTATCTATTTTGGAATCCGAGGTTTATTGGCGTCCATAACACAATAAATCACTGTATCCTTGGTAAAATCTTGTGGCTGAAGTTTTCTCTTTTAAAATAATAAAGACATTTCAAATAAGTTTCTCGCAGAAACTGTCTTGAGATTCATTTACTGCAGATCAATCTGTCCACATATCTCTATTCACACATTCCAACCACCTCCAATGTCAGAAGGGAGAAGCACAGCCCAGAAAAACATCTAAACAAATAAATAAATCCCTTTTCCTGTGCTTTGAGAAAAGCAAAACATTTTCTTCCCAGAGAAGCCTCAGAGAATTAGGTGGCTAATGGAAGAAGGACACATCAGCCAGAAGTCTCAAGGGTAACAAGGATGATGAGTTGTTTCCGGAGAGGCAGGCAGAGCTACATCCTGAAACTTTTGGTGTGTCTGAAATCAGCAACATTTCTGTTCTTTCATCCAGGGAGGACTGTTTTGCACAGGGGAGCCCCCCGGGTGCCTCGAGCCATTTCTCATAAGGCTCTGCCTAGGATAGCAGCTCTTGGCTGTATTCTCTCCAGGCGGTTGCCCCTGGGTGTTGGTCTCCATGCAAAAAGGTCTCTCCTGCAGCTCACAGCATCACGGTGTCTCTATGCTGTGATAAGGTAGGGAGGAAACCATTCTTAGCTGCTTCATGTCATCCGGGCTGAGGCAGGGCAGAGGTTTACAACTCCTCATGTTTCCCATTTGCTTGAATATTTTTCTCATCTCTCAGACGGGGCAACAGCATGCTGAGAAATAAACCTCTTTACTCTGCCATATCCCTGTAAGTGATATATCCTCATTAGCAACTGCCTGAGCCAGTCAGTCAAAGTTTTCCCAAATGCTTCTTAGCATCAGCTAAGTCCCATAATATTAATACCGCCGATGTCTGCTACATCTCTATGGGATTTTAGTAAATAGAGAATGTTATTAGAAGAGATAGTGTGGCTTTCCCTTCATTTGTTCTTACCCTACATTTGTTAAACCAGAGGCAGTTTTTCAAGTCACACCAATCAAACACAAGAATCCAGGACCTAATGTTCACCATCAGATTCAGAAATCCAGTCCATACAAAGCCAGATGGGTGCCTGGCAGTGGTGTAATGGTACCAGGAACATTAGTTCCCAACCAGCTCTCAAAACCAACATGTAGTTACTAAGTGAGTTGTCACTTCCTCTTCACTAACCACAGCATAAAAATCATTATTCTTTCTGGCACTCATTAGAGGCACTACTACCTTCCTTGTTATGAAGTCCCATGTTGTCCGGATCCCATGAGACCCATTCCCATTCTTGGGAATGCTCCAGCTTCATTGGTTCAACTGGAGGGGATTTATGGGTGGGAAAGGGGAACATATCTCTGTGTGAAAATTATTCTATTGCACAGACAGGAGCTAAGTAACTCAAAAGCTGCGTGAGCAAAAGCTGAAGACTCCTGTAAGCTCCCATACTACTCTACCTCAACAGGATACAAAGTGATAATTTATCCAAACATTGAAGACAGAGTTCCTCAGCTAGCATAAACAGGAGTTTACCCATTGGCTCTGGCCCTCCTGAGAACAAACTCCCATTGATTGATAAGTGATCCTGAGGATAAGGCACTATTGTTGGGCTGTTTCTAAGAGCTGGCCCTCATAAACTAATCCTTTCATGGGTGCCATAGGCACCACATTCTAAAGCACTAAATTCACTTGAGAAATCCCACAATTAGAAGGCAAATTGACTCACCAATTTCGCCTGTAAAGGCCTTATTTTGCCAACCTATATTTAAGAGGGCACGAATTTAGGCATGATAAGATTAGCAGTGCACAGATAGATGAAGAGGAGGTGGGGCTACCCCAATGTATTTTCAAATCAAATTTACAAAGGAATTCTGTGTGCTCAAGGGCAATTATAGTCACGCAACTGTAGGTGACTGAAACCCATGACTAATAAAAATTAAATTGGCCCAAAATTAATCATATGCAGCAGGACTGATTCGATTCAACCAGATTAGCTGCTAAAATGCCTCAAGAGGGTTGGATTAGCCGAAGATATACCCTTCTATCTCAAGGCTCAGGAACTGATATCTTACAAAGGCAAATTAACAATAGAATACATTAGTTAGTACTCTCTTGATCTCTGCATTGAAGAAGAGAACAAGGAAAATATGAGTGTATGTATGGGGTTCCTGGATTTTCAGTTCTTCCATCAAATTTACTTCAGCAGATGCTGCAGTGCATGGTTGATGGCAGACTGAGCAGAAAGCAAGAGATCCCTCAGTAGTAAGCTCAGCACCCCAAGTTTTACATTATTTGACAGCAAAAAATTGATTAATTGGGACAGATTCCTAATATTTAATACAATAATAAGTTTTAGATCAAGGAGATGGGCTAAAACCAGCTGGTCTTTTCATCTTGCGGTCAACCTTCTCTTCCATTATCTGAGCAAGTAGTGGCCTAACAGTCTCATTCATACTAGTTTAATTTACAACAGACCAGGAGACAAAATGGCAAAGCAAAACAGCCTTAGATATCCTTACTACTTCTTCCCATCTCTAGGATTAGATATCCACAGGCTCCTGTTTTGGTTTATCTCTCCATAAAGTATTAGTGGTTCAAAAATAGAATAAGCATAACCAAAATGTAAAGGAAAAAAAAATAGTCTTCTCAGTTGCCTCAGAAGAAATACATACCTCTAACCCTTGTATATGTAGGCTGAGCCTACACATATCCAATAGTACTTTCAAAGACTTCCTTCTCCATCTCAGGCAAAGATAGGCAGCTGGATTTCCATCAGAGTAAATGGCACTGTGCCCTCCACTTTAAACATGGAGAAAGCATAACCCTGATATTCCAGGTTTGCTCTTGATTTCTTGTGTTTATTCGTAGGGACCATTAATGCCTCCCTGTATCTTGTCACTAAATAATTAGACAGAATAGTTCCCTCCTGCAAAATACAGTTCTGATCATTTTTGTAGTGGTCTGTATCCATCAGTCATATTCATGTAGCTAATCAGATAAAGTGGAAAAAAAACCCCAACCAAATCCCCATATTTTCTAAAATGTTCCCAATATGGAAATATTGCACTAAATAGTCAAACTGTGCATTCAGTTTTCTCATCAGCTGGATCTAGCATTGTGTAGGAATTTTTCCATCACCTGATGTAGACTAGAAAGCCATCTCAAATTCCTTCTCACTAAAATCTGGTCCACACACTTGCACAGGAATGACATCAGTTCCATAACTCCTCCCCTTCTAGAGCATATAAAAATAATTCCTGCAGTTTTCAAGTGCTGCTTAGGACATGTAACTCTTATGAAACTTTTTTGTAACGTAGCTGGCTAGGCTGCACAGTGTCTGGTCCCTGTACTAGAAGCTGTTTTTAAATTTGAAACTAACATGAATTGACTGAAATTCAGTAAAAATACAGACAGGGCCTCATTTATCTGAACTCTGATTTATAGTAAATATAAAAATTCAGGTTCCATTTACATAACTCCCTAAAGATGCATATTCTACATAAATTTCCTCACCTGTTCTTGTTCCTTTTTATAAACCTAGGAAAAGACAATCTCTCCAAGAATATCTATTGGAAAGCCTAGGAAAGAAAATAGAATTGATATGTGTGGATGATTTTTTAATGTTTGGGAGGCATTTAGTTCAAGCAGTAAACACTTTTATTTTTACGAATAGTATTATTAAGGAGATTTCATTATATTAAGAAAGCTTCATTATTATAGCTTTTCTTGAATTCACTATTGAGTCAAATATAGCTGCAAAACCTTCAGTGTCTTCGGTACTTATGCTTGAATCATCTTTTACATTTTTCATAAGTCTCAATCCAAAGAAAGTAAAAAAAGATTAAGTCCCTATAAAAATCATGTCAATTAAAGTAATCTTTTTTTAATCATCTTCCTATGAAGATCAAAATAAGTCCAATGTGAGTATGAGCCCTATCTTCTCCCCTTACTGGAATTTTTAGACAAGATTTTAAGCCTTTAGACACCAACTGAAATATATTTACAGTGCTTATGGTACACAACACTAATTACAGAAGATTATAGAGAAATCTAATTTGGAAGAGGGCTCTAGGCATGACCTAGTCCAAACCCACACTCAGAACAAGGCTACTTTTGGGTGGAGTTGCTCAGGACCTAGTCCAGTCAATCTTTGGGCATCCATGAGGTTTCACAGCCTCTCTGGGATCCTGACCCAGTACAACAACAGTGCCATAGATGCCTTCCTTAGCCTCTTGACTTGCAAAAAGGCCTTCTTCCTGCAATGTAGATCTCTTTTTCTCCTTTTTATACCAAGCTTTGCTCCTCTTTGCACCAGCTGCCAGGGCAGTGCTTTACTGAACCTCTGTCATGGTGTCTTTCTTTCGCTGCTCTCAAGCTGCTTCTTCATGCTGTTTCTCTTAAGCACCTGCAAACAGTGATCATGTTGTTGTGGCAGGGAAGTGGTTTCTGCTGGTGTGACAGCCACCTCTCCTTTCTCCCCTTTTCCCTCCAGCTGTAGCATCTGGATTACATTAGAGAACCGTCAGTGTACATCCACAAAGCTCAGCTACCAAGCAGGGCAGAGCACCTTCTGCTCATCAAAGCACATTCCAGGCTGTGCTAACGTTCCTCAGCAGGACCAACCAGCCAGGAGTTTGGGAAAGGGCTGGTACAGAGTTACTGTGGAAAAATTACTGTAGGGGGAACCCTGCTGCATAGGAGGCAGAAAGGTGTTCCTCTGGGGACCCTCATCACTTCCCTGCTGGCCCAGGAGCAGTTTACTCACCACCTTCTTTCCATCTGTCTGTTTCTCCTTCTCTCACCCTTTTCTTTTTCCCAAGAAATTACTCTATATACCATCAGTTATGGATGGACCTTGCTGAGACACCTCTGTGCATGTGAACCTGTCTAAACACACCTTGTGTTGAGAATATTTTAGTCAGAATTTCCCTTTCTGCAACTCATTGCTGTCATCCCTCATCCCCTTTTTGTGCATGAAGAAGAGTCAGGCTCTGTGATGCTTCCAATGCTTCCTTAGGTAATGAAAGACTGGAATTGGATACACACACACAAAAACATAGACTTTCCTTGTATGTCACACCCTCCAATGTCTTAGCAGCCCTCCTCCGGACTCTTTCTAGTTTGTCAACAACTCTTTTGAGGTGCCTCTAAATTGGACCCAGCCCTTCAAGTGTGACTTGTCAGCACTGAACAGAAAGGAAAATCACTTTGTTTAGCCTGCTGAATATATTCTTGCTAATGCAGCCCAAGATGTGATTAGCTTCCTTCCCCTTAAAGATACAGTGTTGGTGCGGGGATCTCCTTAACCCCAGGAGACCCCGCAATATGTAGAAAAGTCCAGGTTTCCGGCCCGTGCTGTTGAAGGAGTAGTCTGGAGTCGTTGGTTCGTGTTCTCAAGGCAGTTTATTAAGTCCTTATCAAAGGTAGATTTCTCTGCCCTGCCAGGGTCGACACAGAACGCGTCCAGAGACACACTGTGCCCGCCCCGGGTGAGCTCTGATCTTTTATACTAATAACTACGTATTAAATGTTTACAATTAAGTACCAATCTGTGCCCCTCACACCACAATGTCCAGATCTGTGTCAAACCAATCCAAAAGTGCCAGCATCACCAAGAAGATGGAGGTTATGAAGAAGAACATAAGATAACATGCCACGTGTAAAAATCCTCCATCTTGTGCCTCAGACCCCCCTGTACAGATCTCCAGCCCCCCTGTACAGGGCCCTAAACCCCCCTGTACATACATTCAAATTTTCTTCTTTTTACTTATAAATACTACTATTTTTCTATCTAAGTTTTTGTGACCTGAAATTCCTCATACAAAGTTGACAACCTGTTCCATGGGTTAGAATCAGAGCTACAGGTATTTTTAGTATCATTCCAGGGTCCCTGACACCTCTGGCAAGGCTGAAAAGCCTCCTGACCAGGTTTTGGGTCGGCCAAAGGCATCATAGGAACCCCCTGGGTTCCAACATGTTGGCACATTTTACACCACTAGGACTACAAGGTCCATTTCTGGAGAACTGCTAGTACCCCAATAAACCCCAGCTGGTATCCATTTAAGGGTTTATTCCATCTCAGGCTCAGGAATTTACCTTTGCTTTTGCTGAACTTCACAATGTTCCTTACTGCCCATTCATCCAGCTTGTTGAGGTTCCTCCCCAGCAAGCCCTGCCCTGCAGCATGCCAGCTGCATCCCCCAAACTTGTACCATCCATGATGTGCAGAGGACTCATCCATGCCAGCCCATCACCCAGACTTCTGAAGAAGATGATGAACAGGATCAACCTCAATGTCAGATTCCCAGGAACATCAGACTGCTTCTGATTCAACTTCCTGTCATTAACTACTACTGCACATCCAGACCTTATCTCTTCAGTGAAGTTTTTCCACAGTATTTAAAAGGTTTGCTAAATTTGAGGCAAATATCCACTGCTCTCCACTTATCCACCATTAGAGCCTGCCATTTCACCACAGAAACAATTCAGGCTATTCAAGCACAAATTGCTTTCAGTAAACCCTCCCTGGCTTCCCAGGCTTCAGAGCTCTCTCAGGATTTCCCAGTTGTTTTAGCATAGTATCCTTAACTCAACCACACATTGACAGAAACAACTGAGATTCCTCATTTTCTATAGTTAATACTCTAATCTGAGCAATTTTAATGGTATTGTGAAAGCACATGAAGATCATAAAACTTAATGACTTAACATTTTTTAAATTTTCTACCACAACTTTTTAAGAAGATGTATAGCACAGCACTTTCAACGGGCACATCCTCTTTTACAACAGTGGCCTTGTAGTCTGCAAAGCTCAGATGCTTTTCTTTTAGTGGCCAAGACTGTGAAATAAGTGAAATCTTAAGGGCCATATCTTTACTTATTTACATGAACCCATGCATTTTAGCGGCAGTATAACTGTACTAGTTTGTGCAGTTTATGCCAAAGGAGGATCTGAGCTCCAGTTTCTATTTCCAGCTCTGTTTTGCTCATGTGAATGCAGCAGTTAATTCAGAACATATGGAAGAGGTGGGGGAGGGAGCTCCTGCTCTCACAACTCATGCAGCTAGATTGATTTTTGCTAAAACTTAAAAAAACCCCGCAGCACATACCACGTGTGACAAGCCACCATCCTGCATTTCTGATATGAATTATACTGTATAACAAAATGTGAGTGTAAAATTTAGCAGCACAGCAGTTATGCTATGCAACACTTCACCTGCCTGGGAGTACAGTTATTTCCATTATCATAGTAATGGGCTATTGTATCCTGAAATGTGCTGAGAGAAAACACACTAATAGGATTTTATGTGAACACTTGGAGAACAAATTTATACCATGGAACTGGACCAGAATTACTTGATTAAATGCAAATCATTAATGTTGTAAACAATACAAGAAGAGAGTAAACTTAAACTGAATGTGAAATGATGAGAGAAAAATGGGCTTTATATTGCTTAAAATGCACAGGTCAGATCACATAGCTTCCACAGTATCTGCTAAGGCAATTTTACAGTAAAAATGAGAGTTTTCTGTTGCAGCAAAAATGGCTCCATTTGATTGACTGGGAGAGATGTATTGCAATACTGAGCATGGGCCCTAGGTGGACAAAAGTATTTGCAACTCTTATTTACCTCCTTCATTTCCCACTGAAATCAACTGAAAGTATGAATATTGTACAATTTTTAGATCCAAACTATGTGACTTAAATCCCTTTAAAAAATGGTCTTGAGTTGGAAGTTTTCTTTTTCCCAGAAATGAACAGAACGAGTATATCACAAGAGAAAGGAAAAGGATAGCTTATATTTCACAATCCTTGCTTGGATGCAGCCCACTCCACACGCATGTTTCCACAGATAAGAGAGGGTGTTTAAACAAGCAAGATGGCAAAAGCTAGATGAGACTGAAGAGCCTACAGCATAGGCAAAAATACTGCAAATTAGGAACAAACACAATGAGGACAGCAGTTAAGTGCTTATAAATACCCATTTCCTATGGCAAAGCTGTAATCCAGATTCAAAACTGCTCGTTTGTGTCTTTTACCGAATTTTCATTGCATCTCCAGAGGCAGGAAGGCAGGGAGGAGAGATGCCAAAGCGACACTGTGCCCTGAAGTTTCACTACAGCTCTGTGCTGGGTTGTTTCAAGTGGAGTGCTTGAACTGTAAAGGTGCAAAACACAGTATCCCTCAGGTACTGTTCACATTTGTGAGAACTGCAGAAATGTGACCACCTTAGGAAGGTTTCTTTTTTCCTTTTCCTTTTTTTTTTTTAAAGCACTCTCATTCTAGATTCTAGATTTAGATGCCTGACTTTGGACACTAAACAAGTTTTAAGATGTCAGCTTACATGCCCAGCTTGAATGGTTTTTTTTTGGCAATAATATATTTAGCTGAGTCAAACATATCCCTGAAGTAATTTGGTCTATTGTGCTTACAGACTGCTTAACTTTTATTTTTTGTTTATTTCTTCTTTGGCTTACCTTTGTTTTTCTACCCCGTGGCAAATAAACAATCCTTTTATTGAAGATAGCTGGAATTGAATGTGAAGACTCATACGTATGACTCACTGAGGGTGCCTTAGAGCAAAGGGAACTACCTTACCTATTCTCTTACCAACCCCTCTTGTAATAGCATAGAGTATTGTTACTATCATGGCATGACTCAGAAAAACAGCCAAAGAGACATTTTAGCAGACAGGATAAACAGCTTCTGAGGAACTGGGGCCCTATTCCTGTCTTTTATGCACCCTTTTCAACCCCTTACTGAGCATTCACCAGATGCTCTTTTCAAATCTCATGAGTTATGGGGTTTCCCTACATAAGAGTCAGCTCAAAATGCATTTACTTCTATCTTTTTTTTTTTTTCCAGGGGACCTTGTAACAAATAAGATTCAAAGACAACATTCAGACAGACACAAATTAGTTTGGGGTCATTTTGAGATTTGGCTGGATGACTGAACGAATTCCTACTGCATCCCCTGCTAAGCCAGGTTGTTATCTCTCACTTTAAACTCTAGATACTTTCAGTAGTGTGGTATGTGTAATGCTTCCTGTCAAGCTGATATGAAAAGACTTTCATATGTGAAAAACATTCAGATACAAAATCACCAGGAAATATGGAAGATGGAAAAATTCCATCTTTACAATATCCTTCCAGAAGGATTTACTGCTAAATTGAGATCTATCTGTTTATCACTTTTTAACTCTCTGTGGGAGACGCAGCACTGGGACAATGAGACACACAGATAATGAGCTGGGCAGAAAAAAATGCTGTAAGAAATATCCCCAGCTTCAGGGGTTATAATCTCTCACCTTAACTCAATTTTCCTGTAACTTAAAGAGCACTCAATTTCCAGCCCTTAGGAGATGACTACTACCACTATTACTACTACTACTACTACTACTGCTACTATAACTAATTATTATTATTACTGTTGTTGTTGTTATTGCTGCTGTTGTTCTTGTAATGTATTATTCCATAAGAGGAAGAACTTATGAAAGAAGGTTTTCTGTAAGTCTGTTCTCTTGCCCTCAGGTCCATCTCACTTCAGGTGCCCTCAGGCAATCTCTGTCTCTTATGATACTTTGGACTTGAAAGGTATGATACATGCCACAGACACTTTGGAACTGAGGTCAGTCAAATAAGTTTTGTACATTCATAAGTAAATAAACAGAGAAACATGCATAATACATAGAAAAAGGCATGAAAGAATATAAGAGCCTGGAGTCATTTACCCCATTGAGGTAAATCCTATCATTTACCAGCAGGACCTATCATACCAGCAGGAAGAATAATCTGCATAGGAAAAGTATGAGTGAGTAATAAAGGTAGGTTTTGAAAGTCTAGATCAGCTTTGATCAAGCACTGTTGTATTTAAAACACTGTCAGCTACTAAGGCTTAAATCATTGCTGGAGAAACCAAAGTAATGTCAGGGCAATTGCACAGGAAAAGGGCTAATTTAGGAAGTCAAGACCACATGAAATGGAGCAGCTTCACTTGTAAAGGGAAAAACCTCCAATCTTGTCAGTCTCAGAGTATAACTTCAGTCCCATCAGGTCCAACTCCTTTAATGCCTTTAATTTAGCAGAAAACATCAGTGTTTAGCTGAGACAATGAAAAAGACATCTGTATAAATTCTAAGGAGCTGATATAAATTCCTACCTTCCCACCTTACAGCCCTAGTATGAAATCCCACCATGGATATGCAGTATTTTTATGAGTCAGGATTTTGCCATGGTTTAATCAAGGAAGACAGGGTTAGTCCATGGTTAAAAGTCACTGAGATCCAACAGCAATTAGAAAAGTCAACGTGGAAGGTTAATAGTGCCCTACTTGGATCTCTAAATTTTTTCAAAACTTAAACATAGGGCTCTCTGTCCTCCTCAAAAACACACATCAAACAGATTTCATAAACTTGTTACAGGGCTGGGAAAATCCCTATTCCCTATTCAAATTCCTTTTGGAAGTACTTTAATTTCTGTTTAGCTTCCAGTATCAGAATCTTGTGAAAGCACCCTGCAAAATGCATATCTGTAATTCTCTTTTGACTCTAATATTTGTATTAAACCTCAAGTTCTTTACAAATTCAACACTAGTAATCCTAAAATACATCTGCAGTTACAGAAGACAGCAGCTAGCTCAAAGCTCAGAAATACAGTGGTATTTCATATGGCATTATCACAGACTTGGGGAGGGAAAACTTTGTTCTTTTTGGACTCAGCAATTTCTTATCTAACTGAGACTCCAGTGGGTAGTGTATGGTCATCATCTGGCGTTCTTTGTACACTTACCGTTACAAAGGGAGTATTTGAATGATCAGTCAAGTTACTTTTTAAAATGCTGATGTCATCTTCTCTTCCATGTGACAGCATGTGTAATACTGAAACCAGGACCTGTGTAATCAGGACCTATGAGAAGAAAACAAGATATTACAAAACAAATCCCCTTTTTTTTAAAATAATTTTATGAGAAATTGCTTCAACGTCCAGTTGTGAAATACTTTTCCCAGGCCTTTATAGATCTGCTCCTTAGGCTGCCGCTTTTTGCTCTGTGCTAGTACATTTTCCCAGCATGTCTGAATGAGAAACTCTTTTCAGTCATCACAGAAAAAATATAGCAAGTTTCATTGATGTTAAATATGGAAAGGGTTACCAGAAAATGAGCTCTAGTAGTGATTTTTTTCCCTTTTGTCAGATGATAAAACAGAAATACCCCAAATGACAGAGAGTCCAAGATTTCTGATCGTGGCAGTTTCCTCTGAAGAGTCCAGTATAAAAATAATGTCATGTTCTTCATAAACCTACTGTCCCACAATCATGGCAGTCCTCGCAATTCAGAAGATTTCTGTGTTCAGGCAACATTCCAGATGAAGTTGGCGAAGAAAAGTGCAGCTGTTCCTAAGTAACCATTTACACACTCCAGAGTGTGCATTTGTCAGCCAACATATACATATCACGTGTAGCTGAAAGGCTTGCAAGCTAGGAACATTTTTGAGTGTTGATGGATAAAAGTACACAACTGTTCATGCCGGGTAAGCCCAGATGTGGGTCAGCTGCACTATACACAGCAGGGCTCAAGCAAGCATCAGCTCTATGATGCAATGTCAATGAAAGTAGGCACACGGGAATATCTGTTTTGTATGAAGTCATCACATGTTCATGGGTTCACACACATGTAACTGTGTCAATACAATTACATTCCCATCAGCATTTTTTAATTATATATGCTCTTGTTTTGATGTTTCATCTGATTTTGGGAGGCACTGCCTTCCTTCACTGGGACATTTAGATATTTGGTCTTACAGACATTATGTGAATAATAACATTAGTATCACATCCTTGACTCATTCCTCAATTTACTTTCTCCCTAACCAACCAAACAATTTATAACTTTATGACAACTACATGCCTATACTAGTTTGTTCCTTCAACTCACTCACCCCTGCATGGGGTGCCATTAGCAGCTGCAGCAGCAAACATCAGTCTAACAGGGAATAGCTTTTATCAGAGGAGGACAAGCTTCTTATTTACTTCATGCACAGTAGTGCTGTCTGTCCTAATGCTCCCACTTTTACTACTACCAAGAAAAGCTTAGGATTGACACTGAAGGTAATGACTGACAGAACATGCCAAGTTAATACCAATAACTTAGCAGCAGGACATAAGCAGGCTGGCAGGCTCTAACCTAAAAGGTACATAACTCCTGCTATGAATGGTAATACTCTCTCCTACACAATGGAGCCACACCCATCATTCATATGTTATGTCTTTCTTGGTTTCTAATCGTACTGGCATGATATGATATTATTCCTGGGCTCCAAAAGCTATATTTCAGATTACTTGTCTGCCCAGAAGGAGCCAGTTGAGAGGTGAATATTCTGGTATTCTCTTTCACTGCTGCCATGACTTCACAAGAGATGTCATCTCAATACCACATACAAGCTGTGTTCCAGTCCCAGTTGCCTTCATCTTTCCATCCCCTTTCTAAAGTCTATAGTTGTAGCAAGACTGAAAAGTCTTGGGTGGCAGAATATCTCTTTCTATGTGCTTGTACAACAAAGAGAAATGGGCTCCTATCCCAGCTGAAATCTCTGGATGCTGTTTTAGACCACAAAATGCTTTTGGATCTCAGCCCAAAACAGATAGCAGTGTACACAGGGCTATAATAGCGCAGCCCTGCCTTGTTCTTTTTCACATGTAGCAGTTTCCTTGACACTAGACCTGATAATTATTGAATGAATGGCCTCTTCCACTCTCAGCCCCAGCAACCATTATCCTAATTACAGTCAAGCTGGAATCAGGAGAAAAAATCCCACAAAATCAACATCATCAAGTTTTATCTTCAGCACACAAAGCTGCAACCACTTAATTCGAGTCTGGGGTGCTGTGTAAATCACCTCAAAGTATTCCACCTGTGCTTTGGGTAAAGTCCACTCAACTTTTGTAAAAGCTTTAAATGTATAAAACATATTCATTACAATGAGGATATTAGCATGTCAAAATTTACTGGTGAGAGGGGTATTTTAAATCATGGCCAGGTGGAGTTTTTCTTTCACTAGACAGTAAGTAACTCAGAATCCATCAACTTCTGAGGACTTGTATCTTAAAAGAAAGCTACACATGAAAAATGAAGAGTACTGTAGTCTGACAGATCTGGATTCATAAGGATATTTTAATTTTCCTGCAAGTATAAGAAAACAGTTAGTAGGTTGCATACTTAGGCTTTCATATTCCATATTTGCGGGAGCAGTACAGACCCAGATACAGCACTATTACATGGTTTATTCTGACAACACAATATGTAATGAATGAAAGAACTTGTTACCAAGGAGATAATTGGACTTGAACAGTGAGAATGTCGCAATGTGCCAATTTTCAACATCAGTTTTTCTTTTGCCGTGGCTGTGAATTGTTGCTGGCCACATTTTTATAATAGCAAACTACTGTCTTTATCTTACTTTTGTATGGCAGATTCCATAGTATAATATATTTCTTTAACAGGGATTTTATGCAAGGCTGGACCTGCTAGATATTAATAATCTTAAAAAACAAACAAACAAACAAAAAAAAAAACCAGCAAAAAACCCAAAAAAACAAAGAAAAGAACCCACCAATTAAAATAAATAGAGCATCAGTAAGGAAGGACAGTTTGCAGACCCATCAAAAAAGACAAAATAATATTAGTCCAGATATCCCCACAAGAAAAATTGAGAGTTTATAGACAATATTTTGCAGGAGGCAGGAGTGGTATATGTTGATGCAATACACTGAAAGGAATCTTGCCTACCTGTCTGGCCAAACTTCATTACCATATTATTCTGTAGCCTTATAACTTTAAATTCTATTACCATCTACATACAAATATATTTTTCTAGGCCTCTCTGATACCGACTTTTAGCATATTATCTGTAAATGAAATCTCTTTGACTTTTTTCTTCTTTTTTTTTCAAAACCAGCTTCAAAACAACAAACTTCTGAGACATGCATATCACACAGAGTATAACAAATTGATTAAATTGCCTTCTTCTCAGTCTATATCAAAGCACAAATACTAAGCATATATGACAATTATTTTTAATCTTTACTGATGTTTGATATTTGGCTGTTCATCATGTGGAGGGGTGTCCCCATTTGGCTTATTGTTCCCTGTCCTACTTGTTGAAGGTGAAGCAATCAATATCACTATTTTTTTCATTATCAACAGTAGCCTGTATCCTATATCTCAGTGTCCCTGAGTTTGTGTATCAATAATTCCTCCCACACATGCAGAGTTTGGGAATAATTGGAGGAACTAGCCCAAAGGTTTATCTTTAGTTACTGCCTTAAAAATTTTCTTGCACCTTGCTAAAGTTTCTAGGAGTGTACTTTTAAGCAGACACTGCAATTAAGTGTATGTATGATAATCTTCCAATACTAGCAGTGCTACTATTTCCTTCCTCTAAGGTTCCCATTGCCCCCTTGAAAACTGGCAATCCTTCAGATCCAGGGAACAAAATATTCCTGCAAGTCTTCCTTAACCAGCTGCAGTCTGAATATGCCACGCTGATAAATCCTGGTGAAATGAGCAAGATATCCCACCTCCTTCTGGCTGCAGAGGGTAAGCAGTGCTTCCAGGAGAAGCTGCCAGATGGTCTGTGACGAAGCAGCCCCTAGAATAACTTGGAACTCAGGAGCAGCCATCGGAAGGAGGATCAGAGGGAAGCCTCAGCCAGTGCACCCCCTTTCACAGCCTGCACTGTGCTGTTTCTCCCCGTGCTGGGGTCATTCATTCACATTGCTTTCCAGCCTTTAGGAAGTTGTTCTAAGTTTCTGAAGTCCAGTGTTTTTTATTCTCTTTTTCTGAGGATTCACTGGCAGAACTAGATGCAGAACTAAACAACTCCTTTGTTCAGAGAAAAAAACATCCATACCTTCTTCAAAGACTTCCCTAGTGCCACCATGCCAGAAAAACACATGGAATGCTCAGTCTTCTTGAATACTTGTTTCTCATCCAGTCTTTCTCCCCTCTCATGGTTTCAACCAGTTTCTTTTCCCGTTCATAGTTTCAAAGATTTTTCTCTCTGCTTCCAGTTGCCTCTAATAAACCAGTGATATCACAGGATCATTTTCTAACTGTAAGTACATGGTTAATTATAGGAAACAAGGAGATTTACTTTGCAAGACATAGGAAATCAGTAAACATCTGTGGCTTTCAACACAGGGACTACTCTCTCCTCTCAGCAAAGAAACAGCGAGAATAAATAGGGAGCATCATTAAGTTCACTAACCCCAAAACCCCCATGTGGTAAAAGAACAGCATTTGGGGAGAGCATATATGGTCTCTATAGGTTTACAGGAGGCAGAACACCTCTGTGTGCTCTCTGCCCCACGTTTGAGAGTACGTCCTGTTTGACAAGCAGTGCATATAAAGCTGCTTAACCATTTGGTTTAGTCTGGCTTGATATCCTGTGTTGTGTCAAATGGTGGTGGGATGTGCTTGGTGTGGTCCGAACGCAATAGAGGAGACAGAGCAAAGCAGAGATCTCTAATTTTTTTCTTGAGCCTCCTCAGTTCAGTGAAACTGCCCTAATAACACTCAGAAGTGATACCCCCATCTCCCTAGACCTTGACACCTTATCTTTATTTCACTTTTAAACTCGTTAAGGCAGATGGGACTAACTTCCTTGTCAAGATAAAACCTGTTAACTGGGGTCATTCTATCACTGCTTTATTGGCTTGAGTACCCGCTAACCTTCAAGCAGCTTCACAAATGTGTCCTGCTTCATAGATATTGAAACTTAACCAGTGAGTGCTGGAGTGACTCAGATGGGCAAGACAAAAAAATTACATTACTTCTTTTTTTTCTCTCTCTAGATTCATAATAATGAAACTGAGACAAGGATTCAAGTCGGTGGAGTCACTTTATTTTTATATTTTTCTAATGCAGGAACTTTTCATCAGACCAAGAGAAATAGATTGTTGATGTACTTATGAGAGCGCTGCGCACAAAGTGTATTCTGATATCATCTTTCAGATTCACCAAGGAACATTTGTCATCACTTCTGATGGAATTAAATCGTGGTTGCATCCAAGGCATCAGTTGAGGAATAAAAATGTGGAAATTCATACAGAAAATACTAGTATCAACATTAGCATGCTGAAGAATGCAATGATGCAAAGACTTTGTACAGACAGAAATACAATATAATCTCTGCAATGACTCTTATTGCTTCCATGCAAATTAAAGGCAGATCAGAGGATATTATGGTATGGAAGTAACAGTAAAATAAGGGTATTATAGTAAGTCTAAATTCAAAATGAATTTTTGGAAAATTTGGGTATTAATAAATTTAAATGTTTTACTTCATAAAATTCTGATTTTGGCAAATTTATAGGTTTTGTTATCAATAAAGAAAAACAAGCCTCAAAATGGAAATTCCTCTGTTTTCCAATTTTTGGTCAAACTGTGCTATTAAAATTTTGGCCAATCAACAAATATCTCTTCTCCCCTCTCTTTCTGCCCTCCTTTTCCCTCAAACCAGTAATTATGCTGTCAGTTGCCTCCCACTTCTCTCCTAGGTATTTGCTCAAGGCTTGTCCACAATACAGAAATTTATGATACAAAGAGCTGTGCTGGGCTTCTAAGGATGCTTCACATCCATACGCCAAAGTGCTCCAAGTGGTTTGTATTTCTGCCAAAAAACACTTGGACTTTTCTTGTGTTCAGCAAGGGCTAAACTTGGCTTGAGGCCAGTAGGGACAGCACTAAAGGAGATAGGATGCAGCACTCATGCTACAGCCCTACAGGGGCACTCTGTACGTTCCAGAATCCACCCCCTGTCAGAGCTACGCTGGGAACTGGGAGATGGCTGCCCAAAGGGCTCTGCAGCTGAAAAGCCCTGGGGATAGATGTAAGCAGAAATGCTCATATTCAGAGCAGCAGTCATCGGGATACCTCTGGATATACAAATAGTTAGCATTTAAACCAAGGAACCGAGATAAGCCTAATAAGAACCCTTCTAATTATCAGGGTATTAGTAAGGAAGTGAGAAAATGACACAAGTAATAGAATGGATTGCTGCTGCTCACCCCCTGCCCTGCCTGCCATCCCCAGCCATGCATGCAGCGCTCTCCCTACTCTCCTTTCAGTCAGGATCTAGAGAAGCAACATGAAGAAAAGAGGGAGGAGGGGAGAAACTTACATTCAAAATAGCAGCAAAGAACTCTTCTGCAAAGTGTGTCTGGAGGTACAAAAGATACAGCTGGCAGCTTACACTGCTTTACTGAAATAATGAGAGTAGGGTTGTACAAGCAGCTACCTAAAATGGGCATTATTAGTTTTCTTTATTAGGGACTGGGTGGGAGAGCAAGAACAAGCAGCACTTCCTTGTGCTTTGTTCTTGTCACTTGACAGTTTTTTTTGTCCTTGAGATATTCTCTCAGGGGGCAAGGAGTACACATGGCTCCAAGTCACTCCAGGATTAGGAGAGGAGGATGAAGCTCAGCGTTATCAAGGGGCATGTGTCTGCAACAGATATAATTGTTTAAAATAATCTAGAATAATTTTGCCAAGAAATCAAGATTTAATTGTAAAGAAGAATTTAAACTAAAATTAGAAGGGATTTTAAGTGTCCTTACTTACTTCCCCACACAACACATTAGGAACAAGACAGGGAATCCTGATTTAACCTAATGATGAGCAGACTGACCAGATTTTCAAAGTGAAATAATGGGATTCCTCTGGGGGAAGGAGCTGCTTTCAGTCACAGAGATTTGGAGTGAAAAGCGGTGCAAAAAATGAAAAGACAGCCAGCTTCCCTCCTCCCTTGCTGTACTGCGCTACCTTTCCTCTACTCCATTTGTGAGCAGCACAAATTCCTCACTGGACAAGCCCCGTGACAGCAAGTAACAAACAGTAATGTTGATGAGGACAGGCAGCAATGCTGGATTTGTTGTGCTGATGAGATTAACTGCGGGAGAGGCAGAGCTGAGCAAGGATCCAGTTTGCCCATCCAAGAACTCCCTGTCCAAGAGCTGGTAGCTGCATTGTGAGGGGGACAAGACACACTGGTCGATACCCTCACATTCACACATGCCCACAATGTACTGACACTTAGTCAGACCCACATCCTCCCTGTGTTGTGCAGGTCACTCCCCTATAAAAGCCTTATTTCACTGACTAATGGATTAATTGTATTATTTCAGGGATAATTATCAGAAAGTCTCCATCTTGTGTGTGCTGACATCTCATGTCAATCTCAACTGAAAGAAGGTTTTTCAAAAAGCAAAACTATTGGGTTTTGGCCAGCCCTCTGACTCAGCATCTTTGCCTGAGGGCACAGGACATCTTCACCTCAACAGCAACTGGGACATAGTAAGGGGTTCTTCAGCTCTTTGTTCCTTCATTTGAAGGAAGGCCGGTTGACCTAGCAAGTTGTCTGTTAGCTTAATGAATCATCCACCAAAGGAAACTTTCTTATTTGTCTTCCTTGTGTTCCCTTTCTCAGATGAGTCTCTCCTCCCGGGCTCTCAATTCCTATAGACATTCCCACTTTCTCCAAAATCACTGCCTTTTGTTCCGCCCAGGAGACACCTGTCAAAGTCCTGGACTGGTGGTGGTAAATACCTCCATATGCTTTACAGACCTTATACTCTCTGTCACTTGAGTTGTTGCATAGGATATTTGTACATGTTAGATGATAAGCTTTTCCCAGGCAGTAATGAAATTTTTGTTGGTCTTTTTATTTTGTTTTTCTTCTCTAGAATCCCTCTTTTGCACATTAACAATGAGAATACTAAAGCCTCTACACTGATCTGGGGCAATTCAATATCTGAAAAGCATAAGGCCAGGCTTGAAATAAGGCTTTCAGTTTCTACAACAGATGTAAAACACATGGGGGACTGATGGGACAAGCTGGAAATATGTTATGATGGTGAGCTCACAAGTAGGTAGCACCACTGAGATTAATTTGGTATAGAACAACACACTAAAGCCATCCAAGAAAAATACTACTGAGGTGTTTAAAAACATACTTTGATGCTAAATTTTGCTGCCTTGCCTCCTGTTTGTAAAACCAAATCTTGCTGCTCTGTTCCCCACAAACACTTGGCCACTCTTGCCTCATCAAGCAAACACTAACAATAATAATAGTAATAACAATGGTCACAGCAATTACAATAATCACCATTAGATTTACCAGCTCAAGACTTAATTACTGTAAGCATACCTTTTCTGATCTCACTAAAGTCCATGTTACTTCTATTTCTTACAAGGATGTTACTGCTGAGATCAAACTTGTTTACACCAGCGGTGTAAAACACTGGTGCTGTAAATATCCCCGTTTGAATGCATTTGCATCCCATTTCTTTGCTACATTGACCCCCGAGTCTGCTTCCCACTGTTTTATCTGACCTCAGTATTTAGCCACCACTTAACTCTGAGAATGTTACGTTATCTTTGGAAATCCAGAACTCCCATTATTTTCACTGTGCTTGCTGTAATGCTCCAAACACAGACGGGGTCCAGGCAGGGCTCTCTCAGAGATCACCTCTTTCATTCAAGTTCTGCTGGAGGTTCTCTTAGGTAAAAACATGCACTTGGCTTGCTCAGCCAGGAGAAGGGGAGGCTCTGGGGAGACCACAGAGCTGCCTTCCAGCACCTGAAGGGGACCTCAAGGAGAGCTGGAATGGCATATAGCAGGTGTGTACTGGTAGGACAAGGGGGAATAGCTTCAAACTGAAAGAAGGTAGGTTTAGATTAGATGGTAGGAAGAACTTTTTAATTGGGATGTTGGTGAGACACTGGAACTGGTTGTCTAGAGGAGTTGTGGATGCCCACACCTGGAAGCGTTCAAAGCCAGGTTGGATGGCACTTTAGTGGAAAGTGTCTCTGCCCAGGGCAGAAAGGGTGGAACTGGATGATTTTTATGGTTTCTTCTAACACAAACCATTCTACAGTTCTATGAAAAATGCTGTTCTGCTTCAACATGATGAAAAGCAAAAAGAAAGAAAAAGACCAGTGTTTTAGCCTCTACCAGCTGCTCCCTGACAGCAGGTAAGACTCACTCACGTAAGCTGCTGTTTTCTCCCACACTTTCAGAGCAAAATGTCTTAATGGAAATGCTAATGAAGACCACGCCTGTGTTATTTCTCATCCAATTCATCACTGTCACAGAATAGTGCCTAATGGATACAGAAGGGGTAAGCAGGAAGAAGTCTGTATTTTAAGCTGCATTATAAAAGTTGAAACATTTGCAGAAAACATTTCTTCATATTTATCTGGAGATCTAGATGAAAAAGAAGGAAAGATAATCAGGACAGAGGACATTTCAATGTTCACAGAATCAAGGAATCTAACTATGTAAGTCGGACCCAGGGATGTGAAAGCATGAGGTCAGAAAGGAAATTAGACAATCACAATTAGACATCACAATCTTTCTGTGATGCACTGCAAAATGTCCAACATTAACAATTTCACTTCATTTCTTGAAACAGAAAAGTTTAGATTCAAAAAAACTTTTCTCACCGTGAACAACAAGGATATCAGTGTTAGGATGCCATATGTTCTTACACCAGAATTGCCTCAGAGATTAACAACATTTTCAAAAATTCTTCCTAGTAGACCATTAGACTAACAACAGCTTACCTCAGCTAAGTACAAACTTGTCTGCTTCTTTTTACAAGGGAAACAATATGTTTCTCAGAAAACATTATGCTGTTAGTATAATTTCCCTGAAGACATTCTGAGGGTCACCATGAAGGATGTTGTATTGATACAACTGTCTCTGTAAATGTGTTTGAATCTCTAAGCGTCCCAGGCAAAATCAATATTTGATTAAGAGAGAGATTCTAAGTTACTTGCAACACTTACTACGGCCTGAGTAAAACAAAATGCCACAACAATGTTGCGGCTAATACTGGAGGACTGCACAAATGCCTTCCAAGGACACTAGAAAGAGCAGCAGCCCTCAGAGAAGCTACGCGCATAGTTCTCATTTTATCTATTTTTCAAAAATGTCTCCCACTTTTACTGCTGACATTAGAAAAAAATAAAAAGTTGTTTCTTGTAAACTGAAACGCTTTGCCTAACTTAAAAAGATAACTTTGGTTTGGATGCTCTCACTTATTAACACATTTTACATTGCTATTTTAAATTAATTTCTAAAATCTAATATTTAAGGCAAAACCAGATAAACATTTACCAAACATTAAAATATTTTAACCTTCATCAATTAAAATAATAAGTCAAATTCAGCAGAACTTTCTGCAAGGGTTTAGCCATTCTCAATTTTTTTTCCAGCAAACACCATTTGACAAGCATTCTCAACTCAACATATCTCCATTGCTGCTTTCTGAGCTAGCACCACTGAGAACACCAATTCACACATTATCAGATATTATGAAACCAGAGATGCCCAAAATATCGAGAGATTTGGTCAGTCTCCCTTACTCTTCAGCTGGCAGCAGAGGGGATCCAGCCACAACAAGCTGGGATAACAATAGATTTTCAGCAAAATGGGCTGCTGTGCCAAAGCCCTGGAGATCTTCCTGATCACTGCCGTCACTCCTGCTGCTGAGTGGGTGCCAGTGGGAGGTCAGGGGTGAAGAACACAGCTTGTCCCCTCATCCATCGCAGGAACGAGCCTCCCTCCCTCCCCATGGCCACCCTTTGTCCCATCTCTGCCCATCCCAGTGACAGGAGAGGATGTTGGCCTGGCCCCACTTTTTGCACCCTCTGGTAGCATAAGTCTGTTTTTGCTATGCAGCTGAGAAGCTGTAAGCTGGCACTGCGCCAGGTGTGCTGTATTGCTGTGCTTTGGAGGTTTTCACAAGGATGAAAGAAAGCATTTAGGGAGGTTCCAGAAACGATGCTGATGGCTGCCATGCTAATGCTTGTAATGAATTCTAAATTGGTAATGGGACCACTTATGGATAACTAAAGGCTTATTCACTCCTCTGGATATCTGCTTTTTTCCTTTACTACTCTTTGCTGCATTTAGTGCCACTATTCACTTTGCACTTTCTCTTCTCCATTTTTTCCCCAGTTCTTCTACTTTTTTACTGTCCTTTCTCATGCTGTACTATTCCTCTAAAATTACAATCTGTCAGGCTCTGCACTTATTCTAGTGGCCTTACTGCAGCAAATCTATATCCTACTAATCTCTAGGTACCATTGCTAGTTGTCTTTTCCCATATGGGACTTATCACTCAAGTTGTATGATTTTGAAACAATGCAGCATGGATAATAACATTTCTAGGAGCATAAAAGTTCATTTTACTTCTACTGAAAAAAGCAAACTTCATTCATACCACCTAGGGATGGGTGGTATAGTGACAAGTGGTAAAATAATAGGTGGTACAATAACAAAGGATTGCATTATTGGGCAGCAATCATAACTGACACAGACCTGTAGTTTCTGGCTGATGCAGTTTTAATGATGTTAGTGTTGATTGTGGTGTGTCTTTTTGCCTTAGGAGATATGTGTTAAGTACAAAGGTTTGCAGTTAAAATTCTGTGAGGCGCAAGACTCCTCTGGAACATCTATCATGTCAGCAGAACTGCTAAAGTGTAACTCTGGTCAAAAAAAATTACACTATAAAAATTACATTTATCATGCACCCTATTTATTTTCCCATGGTGATTTCCAGATTAAATCTGCTCAGTTTAAAAATAAAAGAGACTTTTTTTTTTAACTGCTTTTTTATCCAACAGTCTATATTGCCTGTTCAGCTTCTGCGTAAAAAAAAATGAAACTATGTTCCTCCTGTTCCATGCATCACTTTCAATCCACTCACAACAAAAATTCTCCAGCAAAAATACAGGTTATATTTACACAGATTTGAAATGAATCAGAAGAAACCATATCTCACTCACCTTTCAGATCAAAGTAAAACCTGTTTTTTTTTTCTAACCAGTAAGCCACAAACATGCATAGATGACATGGAGTGATCAAACTAGTCATTTTCACAACAGCAAACTGAAGAACATTTCACACTAGATATATAGCTAACTACATACTATCCATTCATGCCTCTCTCTCTCTATATAAATATACATACAAACACATGTGTATGTGTATGTATGTACATATGTAATACACACCTGTGTATTTCTACACATACATATTTGGATATGATTTCAAGCATTGTCCTAATCATAGGCTGTCAATGTTTCATATCCCTTAGATACTTGTGCTCATACCTCCCTAAAATGTCCTTCCACTTTTAGGAAAATTTGGGAAAAGGACAGTACCAGGTATTACCAGCACCAAATGACTGCAGCCCTGCCCTGCTTTGTTTGTGTTGAAAAGCATTAGGATTATTTGTATAATTTCCTACCCATTTCCTATGTCTCTTATTTACTCACTCATTAACTTTACAATATTTCATTTCTCTCCCTCTTGACATGCTGAATTGTGTCAAACTGTGTATTTTTCTATTTTTAAGAGATAATACTGTTGCCTAGTCCTTGTTATCTCTCCATAGACTATAAGTAATCATGTTATAAAAGGTGCTATACCACCAAATGGATTTGGCTAGTTAGCAGGTATTTTTTCCCATGGAAAAGGAATATTATTTGAAAAACAAAACAAAACAATACCATAAAGAATGCTGCATTTAAACTACCAGGATTATGGAGAAAGCAAGAAATGCAGGGAAAAAGAAGATATTTCAAGAAAAATGTTAACTCTACTTCATCTTCAGCATTAATGGCTAGAATGGCAATCAGATTATCTCATTTCATGACTGAAGTGTAGCCAAATGCAGGTGAATCAAAGCAAGGCAAAAGTCATGCAGGTAAACAGAATATACTTTGTGGAGTGTGCTTCCCCATGTTTGAGTTCACTTTGGCCAAAAGCATGTGTGAGCAGTTGGTCAACCTGACTCAGTTTTGGAGGAGTACTTTGCTTGTACCAGATTTCTCCACAACTCTATTTGTGAAACGTCCTTTCTATCAGTACCATTTTTGAAGCAAATCTGGTGGTTCTTCATCCCTTCATCACAACCTAGAGGAAAATGAAATCATTTTCCATTGTCTTGTCCCATCACAACATTGTTGCAAGAAGTTATCTGGCCAGGAAGTTCTCAATCCTTAGGAAATAACAACAACAACAACAACAACAACAACAACAATAATAATAATAATAATAATAATAGTAATAATAATAATAATAATAGTAGTAGTAGTAGTAGTAGTAGTAGTAAAGCTTAAGCACATGTCCTCAATAAAGTAATCTACCATGTGTACATTCGATCTGTTTTTCACTCCTTGTGCTGGGTCACAGTCTTTATTTTCCAGACAAGATTTGGGGTGGAGTCAAGGTAACTGAAAAATCACCTAAAGCTCTCAAATGATGACTAATGTGTGGTAGTAGTTTTCTTCAGACACAAGAGCAGTTTTATGACAGAGGTAAAACTTGTCTGTGCAGGAGACACAACTCTTTAGGGGCGTCTATAGGACTATGAATTAAGCTACCACATGAAATAATGGCCTTTACAAATCTTGCCCCTTTCTGCTACAACTGCATGTGATCAATGTTAATCATTTCATTTAATGTAGTGCTGGAAGGTGAAGGGGAGAACAGGAAATGGAATTTAAGCCTCAATTTGTCTATATCAGTGGTTGGCTTACAATATGGTCTTAATGTATTTGTGTCAGTTAATAAATTGCTACAAAAATCTACAATAAAAATTAGTTAACGTTGACAGCATATATCTGAAATCTATACTAAGACATATTCTTACACTGTTAAAAATTAAAACTGTATAGGAAATAGTTTAATCATCATGAAAAAGGTCAAGATTTTATAATCTCTTCCCACACCAAATAAGGAAAAAAAAAATCTCAGGAATATTCAGTACAATCCAGTTAAATTTAAACAATTCATTCACAGTGTAATAAATTTCAACAATGAACTTATTTAAAAGGTTTAATTAACTTAAACATTCAATTGAAGAACTATTGACTCATGAAATGATTGATTCTATTGTTTTATAGACAGAGCTTTGTTTTGCAATTTTTTAAACTGTCAATTTCTTGCCAAAACAGAATCTTCCACAGGAAGTGGTTCTGCTCAAAAATCATGCTCAACAAAGATCTCTATGTTTTTCTGCCCAAAACCATCATACACAATACAGTCAAAGTAGAGCTTAGAAGTACAACATGTACAAAAATAAACATTATGCTAAACATTAGTTCTAAACCCCAGACATCAGCTATGGACAACAGAGGAACCAAATCAACTAATTTCTGGTCTACGATGTCCAGTGAAATAATGCAATAATCCCAGGTCATGACTGCGGCATTCATCTGGATCTTAACCTTTGGTGGCATATTTATTAAAAGAAATTACTCCCCAGAACACATGAAAGTGCCTTTTTCTTCCCTTTTCTGGTGAAACAGGAGCCCATGTGGCTGAAGTGTCCATGCTTGACTTCCCTATCCTTCCCACATATCCCTGACACATGTTCTCTTCTCTCATAGTTCTTCTCAGCACACTCTGTTTAAATGCACACCTACACTGTTACTCTTCCTATTCTGTGCTTCTTACCTTTGCTGTTGTTTGAACTATCAATAAAAAAACAGAGCTGAAATTTGCTTTCATTAGAAGTTGGTGCTTTTTCCTAGTGAAAAAAAAGAATTATTCTCTTTCAAAATGGCCACTGCTTCCCACTGCCTCCAGCAACACTGATGCTAAGACATGTATAAAGACAGAGGCTTCCTACCCTGAAAGAGGAAAACATTTTCAGAATGATATTCATAAAAAGGAATTAGATGTTGAAAGGTGTATCTGCTCGGATAAGTGTAGTCATAGATTTATCCTGGCTGTACTCCAAGCTACAAAGTTGTGTGTGTGCTTTGGCTTGGCAGTCAGAGAGGCAAATTAGAAGAGTGTTAATACACTCTGCTTTTCAGCTTTCTGCTCGGGGTACAGCTCTAGACCAGGCTGACTCATATTTGGGAAACTTCAGAAAGAAAGATGGGAGAATAGTAGGAATATCAGATACAGTTGACCCTCAGCTACAAACAAAAAGACATCAAGAAATAAGTTCCAGAATTTAAAAAAAAGCACCTGATTTGGTAGGAAATCTATGGCAAACCTCACTTTAATGCACTTATTCATAAGTAGCAGCATATTAACATTCATAAGTAGTATCACGTTAATATTCATAAATAGCATCATGCCATCTTAAAGTAATTAAAGGAATTTAAGTAGTGAAATTCTTAGAGTTTTAGCATGCTAGCTGCTAAACAACTTAATGATAGCAGGAACTGTGTCCCAGCTTTGATTGTCAAGTTGTGAAATAGTGAAGATCTCACTGCATGAGCAAGTGGGAGCAGTGGTGGGACGTGACTTCAGAGAGGACAAACAGCAGGCTCAGAGTGACCACTCCTCTTAATAACCTCCAAGATAACCCCACAGAGACCCCCACATCTAGCTTATCTGGGTGGACCTTAGCTTGATCATCCTCTCCTCTTCCAGTCCTTACTATGAGACATGGAGATCTGGGAACCCTTAGATCACTATTCCCCACCTACTCCTTGCACATTCTCTTTTCCTCTGCTACATTAGTTTCCATGGACATAGAAAATAAAAAGCAACTCTTTTACATATTTGAAGTTTGTAATCATGTCCTTCCCCTGTCTCTTTTCCTTATGGAAAATATGTCATGATGCAGGGTTGCCTGGAACTTGAGGTGTTTCAAATTCTGGATTACATTCATTCTTCTGCTTTTACACCTAGAACTGAACTCAGTCCACCATCTAATACCCTAATTTCATTAAAAATACTGCAGTTTGTATGTACAGCATGATTTCCATCCCACCCCTCTTTTCTTTTTTCCTTCCTTTGCATAATACATTTAGATTTCATGGTGTTTAAAAGAAAAAGGACTAATTCTGTGCAGTGGAACTCCAAATACAACTTTCCCCGATTTAAAACACAGCTTGGGTTCTCTAGGAGTGACGTCTCCTGTGTTGTTGCTAGCTGGAATGCTTAACCTACTTCCTCCTTCTAAGATTAAAAGGCAGCCAAAGGTACATCCACTACCTGGATCAAACAGTATGATGAGCAGCTGTAAGCATTGCTCAGTTTAATCCTCTTGACCTAAGGCTGTCACTATATCACTGCAGTTACACCTAGCTAAATACAGCATATTGCAGAAGCTTAGTTTATTTTTCCCAGACCAGAACTGGGTGCAAGCTGGTTTACCAAGCATTGAAAATAAAGACTAAGAGGTAGCTAAGAGGAAATGTGGGTATATGCCTAACATTTTATCTTTTTCTTGTTTTTCTGTGTTCTGTGAATGAATGAATGAATTGATTGAACGAATGAATGAAAATTACTCAACGTGTGTTGATCATAGGCTCTTTGACAGGGAAGATTTTGCTTTTGCTGGGTATAATTGGGTCCATAATGCCAATGCAGCTCAGAATACAGAGCTATGGGACTCCGAGGTTTCATCTTCTGTGATGGGTGAGGGAAAACAAGCCTGTCACTTAGTAGATATCATAGCAGGATCTAAAGCACAGTTTGTCATGCAACCATACCAACATGATTGGATTTTCTGTGCCAGACACTTAAAAGCAACCTGGGCTAGTTTGTATGTAGTCCATGAATACCAGATTTCACAGGAAATGCATAAACATCTTTCTGAGAGCTACTCGTCAGTGTGGTTTTGAAAAATATAAATAACTCGGGTTAAGTGCATGAGATGCAAAGACCTTCATGGTAGAGAGATAATGGTGCGATATGAGAGCAGTCTCAGTACTGATTCAAAGCTGTATTCAGTATGCAGCATCACTGGGTAGTCCACAAAAGCACATTAGCTGGTAAAGGCACCATGCTCCCTTCTCTGGATGGCACATACAACTGGGACTGTCTAATGCAAGAAACTGACATTCCAATTCCCTTCCATCCTCTCAGCAATCTCCCCTAGAGATTGTACATCTTATGTTTCCCACTGAGAGCAGATTGCCTCCTCAAGTTCCCTTCCTTCATACAATATTAGACTTTTTCAGGGCATGTCAACATATAAATACATCATTAAAAAGAAAAAGAAGATAGATAGAAAAAGTTATTATGCACACCCACCTGATCTCTCTCTTTGGTTTTGTGATTTTTCTTTTCCCAGACAAATACAAAATTCAGCTTTTACAGTTGCTTCTGTGTGTGGAAGGAGGCAAAAACATGAGTAAAGATGGCTTTCTAACAAATGTTCTTGAGATTGAGTGTACTTAATCTCTTTTAGGAGTTAGAAATTATCCTAGATTTTACTTTGTTGTTGAGCAATTCACACTTTCTTCAGGACGAGATGAAGTGATGGTAAAGTCTAAAAGCAAAAGCAACATACAGAAAAAATAGTCTTTAGAGCTGAGTTTCACAGCCTCAGCCATTTTAAGGGATGCTGTTTTATTTGCCTTTTTAATCCATTAAATTGTGAAGGGTTATTATTTCTAGTAGCACTATAAATGTGACAATTTCTCTGTACTGCAGTTTTATTAATGGAAAATGTGAAGATGGTTTTGGCAATGTTCAGTGTGTAACTGGACAGCCAGTACAGAGAAGTCCATGATACACTGGCAGAAGCCAGAACAGCAAAATGGCCACTGAAGCATCTATGATAAAAAATTCTCTAAGCAAATAAATCTTCCAGTAATCAATTATCATTAAATTCAGACATTAAAAAATCAACAATTCAAGAAAAATGTCTGGATTTGATAATTTTTTAAGGGAAATCCTACTGCTTCCCTGTTTAGAAATTAATTTCTGCATTGAAAAACATGACTTGTGAAACTTGAAGTGAGAGGACTTCCTTTGATCATATTATGGACCATCTGAGAGTATATTGGAAGTAGAAAGCAGAATAATTTTGCTGTTCATCCTGCCTCAAATTTAGAAGTAAAGATTGTCTATTTTTATCCAGTTGTTTGACGTGTACAACTAATATTTTTTGCAAAGTTTTACTGCATAACAGAAAACTAGAAGAAATGTTAGAATGTGAGCTTGTACAGAGGTAGTATTGGCTTATTTTTTAAGACAAATCCTGTGAATTTATTACCTTTACAACTTTACAAAGTAACACAAATTGACAGAAGTTTCTAGACTCTACATCTCTCTCCTTCAGACCATGCTTTCCATGCCATCGCTCCAGCTTAAACATTTACATTTGCTGCAAACATGTCAACAAAATCCCTGACAAGTCTGGTGATGAGATGGAAAGAATGATTCAAAGGGAGACTTCAGTGTTTTGAAGGTACTAGTATTTACTGTTAGCTTCTCAATTAGAAAAAGACATATTTCAGTCAAATTGTGAAAATTAACTTGTTTTGTTACTAAAAAAGTTCTTTCTCCTATGATGGTAATCTGTCCTCTATTTTAGCCTTGTGAACAAAGGGAAACAGGAATTTCAAAATCTTTCACACTTGCATTAAATAGCAGGTATGTGGAGTGAAGATGGAAGTGAAGATCTAAGAGGCTCACATGTAACTTAAAGAGCTGAGATTAAAGTGGCCTTTTTAACATAAATTTTACAACAAAGTAATACAAAATTGTATCAGACATTTTCAGGATTCTTTATGGGTGTTCTTCCATACTTATTCACTTAGCCACCAAAAGTTTTTATATGGATTTATATGTCAGTTATTTTTTAAATAAAGTTTCCATGGCAGTTCCAAGTTGTCTGTTTTTATTTAAACCTTATCAGAGTGTTCCAAGAATAACTGTAATGTAAGTACTTATCACAACTCCAACAACATAAATCAACATTTATTTCAAGTACTGTGGACTGATGAAAAGTCCTGTATTAAGTCTTATTATTACTCAAACCTCTCTAAAATTTGGGTTTTATGAAATTTGAAGATACACAGGACAGCATCTATTCAGTTTACAGAGCCTCCTCTTCGTGGTTGTCTTAACAGGTTTGTTCAACTATAACATCTCCTGTAGTATCAGGCTTAACAGGTCAAATCTTATCAGACCAGAGATACTCTTGAAAACAGAATCAACACAGTCCCTGTTCACCATCCTTCTTGAATAAGAATAATAACTTCCTACTTTCACTCCCCCTGTGCAGTATAAATCTTCTTTGTTTATACAGTGCTCAGAATGAAAAGGCCCTAAACGCAGCAGGAGCCTGTAAGCAGTGTCAGTAATAAAGTCAATGTCAAAAGGCATTTTGCAAAGTTCATTATTAAGCTGCACTTGTGTTCTACCTTCCATGGAAATTTTGTATAGTCTTTTATAACTTTTATAAAGAAGAGGGGAAGGAGGGAAAATAAGCCCGTATTTTATTTGTTGTTTTATCTAATGCTGAGTTATTTTGGTTTAAGTACATTGAAATTTCACTGCATTATGAATACAGTGTAGGAAATAGAGAAAGATGGAGAAAAAATAGTACAGAGAAGAAAACAAGTGATGAGAGTGAACACGGAACATTTAACAACACGAGCTTTTTTTTCTATTAATTTGCAACCAATTTTTAGACTTGGATCAGACTGAAGAACTAATTTTGCTATGAACACATAGATACATAGACACCATAAAGTGAGGCGATGGCTTCTCTCCTTGAAGTACACTCTAACTGAAGTTCAGTTTGGCAACACTAGAATAGTACAAGGAAGCTTATACTTTTCCCTTGAAGAATAAGGCAGTTCAAAAAAAGCCTCCAGGATGCCTGAAGAGACATCAAGTCCAGGTACTAAAAGCAAAACCTCCATTAATGTTTTCATTTCTATTTCTTGATCTAAGAGGCAAAGTTGGAGCAAAGGCTGGAGGCTAGAACATTATGGCTCTTTCAGGTTTAAAGCATCTACAACAAGAAGATATCATCTTTGGAAATGCAGAAAAAAAAGAGGTTTTCCTTTGTTTCTTTTTTTAACCTGTTATTGAAAAGGCATCCCACTTGAGACAAATTTGGGAGGAAACTGATTTTTTTTTCTCTTGGAAGGAGATTGCAGATTTGCATCACTGCGAATTATTGTTTGAATATGAATAAGAAAAAAAAACTTTGAAAAAACCTCAATATTTTAGCTAAGCAGCTTTTTCAGTTTTGGTCCACATTTACTTATAACACTAGTTAACCTTGGTTTTAATGCAAAGCTAGAGTATATTGCCTACTTTTATCAAAAGCCAAAAATAGCATAGCACTCTGTATTTTTCTGTGCAAATATTGTTAAAGCTGGGGGAAGAAGGGAAATAAAACTGACCTGAGTGGAATGAAGAACCGCGCTGCAATTAGAAAGACTCTGCTGTGGTAGAGAGAAAAAATAAGAAAAGGAAAAATACAGCAGCATGTAAGAAATAAACAGCAATTAGTGAATGAGACTATTGCTGCTTAAAATTGGTATTTAAAACTTGGAAGAAGATCAAGCAACTTTCTTGTAGCATTCCTATATTAACACATACAATGAAACTTCATATCAGCAAATTGCAGCATAAAGACATTAACGTGTTATGCTACCATAAAATAGCATGAAAAAGTCTTAGAGAGGAAAAGAAAGGAATCTGGGGGAGAAAGGTTTCTGCAGTTACACAAAATTATTTATTCTGTCTCATGCGTATTTGGCAATGAAGATTTAAAATTTAACAATGGCAAGGACTGTTAGCATTGCAGCTAATTTTCTAAGCAGAGGTACTTACATTACTTAGGTTTCTTCTTACTAATGTTAGAACTCCGTTATTACATAGAAAAAGACAGACAAATTCTCTAGAATAACAATATGTTTGCTTTAAAAGTGTACTTCTGGTATAACAGGAATGCTCCTCTAAGCACACTTTATTGACTTTTAAAATGTTAAAAATGTTCTCTGCTTCAGAGGTAGAAGTTATATTAATATTAATCTAAAATCTTCCTAATATTTCTTTTGCTTAAAACAACAAAAGTTGGAAAAGTTCAGTTACTGTAATGCATAATAATACACCTGTCCCCAAAATGTCTTTCAAAAATATTATTCTTTGAGCTGGAAAAGCCCCCACTGTCTCTGGAAATTGTTTCAAACCCCATCCTATGTGAAGGTCTACTTTAGCTGACATTTATGTGATTTCCTTCATGGACATTGTAGGGAGGTCACAGACAAAAATCCAAGTGTTTGTTTTTCATTCCTAATAGCAGAAAGATTTTAAACATGAAGCAATCACTCTCTTCTTCAAGAAAGGTAATTCATCTCTTCCCTTAGCACAGTCAGATCCTGGAGACTTGCCACTTCAATTCTCTGAGATTTTATAACCCACACTGCAATATTCAAATAAAATTTTATTGTATTGTGAAAAGGGGAGGGAAGAAGAAAAACTGTGTTAGCACTGATTGAAGTTGAAACTTCAATCTGTGAAGGTCAGGGAATTCAAAATAGCTTCTTATATTATCTTTATCCAGCTACAGTGTGTGAACATGTAAAAGTTTCTTTTCAGACAGCTGTGTGTTCATGGAACAAAATACCATTTTGAATAGCTTGAAAATAAACAAATTTCAAGGTGATTGGGATCTCACTTTCAAAAAAACTTGTGTAAAATGTGATTGACTTTTCTTTATAGATCAGTATGGTAAAGCTGTGTGTTCCTTGCCCATGTTGTTTGAAAGGTGGTGCCCAAAATAACTGACTCAAAAAAACTTAGACTTGTTACCAAAGATATTAACAGCATGATTTCCAGTAAAGCCTGTAGAAGCTGAGACTGTGAAATCCAGACAACTTATTTAAAATGCACCCTTTTCAATTGTCAGCCATCAATTTGAAAGGTAGCTAAACTATCTATTAAGTCATCAAAGCAAATCAAATGCCTACTGTCTTAGCATTTCCAGTGTTTTCCCTAAAATTAAACTTTTGTACATTCTTTAAAGACAACAGTAATCATGTCATTGCTTTTGGACATTATGTCCAAAGCTGAGCATGTTTTTAAAACTAATCCTATTATTCTGTCAGACATCTCTCTCCTTTCATCAGCTGAAAAAATAGCCTCCCATAGAGAGTCAAATCTCTCTTTTATCATTTCAGTGCTAGCTACAATTAACTTTGTTATTTTAAAGAACTTACCCTCTTACTAAAGAGACCTGAAGAAAAAAAGTCTTCAGTTAAAAGGACACCTACTGTCAGCATTGTTAGTCTTTTATGAAAATTGCCTCATGTTGTGCCTTTTCAATTTCTTTGGTTTTTTTGTTGTTTTTTTTTTTTTGTGAATACAGTATGTAATTCATAAACACGTATGTGAGTGGCTGGATCACTGAATAATAAATATTAGATTTTATTTTCTGCTGTAAACAAATTGATTGCCTATAGCAACATGTCACTTCTAGACTGATTAAGAAAAAAATAACTACAGGAATCTTTAACAAGAACTTCAACACCAGCCAGCTGCCCAAGTCTAATCACCTCGGCTGCATTTGTTCAATAATGTAGCAGAGAGTTCCTCATGCAACATTTGATCAGAATGTAAGAGATACTTTCAATGGAGTTGAATGAAAGTGAGGCTAAATTTAAGGAATTAGGATAAATCCTGGCCATAGAGGATTAAGGCAAGTGAAGGAGCATCTAAAGGGTAACTAAAGTGCAGTGCAGTAGAGGGCACTTTGTTCATTCCCTGCAGTAGGGGCCAGAAAAATGGTAGATTCTCAGGTCACAACAAAGTTAAGAAAGAAATTTAATAGAAGTCCATGGACCCACTCCTAGCACTAAATGTTACTTGAGCTTCACCAAGGAGAAGCAGGGTTCAAATGCGACCATTTAGTATATGCTCAAAACATTCACCTCTCCTTTTTTTGGTGACGTGGATTTTATTAGCCAGTTCATCCTAACAGTAGGCTTCTTCTGTGAGCCAAAGAAACTGTTGTCTCAGTGCCTAACTTCCAGGGGTTTTAAAATTTCTGATTTTTTTTCCTCTATACAGTGCTTGATTTAACACATAAGGAAAGTTAAAGCTTTTATGATAGAGTACTACCAATCGAAAAAATTTGGTCATAAATGTAACAATATAATGGAGGTGCAATTTTTTTTATCCAAGTCTTTGAGACCTTCCCAGCTTCAAGGTTATTAATTTTTATGGTGATTACAGGAGTAGCTTTGTTCCACGTTTGAACTGTTGGCAAGACACTTAAAAAGATATTGCTTAAAGCCTTTAGTATAACATAAATAAGTGTTTTGCTTTTCAGGAATTTATTTTAAGATTTATTTGCTCTTTAAGGACCAAAGAGATATCTTAATCTCTTTTCCATGCACTTCTCCACCAATAAAGAGTAACAGAACTGATTGTTACATGGTTAGAGATCTATAAACTATTATGGTTGTGTGAATAGATGATGGTATTGGCCAGCCGGAGTTCTATTTCTGATTCTCCCATCCAACACAAACAGAGAGTAAAGGGGTTTGGTTTGGTTTTTGTTTTGTTTTGAGGTTTTTTTTAAGTGAGTTTTTTTGGGTTTTTTTTTTGCAGGGGGGTGAAGTGTTTGGTTTCGGTCTTTTTTTGTTTTATTTTGGATTTGGATGAATCATTACCTGGGTGGAGTGCCTCATGGTAACAGTATTATTATTTCATTTCCTTTTGGTTTGAAACAAACAAAATCCTTCATTGATATAATATTCAATATTTTGCATTAGATGTTTCCTTCAGACCCAGCATGACATGAAGAAAATAAATGCTGTCCTTCAGTTGACACTGGCAATATTTAATTTCTTTGCTAGGATTGTGCAAAGCATTCTTAAAATGTATTGGCACCATACTCCATCATGACTTCATATAGCTTGGATAATGTACATTATTTTGCACTAAACACTGACATAATTCTAGTCAATGGGATTTTGCCTTGTAACAGTACTAAATTGGTGTAAAACCACGCTGACTCCAACTGCTTAAATGATCTCACTAAGTGGCATTGAGGTTAATTTTGATCTTGATTCTGTACTTCTGTGGTTTATGGGGCTGTGCCCAGTTTTTAGAAAAGAATGAGCCAGGGGAGAGCCACAGCAGTCAATAAAATAAACTTTCTCAGTAGTCTAATAATACTTCCTGGTACAGGTTTTAGCAAACTATAGTGAGTAAAAATCATCTGAACAAATACTTCACATACACCTTTCTGAGGCCGCACCTGTAATCAGCCATACACAAGATGCTGAATTAAAAACCATAAATCAGTTTCAGCACAGCAATTTAGCAATATCAAACCCAATTGGGTCTGTGTCACTACAGCTTAGAGTAGTCTCATTGTGATGAGACTATTTTAATGTTAACTGTTTTTTCAAATGTGCCACTCTGTAGTCTGAGAAAATGCACCATGGTATGATGTTCCACCACATACATCTATCCTACATGTCTGGGTTGTTGTGGTTTTATTCTCAGTGCAGGATAGTCCCTGAAGAAAAGAATCTCAAATTCAATAATTTCCTTGGGTTTTTTTATATCCATTACTTTTGCAATTTCTGTTTTTGAATTGCTTTCAGGACACTTGACAAAATCTTGAATAATGCTGTGAATATAAATCTTATTTATACAAATAGGCTGTGCCTTTGCAACAGGCATTTTATAGCAGATGGATACCACTGTGTAGTACTGTGTATTTTCAGATGTCACGGTCATCTGGCTCATGGAAGAGGAGCAACAGGTTCCCTATGAATTGCATTGTACAGTTGCATTCCCAACTCCATTAGGACCTGTAGAGGGATGTACATGACTAACCTTTACAAGGTTTCAAGCCTTCGTCTTTCAAAATCTTCACCTACAGGACAAAATATTTTTTCATGTTGCCACAGGGCCTCATCAGTTATTAAGGAAGGTCACCCAACATTAATGTGAAAACATCAACATTGCCAGGAACAGGGGTTTATCTTCAACAGTGTTCAAAGGAAAATCTGTTCTCTGGATAATCTAGATATTAATGTTGCTGAGAATTCACACCTCACTAGGGAATATCTGATTTATTTTCAGTTTCCCAGCATATGGTGCTTTCTCTGTGTGCCACAGACAGCAAAAAATAATAGTTTGGCTTAATTTTGCTTACTTTAAAATTGGAAAATACTTTTGGCCCACTTATGGTTAAATGCTGATTTTTTCCCAAGGATGTGTGGAAAGGACTCTTTTATTCAGAAGGAAAGAAAGAAGGATTAAGTGATTGCTGTGGGAAGGTCCTATAGCCAATGCCTGAAAAGGTGCTCCTAACAGTGAGAGCAGCAAAGCTTGGGACCATGCTGCCCAGCCTTTTGCTGAAGATTTCCATTGGCATAATTTTTCCACTCATTTTCTTTATTTTGATCCCTTCCTGACTCTTTTTATCCAGTTTTATCCCTTGGTTCTCACATAAGAAGGTATTTGCTTCTCAGTAGAAATGTCTACTTCTCAAAGGAGAAAAGGTACCCCCTTTATGCAAACAGCAGCATGACAGAAACATCCCAGGAACTTGGAGATCCCTATCCATAATATCAGTGCCAACAACATAAGACAATCTTTTTCCCCTTTCCCACCTCCCCCACAGTTTTTGGGGAACCATTCTCAGCTACTCTTCCACCTTAGCCTTTCATTTGGCATCCCTTGAGAGGCTGATCTGTGTTTGAAATTATTTTCTTATTCCTAAAGCTTCTGTGACAGCAGCTGGTTGTTCAACCAGGAATGTGTTAGACTGGGGGATAGGCAGAAAAAAAAAAACAACTAAAAACAACCCTCAATATGAGAGTTGCTACTACCCTTAAAGCTGTTTTTACTTTTGAGGATGTTACCCAGAGACAAGACTTTCCTGAGATATAGAAGGATCTTACTTAAAACTGACAATGGATAAACTGGAAAGATGAACAAGGGTGTTCTATCATGATCTTTTCCTCATCTTACTCTCAACCACAGATGCACTCTAGCTGCTGGAAGAGTAAAAGGAAATATCAAATATCTGAACAAGCACAGGAGAGTTTTTCCTCCTTGGGGTCTGTGCCCTTAGTTTTCAGTTCTTCTTTATTATACCTGCAAATAATTATCAAATACACTGTAAAATTAATAGCATTTTGCAATAGCCAAGCAGTCTTCAATGTCCTACAATGTGTCTGAATCTTCTCTTTAATGTGACTTTGGCTACTTATGTTATGGAGCAGATAACCCTGAGTGCCACCATGCAGCACATACAGGACAACCAGGAGATCAGGCCCAGCCACCCTGACCTCATGAAAGGCAGGTGCTGCTTCACTGACCTGATCTCCTGCTATGACAGTGTGACCCACTTAGTGCATGAATGAAAGGCTCTAGGTGTTGTCCATTGAGATTTTAGAAAAGCCTCTGACACCGATTACCACAGTATTCTTCTGGAGAAACTGGCTGCTCATGGCTTGGATGGGTGCAGTGTTCACTGGGTAAAAACTCGAAACTATTTGGAAGGCCAGGCACAGGGAGTGGTGAGAGGAGTTACATCCAGCTGGCAGCTGAACTCAGAGTTGGGACCAGTCCTTTTTAATATCTTTATCGGGAGTGAGTGAATCCTCAGTCAGACTTAAACAATTCTATGATTCTATTGAAATACTGTTTCCAGCAGCAAAAGTATTGCCAGATTTTTGTTTCCCTAGCACTCCTTGAGAAGAGCCAGTACTGTGAGTACAGGTGCTGTGTCATGACACGGATGCGTATGCAAAGTGTGAAAAAGCCACTGAAAGAATTAACCATTTCCAAAAGTTGTATGTTGCTCCAGTCCAGGCTGAAGCTTATGGTGTTTACAAAGTGCCCTAACTCTAGAGAAGTAACAGCAGCGGGAAGGAACAGATGTGAAGCAAAGTAATATGCACAAACAAATCTCCAAGCCAACCCAAGGCCTGCTAATTTAGTGCATACAACGCAAAGTTACAGCCAAGGATCATATCAACTGTGGTTTTGATGGATAACTAAAGACTACATAATTCTTTGGTTTGACACAAGTAAGATCAGACTCCTCACAACTGTGGTACATTCCTCATGATCAGTTTTCTTCTGTTCTCATCCTTCAGTCCCTTTTGTTGCCATTTCTTAGCCATTGACACAAGGACCCATATTTGGAAGGATTTAGGGATTTCATCACTAGTTCTGAATGCCTTCTATGTGTTTACAATTTACTGACTCATCTCCAGGTGGGATTACACATTCTTCTCTTCAGAAGCATAAGGTATATTCAAGCAGAATCAAAAAGGGACATGGCTGCTTTAATGGATATGGAAATTCAGCATTATTTATCAGCACTCCTGGCTTCCCAAGGATATTTATTTGCAAAGGCAATCTGGTGATGACTCCAAATCAGTGTCAGGAGAGAATACGGAGAGATATAAAGTGATGAGCGTGGGATGGAAGTGGAAGACTGCCAGGAGTGGAACTGCAAAGAATGTATTTACAAAAGCTTCAGTGCAAAGGAAATTGAGGGTTCTTCCTGGCCCAAGAGCACATACTGAAGGGTGTGTTTCTGAGCAAAGGATATTATTCTGGGAAACTGGTTCTGACCGTGGGGGGGAGGTGGTCATCTGGTAACCAAAGCAAGGGTGGGATGCAAGGGTTAATATGATCACTGTATCTGCTAACATGGGAGCACTGAGTAGGAGTCTGGCACATGTATTACTTCTGTTTTTCAAATTACTACAGCTGGTGGTAAAATACAGCATGCAGTTCTAGTAGCAGTATTTCAAGCAGCATGTTAAAAATTAGAGGGTCAGGGAAGAACTGGAACATTTATTAAATTATTGGGAACTATGTATTTTATGAAAAACTCAAAGACTTTGATTTAGTTAGCTTAATGAGGAAAAGCTTCATCTTATCAAAGGTAACTGATCTGTTCCAATACAATGAAAAGACCCATGAAAAAGTTAACTCTTTCAATGCTGAAAAAAGTAACAAGAGTGAATGTCTAGAAAGTACATAAGTTAGATAAACGTAGCTTACTCACTACTTCCCTGGAGGGCTTTAAGGCCAGGTTGGATGGAGCTCTGAGCAATCTGGTCTAGTGAAAAGGAAAACCACTGAAGGGTGTTGAAACTAGATGAGCCTTCCAACCTAAACCATTCCATGATTCTATGACATTAATCTGCGACATTTTTAAAGAAAAGGGTAACCATCCACTGGAACAACTTAGTACAGGCAACATTAGACTTCCCAACACCAGCAATTTTTAAATGAAAATCAGAATTTTTTTCACCTAAAAAAATAAATGTCTAGTTCAGGCAGCAACCTCTTTAGTAATGTTTTACACAATACTATTTCAAAAGACAGCCTATACTTTTCTTCATTCCATCTAGGATACATAACATTTCCAACATAATAATTTTAAGGCAAATCACAAGCATGCATAAAGAATGCCTGACTACAAACCCTGTGAGACTTTTTCAGTATTTATTTGTTTTTTCTCCTAGAACTATTCTTGGCTATGCAACAGCCATCATGCAACGTAGGTACCACTGCAGTAGCACAAAGCTCAGAGCTGGACACAAAATCCTTCTGCAAATCAAAGTGAACACTTGGGTGTTTAGTCTGTGCTGAGCTCCCTGCTGCTGCCTGCAGCTTAGGAACTGTGAACAGACAAGGTTGCAGCACCAGCTCATACTGCACCCTCTCCACAGTGGTTCAAAGCCCTAGGTGGAAAAAGTGTTTGTCCCTGACTTGTGAAGTAAGACTTCTCACAGAAAAACTGCCATTTCACTAGGAAAATTAACTAGCAAGACTTGTGCTGGATTCCGTCACTCCAAGTCAAGCCTCTATGTCTGCCTTAAAAACATGCCCTTGCTCTGCATAAGTTCTTGGCCTCGTTAGGAAAATTACTAAGTAATATTTCTAAGCCTGTGCTTTGCTTAAGTCAAAATAAATTATTAAAATGGCCCCTTCTGACTTCAAAAAATATAAAAAAACAATTAATATTATCTATTAGCAGCAGAGAAAAAGATTTTATTTTAAAGCCAAAGAACTAAAGTCATAGATTTTTTAGATTAGCTAGTTGTTTTCAGAATCTGCACATGTACTGAACTGTGATCTTTAACACAGAAAATAAATTAGGGCTACAGTTAAAAAAAAATCATTAATTTCAACTCCTAAATAGTTTTTTTAAGACTGGGGAAAAAAAAAATGGACCAAGTTTCAAATATGACAAGCCCTCAGGAACTCCCATTGATCCTGAGGTGAGAAGCAGCAGAGTGTTTATAAGAAGGAGGAACGAATATTTAGGGCTTTGACAAAAGAGCCCTGTCTCATCTTGCAATGAGAGTTGTTAACACCTTAATCCAAACACCAAACCCCCCCCTCCCGCGGCCTCAGAGTCACCACGCCATTTTCTAACCCATTGCCTGGCACCTGCCTGGTACCACTGCCTGGTGCACTGGGGTCACCGCTCAGCTGCTCAGTTCACATCACTGTTCAAGCATCTGAACCAACAAACTGGTGAAGAGGAGGTACAAGCTACTTTTCACAGGACATACCTGGCACTGTGAGGATAACAACCCAAGTCTCCAGGCTGCCAGGAGTCTAATGTAACTAAGGAAGAATACTCTTCCCCTCTGAATAAGTCTTTATAGAGACTTCCTGAAGTTCAGGTTCATGATCCAGCCATGTAAATTCAGGTAGCATTTGGGGATGATTTAGGCTTGCTAGTTGCTGCAAAATATATAGAAGATCTGCAAAATTTCATTTTAAAGATGAAAGCCATTTTTGAGCCCTACTAATGTAAAAATGATTCAAAAAGAAGGAAGATTTTCGAAAAATTATCAGATTTCTCTGCAAGTATGCTTCTCCATGGCTACTTCACTGCATGTCTAATTTTAACTTGGACTGAATTTTTGCAGACAAATTGTAAATGCTTTTAATAAGAGAACTACTATTATTAATATACTTGTCGATAAAAACAATTTTTCACATACTTGAGTCCACAGTTTCCTAACTTTCTAACTGTTCTAAACTTCCTGAATCCTTTTGCAAATTTTGAGAACATTGTCTGAAAGGGGAGCAACAAACTCATAATACAGACAATCCCTATCATCTCTCCCGTGCTTAATCCAACAGGAAGTATTGGAAATTCCAGATCATCTCCTCCATTCTCAAAATAAGGGACATTGACTCGTTCTATGAAGATGGCTTGTTTGCAGAATTTCTGCAAAACAGCAGTTGCTGGGAGAATAGGAGGTATATTGGATGCAAACGGATCTGTCAGGGGATATGGCTGTGAAACTCTTCTGAACTATAACAACATAATTTTCACATCTGAAAAAAATGCCAGATTATGGACAACTTTAACAGCAACTGATCCTCCAGAAGTTAAGCTCTCTGCTTCAGAGCCTGGAGTAAAATATCTGAGATAGCAACAAGAATTTTTCAACAAAAATAAAATGATATATTTTCCCTGATCTCATTCTTCTAAAAGGAAAAAAGAATTTTTCAAAAGTTTTCAAAAAGAACTTGGCTTGAAACAGAGAACTAAAACTTATTCACTAAAATAAAGGAAATACTACAGTAAATAAGATTTGGTGATAGAAAATACTAGGCATATTTAAATACAGGTGTTAAAAATGCTATTTAATAATGAAAGTGACAATCCACAAGACAGCTCTTACAATTTTATTAACGGAAATTATTAAAATTCCATTAAATTCAATTATTATCTGTCTATGCTGGTTTACTACAAACAACTATGGTTAAAGTTTCTTAATTTTTATTACCAAGAAGTTAGGACTAGTACAACTTATCTTTAGGAAATTTCTTTGTTTCCTTTTTTTAGGTGTAATATACATACCTCCTCAGAGAAGTCAACAGCTTCATTCATACCAGTGAATTCTGGCTATGGATAAAGAAGGAGTCTGGGACTCTGCAGACTGCATAAATCAGAAAAATGTCAACACCTCTGATGCAAAGACAATAAAATTGTTGCTTGATATCACTGGAAAGACAATCAAGAAAAAGGAAATACTTCATATCATAAATAATAAAAAGAAAGAATTCACTGAAGCTAGCTTTTTAAGAAGCAAGTCCACCTCTTCCTACTGGCCTAATCAATATGAAGCAGCTCTGTGAAATTCTAAAACTTTCTGTTGCGGAGATTAGAAATCATATGCCCTTGTTAGAAGTCATCATCCTTTCAGTCGATCATCAGTTACAAGTCGATCATCTTTCTCACACCATATGATTAAAGCCTTGTTCTGGAAAAGATGTTGGGTATTTTTATTTTTTAAGATACCCCACTGAATAGAGATACTATGCTGATCAGAAGGTCTCTATCTTGATTTTCAATAGAAACTCTCCATGCCAAACAGCTTGAAGGCAGTGGGCAGTGATGCTGAATGAGATTCCTGGAAGAATGAAACACAAGAAATCAGCTTGAATATGTTGATCCCAGATCTTCACACTAGGGGTATAAACATGAAGCCAATTACGCAATATGCAAATATACTGTATCACATCTGGATTACATATGCTCAGCTTCTTCTCCAAAGAGAAATCCTTTACAAAATTCATTAGCAATTAACAAAAATATAACTATGGTGACAGATACAATTTAGCTACCAGAAAAGGGAAAATTATTTTCTACAAATCATAAAAATATATGTGTGTGTACACACACACACACAAATGTATATCTCAATAAAAGATTAATGCTGTCAAGGCTTGCTAAAGCAGGAACAGATCTGCTGTATGCTACTTTCTTCAATCCTAACCCAGCTGATTTTTCAAATGTGAGCACAACAGTGCACTAATGCTGCAAGTGTAGTTACCTTTCCATGTCTTTCATTGCCTTGATGTAAGAAAAACTGGAAGAACATGTAGAGCTGTGCATGTTAAGTAATTATAGGGCCAAAAACACCCACCAGGATAAACTGTTCAAGTTCTGTGAGGAATTACAAGATACAGTCAAATAAATATTACCTACTTACTGCTAAGACCACCTTTGTTCCCCTCTTTCTGAGACTATGTCCCTAAAATAAATGACAATTAGAACTTTTTGGGGTTTTAATTCCCATAGGTGATCAAATTGCAAAAGTGTATTAAAGAACCGAACACTCACACTGAATAATTCAGTGTCATACTTATTTTACTGAAGTTAGAAAAAGACAACAGCATTAGCAATAACATTTAAGTTATTCTAATTTTTAAAATATTTAAGCTGGTTTAGTATATGTGTCATTCAGTTTTTCTTGATGCTGTCTATATAAAACTGCATTCTTCTTGGCCATACATGATTATTTACTTCCTAAAGCAATAAATCATTTTCATGTGGTGCCAACAACTAACAATCTTACTATTCAGAAAAATCTCCCTCCCCTTAGGAATTTCACATGCATGAAGTCGCTACACAGAATATACAAATATGCTTTTTCCCCATTGCCTGTCACAGACTACTCAAAATAAATCTGGAGTCTTAGAATGACAACAGAATCCAAGTTTAAAGCCACTGTCTTAAAAATTTGGATTTTTGTTTTTGTTAGTATTCCTTTCTTTTCTGTTAGGAAAATTTATCTGGATTAGCTGATGGTGTGCGCAGCCTTTGTGTCAGAGTAAAAAACATTCACTGCTTTTTCCACTATTGTGATAAAACTCATTAATAAGCATTGGATGTCCTTAGACCCATTAATTGTGTGACTTGGGCTTTTTTTTTTTAACAAACAAAAGTATTTCTTCATATGTCATGAAGAATACAAGAAAATTGGGCAAAAACTAATATGGCCTTAGTACTTTTGCTCAATGCATGTACGCTTCCATCCTGTAAATACTCAGACATAGGAAAAGGGGTATGCATGTGTGCAGTGTAACTCAATTTGCTAAAATCACATGCATAAATGTCAGATAGGGATTTAAACTACCAGTAAAGTACTTAATTTGCATAATTCGAATTGAGGAGTAGTAGTGGCAGTACCTGGCAGATTAAATGTAAGAATAAACCCACAAGGGAAAGGGTCTCCTTATCCAAAATATTTGAAGCCATGAGCAATCTAGTATGTTCCAAATTGAAAGCATTCATTTTTTTACACAATTTTTATGAACCTTAGGAATGAAAATTAATTTGGACAAGTTGAAAGAGAGACTCAACTCCATGACTAACATGGGAATTACCCTAATCCTCTCTTCAACTCAATCATGGAATTTTAACAAGGTTTTTCTGGAAGCCCTTGAGATCTCCTAGCTTGAACATTAACTTATGTCCACTATTTTCCTACTAGTTAAAACACAGTCATAAATGCAATCTGGGGTTGAATTAGGAGATCAACCCTTTGAGTTCTAATTCACTTGTTTGAATCTTGGCCAGAAACTGCCAGCTTGCTGGCTTTCGCATGATATATGAAAAAAGTTGATGATCTCATCCTAGCAGCAGTACTAACTCTGAATTTCCAGCTATGCCTACTCAATGCTAGATTATTTCTGAGGGGGGTGGGAATAAAAAAGGTGTTCTCTTGGGTTTATGCTACAGATTAAGGATTCTCTGAGAAGTCATTCATGTTTGGAAGCAATGCACAAGTTCCTCCTCTGCTCTGCTCTCCCAAACAAATGCCTCTCACTGTAAAGATGTGGTGCAGTGATTATACCTCAAAAGGTATTACCCATCCCTGCTCTCTTATTGTCTTTATCACAATACCCAGAAGTAGGGAACTATGAGCCAGAGGAAACTTTTGGTTTTAAGTAAATGAGGGAAGCCTGCTGCTTGATTCAAACTTGTTAAAGGCTAGAAGATTCAGTAAAACGATATTGGTGAGCAATTTTTCTGCCAGTGTTACTAATCCTGCCAAGTAAATTTAAAGGCAGCAGTAGAACCGTAAGAAACATCAGCCAGAGCTCAGATCTGGTAACTTTCCAGATATGCTGCAGAGCCTTTAGTTTTTCAGGCCTTTAGGGATGGATGGGTTGAATGATGTGAGGGGCCAGGCTCATTTAGGTGACAGATAATTATTTTCATCGGACAGCTGGAGCAGTTTATAATGTGAGCTTTGCATTCTGTAAAACACTTGCAAAAGTGAATAAATGCTCAAATACGGCCATTAGTAAATGCTAATATTTTGCCTACCTTTCAGAAAATACAAACAGGAATCTGTTACTCAGGGATAGTTACTGATTCATAAGTAAATCCAAGCATTTCTCTTTTGAAATGCTAAAAAGACCAAACACATGCTCCGTCAGGTGCAAAACCGGGAAACTCGTCTTTGCAAAAGGTTATAAACATCAGCTGCGCCCTTGCTGCTTACCTTCCCTCAGTCTTTGGCTAAATTTTAATCCAGAAACTCATGACCAGCCGTAGTTTCCTTCTCTCATTGTTATTCACAACTCTAGGGATCAGTACAATTGCACGGGCTACAACTTTAAAGAGGGCGCGGGAAGGGAGGGGGTTGGTGGGGGGGAGGTTGGCTGTTTTGCCAGTCGAGGCCGCCGCTGCTCGACTGAGTCTAATT